>CM031234.1:131348234-131883115 GCA_018340775.1 Taxus wallichiana var. yunnanensis
GATACATAAATCCCACCTGAAGAAGTTTCTCATCTCTATCTTTACAATGTCTTTTAAGGAAGGGTTTATCCTCTGTGGCTACCCAACTAGTCTAGAATATTTTTATAAATGTGATGGGATAAATTGTTGGTATTTACACCCTTCATGTCATTGTATTCCTAAGAAAATATTGAGGATAAAAGCATAAAATATTGAATAGGGTATCATCCTCTTGACTACACAACCAACTATTAACTTCCAATGATTTTCTTGGGAAAATAGGCAATTTTTATATCTAGTTTGAGAAAATTTACCATTGGGTATTTTCTAAATAATGAATTCAAGGAATTTATGAGTGATCTGTAAACTTCTACTTTAAAACTCTAAGAATCACACAATTATGTTATTCTACTTTCAATTCTGGAAAATGATAGATTTTTTTGAAAAATTAGAGCTTTGTGACTAATTATCTAGTGCTATAGAAAGGAAATTGGAGAGAAGGAAATAATTCAAAACTTCAATAACAACAATTTTATCCTGAAACCTCTAACGGAGGAAAACCAGATCGGGAATGGAAACTGCTCTTTCTTCCTACTTTTATTGGTCTAATATAGAAAATTACAAATTACAATAAGTATGAAAAGAAGAAAAAATTTAAATCTTCTCTCCAATTACTTTCTTGCTCTATTTCTACACCTTGCACCTATAATTCCATTCCAACACTTGAATATCTTTCTCACTTTGCTCTCATAAAATTTGCTTCTCAATCTCTCTGGATATTTGAATGCCCATTCTATTGCTCCTTTCATGCATTTATAGGCCTTCCCATGTCCTCCCGCGTACTAGAAGATGTGAAAGGGCATGGAAGGGGAAGAGACATGGCTGGGTGCTTCAAATTAGCGTCAATTTGCGTTATTGGAAAGAAAATTTGTCGGGTGGACAAACTCATGGATTTATTACCAACGCTCTACGAATATAAGTCCCTCTACTTAACTGGTGCAACTACCATATGTGTATGCACATGAAAAGGTGGATTTATGTGGTGGCCTTTCGACTAGGGATCTA
Organism: Taxus wallichiana var. yunnanensis; assembly: GCA_018340775.1. Taxonomy (NCBI): domain Eukaryota; kingdom Viridiplantae; phylum Streptophyta; class Pinopsida; order Cupressales; family Taxaceae; genus Taxus; species Taxus wallichiana. Next base: position 131,349,279 of record CM031234.1, read on the forward strand.
ATAGGGGCACTCCATTGACCCTGCGGCAAAGCTAGCAATCTCTTGCTAGAGAAGACTTTTTCTAAAGCGGGGAAGGGAGTGAGAAAAGAGGTAGGAGAACTAATGTTACAGGTAGATAATTAGATTCCTGCACACACACTAGTTAGAAACTTCAACACATGCATTCATGAGAAGAAAAAACTCTGTAAATAACAACAAGACCAAATAGAATTTATCGATCAAAAAGTATCAAGAAACCCCTTAGTCAAAGAAAGCTAGAAACTCCTTCTTGTATTGATTGCTCAAACCAAAGTTGTACATAGTGGAGAAATAGAGGAAATTTGAGAATGAGGGGAATGGAATAATTTGGCTATCTCCTTTGTTCTCTCAAGGTACAATATACTCTTGAGTTTACAATATCAATCACCAACCCTTTGTAATGGGAATGACATTACAATTTATAGAATTAGAGGTGACTTATTGTCTTCCTTATGACCCTTCATATGCCTCAATATGACTTACGATTGTTCATATTCCACTTTAAATATTTAATTCCCTTTTATAATAGCAAGGCAACTTAATTTACATTATGTTTCTAAAGTAACTTTTAAGTGACTTAAAGGTATATCAAAAAGTGTAAACCCCAAAGAAGAATTAGAACATTTGGAAGTGAGAGAAATTTGGAGGAAGAGGAGAGAGAAAGAGAGAGAGAGAAGAAGAGGAGATGTCACCCAATGAAGTCCATTGATCCTTGTTGATGGAAAGCTCCAAATGTAGTGAAACTCTGAATCTTCAAACTCCTTGCACACTGTGAAACTCCTCCAAATTAGCTCACGAACACTTCCCAATTGAATGAACTAAGGTGGATCTTGAATTCCCTATGAAAAATGGCTAGGATGCTCCCAAACAATGATGTCCCCTTGAATGATTATCCTTATATGACCCATTGTGCCAAAACTACTTTTTGAGTGTAACTTACTATTTTTAGTAAGTGTGAAAAAGTAACTCCCTCGATCCTTTGCTGAGTGTTGTGACCTTGATTCCCCTTTCTCCTTGCATTCCTCACTCCTTTGGATAAAATTTCTATTTTTAGCAGGTGCTCGAGGGATCACTTACTATTTTTAGTAAGTGCCAAAAATTTCCATTCTAGTGAATTCTCAACTATAGTGCACCTCCAATGTCTTCATCTCCTTCGCAAGTTCTTTTATTGATGACTTTCCCAAAATAGTAGTTCCTATGTAGTAGGCCTGCTATTTTTAGAAATTTGGCCTCTGGGAGTTGGATTGACATGGAATGAAGTTTTTGATATGGTTTTTTTCCCAATATCACCCCTCTGAAATTTTGGGCCCGCCTACTTAATAATCCAGGAGATTTTAAAGTATTAATTTTCAGACCTATCAATGCTTCTGGGTATGAAAACCATTAATGGACCTCAAAATTGTAGGTCTAGTTTTCTCCTCTATTTGTGAATAAAATTATATTTTTTATGTCAGTTTTTTCTTCTGGTGCTTCACATGCGATCTTACTTCAATCCGACAACGAGTTTGACGAAATGCCACTTCTTTCATCGTTGAGCCGAAAGGAGATTTATTCATTGTGGATGCTGTCGCACAAGGGGGTGGTTTGAAGGTGTATTTTTTATGGTCTTAGGAAAAGGAATGAATAGAAACAAACGGTTTTTTGTTTCATGCACCAGCTTGCAATATTTCTTCAAATCTTTGTTTTTAGGCTATGGATATTTTCACTTTGTTTTCTTCCTCTTGTTCTTCATTTCTCCTTCTATTTTTGATCAAAAATACTTTTGAGACCTGCACATCATGGTGGGGAATGTGTTTCAGTTATTTTTTGAGAAGGTCTGAGCATTTTCAATGGTGGAGTGATGGTAGAATGTTGTAGAGGAAGGATGAAGATTGTCTGTGCACGGGAGTGGAAGCAGCTGGAAGCACTAGAAGCACTTGAGCGCGTGATTAGATTTTTGAAATCATGGAAGGAGAAGCTTGGGATAATTTTTCATGAATTTATTTCCCTAACCTTAGGGACTTGAGGGACATCAAATTCCATGGTGTTCAAGAGGAAAACACGTGGCAGCGATCCAACGACAGGGGAATGAAGGTGGAAAAAGTTGCTTTAAAGCACTTGGGGTTGGAAATTGGTCACATGGGTGTCCAAATGACTCCCTATGGGGGATGAGAGAATTTTTCAAGGTATTATTTCCCCCACCTCATGTGCAAAATGGACATAAAATTCCACGGTAGTCCTAGAGCTAACACATGGTGTCGATCCAATGGCAAGGAATGAATGTTCCAAACAAGCACCCGAGGGATGAACTGTGGTCATGTGAGTGTCCCAAGAATCCCTATGGAGGCTGGGAACATTTTTAAAGGTATGATGTCCCCCACCTTAGGTGCATAAGGGATATAAAATTTCATGGTGGTTCTGGAGGTGACACGTGGCGCCCAAACTCGACGACAGGGAAGAATGCTCCAAAAAAAAGCACCCGAGGGATGAACTATCAAGTCTGGAGGTCAAATGAGCGTCCAAGAGGTCATATGAGGGTTGATAGGGATTCAAGGGGTATGGGAAAAATTTTCAAACCTTGGTGTCCCTGACCTTGGGGGACGTGAGGGACACAAAATCCCATCAGGCTCTTGGTGCTGACACGTGTCCCCCTAAAAATTTGGCTAAGTCCTGAACTTGTAACAATGATAACTTGAGCTCCCGATGGAATTTTTGGAAAAAATTTATATGATTTTTACTATAAATTCAATTATAAATCCAATGGTTTGGGTATCATGTCTTGATTATTCCATTTATTCCCTGAAAAATTGGATTTTTTATTTTGTACTCCACCTATGCCTCAGAAAAACTACCTGCAGACTTGATGTGCCAAAGTGTTGTGAAAAATATTATTTCACCATCATGTAGGTATTTTAATAATATTTCTGGAGATATTTTGTTTTTCTTCTAACTCCATTCAGAGCTATCAAAATCTTCTTTTGAATCCCAACAACCGCTTTAGGCACATGTACCGCCTTTAGGCTTGTGAACCTGTTTTTACTCGAGACTACTCTAAGTCTTGCAAAACTTCCCCAAAACTTCAAAAAATCATTTCCATTATGTTATAAGGTCTTCATTTCATCTCCGTGTTGAATTTTTCCCTTCCATTCCACTCTAGGGAGTTGAATCCAGTCCTAGGAAGGCTAGCGATAGCCCTTCCCTATACTGCCAGAAGATAGTGTCTTTTTAGAACTCCCTAAAATCACCTAGGTGGAATGAATAGAATTTCCTAAATCACCTAGGGGAACAATTTGAAAACAAATAGGGGTGAAAAAATTGATGGATTTGACCCAGGGTGTCTTGAAATGATAGGACTTGAAAAATTCGACACTAGGGTATAGTTGTCATGCTCAGAAATTATCAATTTCCTGTTGCACATTTGCATGACAACACGTTCCATTCTTACTTTGTATTTGAAGGTTTTAGGACCACCTCCTAAGCAAACCGAGGTCTCGGGATCACTTTGCCTTAGCTTTTTGGTAGTTTTAGGACCTTCACCCTTGCGGGGTGATAGTTTTGAAACCACCACTTTACACAGAGTGATAGTTCCTTCCAGAACCTTTGTTTACCTCATTTTATTAACTTTTCTTGTTTCTCCTTCTTGGTGCTAATGGAATTGATGAAGTGGTGTGTTTTTCTGGATCCCTATGGATCATACCTCCCCTACTTAGGAGGATTTTGGTCCCACAAAATCTTAGTGGGGGAGTGGTAGAGGAATCAACTCCCTCTCGTTCTCATTCGAGTACCACTGGGTCTACCTTGGTGTCTTCTCTCATCCAACCTACCAAGACTCTTGTGGATCTCTAGTTTGTTTCTCCAGTGCTACATCCTCCTCCAAGTTTCCTTGAGTACAATCCTCTTTGGAAGGAAACTTCTTTATCTTTCCTTCTTTGTCATGCATAGATGGCGTTAGTGGATGTGAGCTCTTACAACTTGCTATCGCATGCATCTACATGAAGTATGGCCTAAAGGTTTCTTCTTCAACCTGCTCAAGTATGGTGAAGGTCCCATACTATAGTGGTTTAGTCCTTACTGTCTTTGTATCTTGAGATGGATTGGCTGAATCCTCTCCAAGTATGTTGCTGCTATAGTCACCACCATTCTTTATATCTCCTCTTCTTCTTGTTGCCCCACAGTTAGGTTCGGTGAATCAGCAGAGTAGTTCTGATGACTGCATAGCAGCATTTTTTTTTCTCCTTGAATGATTAATTCTTGTGGTGGCTTCTTCTACAAAAACCAACAAGTTCTATCTAAATTCTCCATCCTTTGGTCAGAAATATCCGTTCTCTCACGTGCATTTTTCTTTTCTTCCAATGAAATTAGAAAAATCGATGATTTTCCCTGAATAAATCTTGGTGCTTGGTTTACACTTACCATAGCCTTCTTTGATTTTCTTTGGTGTTCCCCTGATGTTAAAAATGACTCCTTCCTTGACCCATTTGTATGGTTGTCCCTCCTTGTGAACATAGCATCCACCGGCATACAAGTATGGAATTCCAAAGATAACGTCAAATGCATCAAGTGGAATAATATCAGCCTCTAATACATATATGTATTGGGTATTTATCCCAAACTAAAACTTAAACTTCCTTGTAACTTGTATTTCTACACCCTTCTTCACCCATCATAGTGGGTATGAATGTGGATACACTTAAGTCTCTAGATCAAGATGTTCTACAACCACATCGAAATCCTATTTGGCTAAGAATCGAATCTACTAAAGCATTTACCTTAGTCTTCCCGATTTGGATTGTAATTTGAAATAGCTTAGTCATCTCTTATTCTTCTATTGCCTCATACATGTTAGTGGCTAGGCATCCTATCCTTTCATCTACATCTGAATCATCCTCAATCTCCACCTCTCTTTTTTTTTCTTCACAGTGCCCATGGATTTCTTGGAATCCTTGGTTCATGCTTTAGGTGCAATTCCAGATGCAACTTCCAACATGTGGTGCCGTATGTCCATTTACATCACAATTATTATAAAAATTCTTAGGATATTTACAAGTATGCAAAGCAGTAGCGACATGTTTACCTTTCCATTTACCTTTTCTACTTGTATTCCCTTTTTCTTTGTTCTACTTTTCTATTGATTGGTCTCCTTTGGCTCTATTTATCCTTACTTCTTCTTGTCATCAATGTAGTATTCTTATATACAAGCTTCATTGAGATCCTTGGGATTTATGTAGATTACCTTAATCTAAAGGTGAGTGTGAAGTCCTCCCAAATACTTGGTCAGAATGTCCTCATCCTCCAAGTCCATATTAAGCAACATGGCTTGTCTCCAAAATTCCATAGTGTAATCTTTCACGCTTTGATCACTGCTCTATCTAAAGTACTACCACTTAATCATCATATCAATCTTATGGCTAATAGGATATAATTTGGCTCTAATCAATTCTTTAAAACCTTTCCAAGTACTGAAAATAGGATGTTTCTTCTTCTCATAATTGGCTAGATTGGTTTCCCACCAAACCAGAGCATGACCTTCCATTTTGAGACGTGCAAAGGTTATCCTTTGTGCCTCGGTGACATATGCACACTAAATTAGCCTTCCAACTATTTTAGCCATTTATCTAGTAATTATGCATCTAGTTGTCCTTCAAAATTCTTTATTTCCACTTTCGTTTCAACTTTAAAAGGTGTATATGTAGATTTTACCTTCTCGCTTACAATTGGCGTCTCTTCATGCTCTTCCCATTCTTCCTCTCTGTGGATCTTTTCGATACTAAATTTTTCATCTAGTTCTCGAACCACCGAGTCCATGGAATATTACTTAACCGAAGCCATATTTTGCAGACCTGAAAGATCTTCTTGTTTCCTATACAATCTATCCATCATGATCTCTAGCATCTCGACTCTATGGACCAAGTTCTCTTCCTCCATTTGAGATCAAACTCTTTGTTTCCACTTATTTTTAGAAATATTTGGCTCACAAGGTAAAACTTCTTCACCTTTGGACCTTGTCACTATCATAAAAAATCACAAGAAAGATTCGAATGCCAAAGTCCTGGATATATAATCAGCTCTGATACCAAAATGATCTAGAAATTTCTACTTTAGAACTCTACGAATCACACAATTATGTTGTTCTACTTTCAATTCTTGAAAATGACATATTTTCTTGAACAATTAGAGCTTTATGACTGATTATCTAGTGCTATAGAAAGGAACTTGCAGAGAAGGAAATAATTCAAAACTTCAACACCAACAATTTTATCTTTGAAACCTCTAATGGAGGAAAACCGGTCGGGAAGGGAAACTGCTCTTTCTTCCCAATTTTACTGGTCTAATATAGAAATTACATATTATAATAAGTAGGAAAAGAAGAAAAAATCTAAACCTTCTCTCCAATTACTTACTTTCTCTTTTCTACTCCTTGCTCCTAAAATTCCATTCCAACACTTTGAAGATCTTTCTCACTACTCTCATTAAACTCTGCTTCTCGATCTCTCTCAATATTTTAATGCCCATTATCTTACCCCTTTCATGAATTTATAGGCATTTCCATGTCCTCCCATGCACTTTGGAGGATGTGAAAGGCAATGAAAAGGAAGATACATGGTTGGGTGCTTCAAATTCATGTCCTTTTGTGTTCCATTATTCCTTTCTATTCGAAGGTGTTAGGAAAACCACCTTGAGTAGATTGACAATCTCGAGGACTGTCACCCTAGCTAGGTGATGGTTTCAGGACCTCTTCCTTACAGGAAATGGTTCTTAAATTTCTGCTCTACACGAGTAATGGTTCCTTCTAGAACCTCTGTTTACCTCATTTTATTCACTTTTCTTGTTTCTCCTTCTTGGTGCTGATGGGACTGATGAAGTGGTGTATTTTTCTGGATACCTATAGATCAATGAGGAAAAATCATATGTATTTGAGTGATTTTTGGAAGATACACTCACTAAGACCTATGTTTCATGTGAAAGGGTAGATTATTGGCTACACATTTTCATCTATCATATCTTCCTTTTTCTCGGAAGGTTTTTTGAAAGCTTACAATATTTTTTAGAGTGTTCTTATATTACTACCATAACTAAGTTGGAAACAACATCCTCTAATTCCTCTAAATAATCCTTCCACAATTTTTTGTTTGAATTAGAGAAAGGTTTTACAGCTGGATATATAGATATTTTCTTTGAACCATGTCTATTTGTAATTATCATATTTCTTGTTCTACAATAAGTGAGAGCTACCACAGTGTCTAACCATGGACATCTTAGGATTAAGGGATATCCAATTTTCTTGTTCTTTATTTTAATAACCATAAAGTCTAATGAATAATCACATTCTTCAATTATGATGGTTACATCCTTTATGATCCCCTTGGGTTTTATAACAAATTGGTCATCTATTTGTAGCACTATTGGAGTGATTATGGATTTGGAAGAGACAAGTAGAAAAAGTGTTAATAGTCATCACATTTATCACATATCTGAATTCATTTAGAATTTTTAAAATATCGACATCCCTAATACAAACTGTAAAAATTAGACTTCCAAGATCACCATATTTTGGAGGAGTCATCTTCCCTTCCAATATGTTAGCTAATTTTCTATCGACGTGTATTTTTCTTCCCTATTTTCTCTTTGTCCATGGATTATTAACATAGATTTATTTGATGGTTTGATTATCAATGGAATATCTCTAAGATCTTGTAATAGAGGGATTCCAATACTTAATTTTTTAATCCTTGAATAACCTCTTCCTCTTATCCCTCTTGGGTTACAATATTATCATTATTCAAAAGTTTGAACAAAAATGAAAATTTTGCAAGTGATTGAGATGTATTTTCAAGAATAGGTATGATTTGTGTCTCTTCTTATTCTTCTTTATCTTTGGAGACTTCCTCTATGATTGGGGATGGTGGCTTTGAATTAATATTCCTTTATCATAACAATATGTTTCTACAATCCATAGAATTCACCGTGGGCGTTTTTCGTCTTTAACAATGTATGTTGGGTTTCCTTCCTTAAATTTATTTGGGTTAGCCATAGTTTGAGATGGGATATGTGTTTGAGAAGGATATTTGTCTACAACAATAGTTGTAGGTCTAATTAACAAATATTTTTGTTTTACATGAGGTCTTCTTGGGTTATAATACTGCTAATTAGAACCTTGAGGCATATTCCACTGTTATTGAAATTATGGGTTGAATTATTGTTGGAATGATGGTGAAATGTTTGAGTTTGGAGTCCATGGTCATTGATAATACATTGGTTGTGCATTCCATTTAGGAATCCATTCTTCTAGAAATTTTTGAGTCCAAGGTTGGGGGTATGACCATGGTGTATTCCATTGGTTTAGAACCCACTGTGTTTTTAGGGAATAAGATTGATATTGATTTGAAGGGAAATTTCATCCTTGCTTGTTAGATATGTAGTTAACCTAAAATTCACTTTGTGTATTATGTTTTAAGTGAATTTTTAGTAAGGGAGAAAATCCACATTATTCAATGGAATTATTCAAATCAAAGACAAGGAAAATGCATGTTTTTTCCAAGGGACAATCCTTATGCCCATGCTTATTCCTACATCTTGGAAAAATTTATGAATAGTGGATTTATATTCCTAGCTTTTTCCCTATCCACCATGGTGTTAATTTGAACTAAGATATTTTTTCTCAAGTGTGTAATTTCTTCTCTTAGTTTATACATGCTTCCATTGGTAATCTTTCCTCTGTGTTTGTGAAGATTTGGGTGAGTTCGGGAATAGTTTATATGAAGTTCAATGACATATGTAATTTTTACCTTGTTCATGTCTCCTTTTCCCATTATATGAAAGGCATCTTGTGTTTCTTCATCTAATCCTTTAAGGAATATTATTTTCAAAAGAGTAATATAAATACCTATACCACACCTCATGTGAAGGAAGAGGAATCAGTAAAGATAGTCCTCATTCTATTTTATTCTCAGAGTTATTCCTTTTGGTATAGTTGGTGAGAATTTTTTTTGGGGGGGAAAATGGTGAGTTTCTAGCCAATGCTTTAGGAATCTAGGTCCCTCTACTTGGGTGGTGCAACTCCACTTTATTGTGAATGAACAATTTTTTTTTATTGTTGGCGGAAGGCCAAGGATCCAACGAGTATACTCCACTTTGCAACATGAATAAATGCTTATAATGAATTGTAAGGGAATAATTTTCTTGAATATAGGGGAGGGAGTTAGATAATTTAGAAAAGGAAAATTAACCCCGTGAGTATAAAATCAGATTCTTGCCAAATCCAATTAGAAAGTTCACATTCACAATTTTTTAGAAAGAAATAACAAGATTACTATGCCAACAGCCAGAGAAACCATGCACAAAAAGTTACACACATTCATAAGCCATGAAAATAAACAATCCCTTTATTTATTTCCATTTTCATCAAGTTGTACAATGTAGGAAATGGAAGAAAAATGGTGGAGGAAATTGGACAAGTTCTATCTCTTGTATTTCTCAATAGATATCTCTCTTGAGTGTACAAAATTAACAACCCCTAAGCAAGAGTATGTCATTACATTATATAGAATTTTAGAAGACTCCTCATCTACCCCCCATGTGAATTTTTGTATGTCCTACACAACATATGACCTTTCAAGTTCCTAGGAAAGAACATTAAGTTCCCTTTTATCAATTAAGGGAAACTTATTACAATGTTTACTAAAGTCACATTTAAATGAATAGGATGAATGTCATGATTTCTCACAACGAAGAATTAGAAAGGGGTTAGAGAATAAGATGAAGAAGAAGAAAAGAGAAGGAAGAAGGGGTGTTGATGAAGATGAGAAAACATCTACCTTTGAAGAAGAACTTGCCAATGATGATGATGCATGGGCATCCAAACCATGAAAAGAGTGTTTAGAAACACTGTTTCAAGACCTCCTGATGTGAGCTTAGGACAAACATGGGAAATTCTCATGATGATCTTCCTTGATTACTTGATTAAGGAATATCCTTAGCTCATTGAGCTCACCCTTACTAAATCACCTTGGCTCACCCAACTCACCGAGAGATGGTGATGGATCCATTCGCTGCACCTTGCAATGCTCTACTCTACTCTTGAACATAATTGAACTCATGATGATGCTTCTAGGACCTATGTGAAGTTTTTATTCCTCTGTTCATCCCATAACCCTGTGTAGAGTCCAAAAAGTGGAAAGATGAGTGAGAATGAGACCATCTGTAACATTTTTCCCTCAACACTGAAACTTTCTATTTTTGGAATATGAGGTCATGACCTACCATTTTGGGACCTATCACAAAACTTTCCCAAAATTTAATCTTTTGAACCTTCTGGCACATTTCATCCCCTTCTATTTATGAGGCATTGTTATTTTTATCACATTTCTATTTTTAGCAAGTTGCTTTTTGGGGACCTAATATTTTGGGGAAAATGTCATTTTTTTCTTGCTTCTCATTTTGCAATCTTTACGGATTGTCTCGGATGACCAAACTTGAAAATCGGGGGACTCACTATCTTAATACCAAGAAGAGCATCAAATATGATATTATTAGGAAGTGTAAAAAATGGCTTCATTTTGTGATGGGAATGAAATTTTTAGATTCGCTCATCATTGTGATCTCATGCTCCAATTTTCACTGTGATTCACTCACTAGGAAGTTCAGGAATAAAAAATAAAAAAAAATTCTGTAAGAGCTTCATGTATAGAGCTACCTATAGAAACCTATAATTACGCCCAAGCAATTTAAATACTTAAATTGTGCTAATTATCCCCTTTCTCGCAAATCAACGACATATCGTCAAAGGCACTCATTTTCCCTCATATCATCATTAATTAATTACACTAAGCTAATTAATTAAGTTGCTTATCCAACAAATACCCTAATTAACGACCTTCCGTTAATAAATCACCCCTTCTACCTAGACTAATTAATTATTATTAATTAATTAGCTTTCCCTTCCATTTAACCAATAAATCAATATTTAATTGATTTAATCCCCTTCTAATAGCCTAAATCACACTAATATTCCTCTAATTGGCTTCTATAAGCTTACACCTACCTATTAATTAATCACCTTTGATTAATTAAAATACCCCCAACTCCCATGACTTGCTAAACATGTATTAAACCCTTCTAAAGTAAGGTTACCTTTAATAAAGCAACCTTATCCATTCCTAATCATGTTTTACCTTTATCCCACATTCATGAGAATGTGTTGAATCCTTTATCCTTTGGGCTATATAAAGAGCCCTCCACCTACCTTTTTACTTACACCTAAACTTTCTAAGAGAGTAAATGCAAAGCATATAGCAAAGAGACTAAGAGCTTGCACCTTGCCATTTTGAGAGTTCATCATGTTGAAGAGTTAAGCCTCTTTCTTAAAGTGCTTGGGTCATATGGGAGGTGTCAAAAGGGTCTTATAGCCCAACTTTGATTAGCCCCCATTCCTAGGTTCTTGGAGCATTAAGGACAAATATTTTGATAGCCATGGAGCTTACTTAGGTCCATTCATTTATTTGTTGTTAGAGAATAGAGGAGTTTAGATATTTAGCATTGTTAGTTTCAAAGTTTTTATTGATGAATGCTAGCATCTAACCCTTGTTTAATTCTTATCATGATGGTGTTTATGATTTGTTTTAGCTAAATTGTAGAACTATTTTAGGTGGCGTTCTTGCTTCATTTGATTTAGCATTAAGCAAATTATACATGCACACATTTGGCACGTGACGTTGTTGGTCCCATTCAATAAGGGAGGGGTATACAAGGTCAAGGGTTGGTTTATTGGGGGTGATGGTTAGGACAGCATTATTCATGAAAAGGTTCGTGGAGGCCAGATCCTCATATTGGCTACAACAGAATCCGTCTTTTGTCTAGATAATCGGAGCTATCCTCATGCTCAGAACAAGTCGCATCTTGATCGTTGGGGTGTGCTCCATAAGGGCGAATCCCAATGCCATATCTTTCTGTTTTGAAATGTGGAAGAGGGACTGGTTCTCTTTGTCCTTGTTCATTCCTCCCACATCCTAGGCCTTTGTAGCCCATGGAGTACATCATTCTGCTAGATTTTTCATATTCTGGGGTTTGATAACAAGATGGCTGAGTGTCCTCAGGGACCCAAGTAGTAGGTGGATCAAGTAATTTTTCCTCAGCTAACAAGCCTCCAGGTAGGAACGACCCAATAGTATGTTCCTCTCTAGGTCTCCTGAAGCGGTAGTTGGGTCGACCTCTAGTCTTGGGCGACAAGGAGAGGTCTGAAACCAAGAGCGCTTGTTGTACATTATACTCCCCACAGCCATATTCCAGAATTTTCATCTCCCATGAATTAAATGGAGATGTTGAAGTAGATGCCCCATGAGTGCAAGAACGAAGAGAATTTGAATCTACTCGAGATTCCATGGCCTCAGAATGAAGAGGGACAACTATATCTGTGGAGGGACATGCATATGTACCCTTTCGTGCAAAGCTATTAAGAGCTCTACAATGAGCAAAGGGCTCTGAGTCTCCTGGTATTGTTACTGTATGTCCCTCATGCTTCAGCTTGATGCATTGATGAAATGTTGATGGCACTGCTTGCATGGCATGGATCCATGGTCGGCCTAGAAGCATATTATATGGAAGTTCCAAGTCTAAGATGTGAAACTTTGTCTGATGGAAAGTGGGGCCCACCTCCATTGGCAGCATAATGGTGCCTGCTGACTCTCTTTCCGCGTTGTCGTATGTGGTGATAGTGATGATATGGGACTCAAGATCTGCCTCTGTATGTCCCAATTGTTTGACCAACTTAAGCGTGCAGATATTCAATCCTGATCCATTGTCCACAAGCACCCGTTTGATTTTATTACGGGTGACAACTACCTCGATGTAGGTATGAAGGAGGTGAAGTGCTTTCAAAATTGGAATTGAGGGGAAAATTTCAAGATTTCTCCATGTTTTCATTTTTAGAGCTTACTTTTTCAACATTCTACATGCTAGTTTTGTCAATTTCTTGAAGATTTTAAATTCTTGAGCATGTAGGTTAGTGTTTGATAGTGCTGAGTCTTGTATTTACATATTAATGTGGTGGGTTTCTGTCAAAATTTAATCTTGGTGAGAAAATTTCAAGATTTCATCATGTTTTCATTTTTTAAGCTTACTTTTTCAACATTTTACATGCTAGTTTTGTCAATTTCTTGAAAATTTTCAATTCTTGAGCATGTAGGTTAGTGTTTGATAGTGCTGAGTCTTCTATTTACATATTAATGTGGTAGGTTGCTGTCAAAATTTAATGTTGGTGAGAAAATTTCAAGATTTCATCATGTTTTCATTTTTAGAGCTTACTTTTTCATCATTCTACATGCTAGTTTTGTCAATTTCTTGAAAATCTTAAATTCTTGAGCATGTATGTTAATGTTTGATTGCATTGAGTCTTCTATTCATATATTAATGTGATGGGTGTTGTCAAAATTTAATCTTGGTTGGAAAAATTTGCCCATTTTGCATATTAAGGGACGTTTTTTTTGACATTTTTTAAGTGCATGTCAAGTGCATACCCATGAGCATAAGAGCATATGCGTAACCCATCTTCCGAAGGCCATAACTTTTGCTCCCGACCTCGAAATGACTCCATTTTTTTTGCGTTGGAAAGATATTGAAGTTAACTATGCAATGAAAACATAAATTCAGGGATTTAAACTTACATAAGTTACAGGTTTTTCTATTATTTTAAAACTGGTCATTTTCTAACATGTCTAATGTTTTGATGAATGTTGTATTTCCATGCTTACTCGATTTAGATCAAAGCGTGTGTATGCTCTTCTCTTGCACCTTTTGGTGATCTTGAGAATCAAAAACAACTTTGATCTATATCTTTTTAACATTGGGATTAAACTTGGAAATTTAATTATTCATTTTGCTTAAGGGAATGAACCTTTTACAAAGTATTTTTCAACGGTCCTTTGATTTGAAGTTTTCCATTTCTATATAGTTGGGCTAAAGTTTGTGTATGCTCTTCTCTTGCACCTTAGGGTGATCTTGAGAATCAAAAGCAACTTTAGTCTTCATTTTATAACATTTGGTAAATTGGAAACTTCATCTTTCACTTTTGGTTTAAGGGAATGAACATTTATCAAAAATTTTGTATGGTTCATTGATTGAAAAGATTTTTATTTACTTTTTAGTTGGATTATTTGTTGTGTATGCTCTTCTCTTGCATCCTTGGATGATCTTGAGAATCAAAAGCAACTTTTAATCCTCTTTTAAATAATGTGATTTTCTTGGAGAACTACTAACGCTTGAGTGCAGGACCTAAAAACGCTTGTCAAAGAAAGGAGGAATCAAAACGAAATCAAAAACTACTAATACGATTATTATACAGTTGCCAAAAGGTGTTCAAGTAAACCACACCTAATTAAACAAGATAAAAAGAACAACATATTCAAAACACTTTGTATTGCGGAGGTTTCGGAAAAGGGTATCGTCCTCTCTGCTCAACTAGAACATAACCCCTTTGGCATAACGCCTTAAGCTACAACAATGGGGGTGGTTCCAGGAACCCCAAAGTAGTCCACGCAAGAGGGAACCTTGTGGACGAAACGGGAAGTGCTCCACACTACCTACATGACTAGTGATTCCTTTGCAAGATAGATTTACTGGGTTGTCTGTTGTGGTGACCCCAGTGATAGTACACGTAGACACACTAGTTGCCTACTATTCTTGAAGGGGGTAAAGTAAAGCCGAGATACTCCCAAATTAGTCAGTGCGACTTTTTGGGTAAATCGCGCTCGCTCATGGCAACTTTGTAACACCTAGGCGAGAGAACCACCTAGGAGAATATACTTTGGCCGAGCCCACTTTGACCACTTTAAAACAGGTGTTGAGTTGTGAACCTTCTTTTTGAGAAACGTGTGGCGTATTACTTTCACCTAGTTTTTACTTGCTTTAGGGCAAGGCGAAACTTTTCAAAGTAAGACTAGCATTTTTTTGTCATTTTTTCTTGATTTATTTCCTTCATATTCTTTTGACACTTTGTTGATCAAAAGAGGTTTGATTACCTTTATCTTGCCATTCAACTATTTCTCTCACTTTTTGTCCGTTTACGTCCATCCATGTTTTGGTGGGTTAGTTAAATGTCTAAAGTGAGTGGAGGCGTTTTCACGTCATTTGGTAGCCATTGTGATCTTGATACCCACGTCAAGATCGTCATTGTAGTTAGGCATGGTTCATCACTGCGGACTTCCATAAGAGGAGTTAGTTTTTTTGTCTCGTATCATTACAATTTCGATATTTACGTCTTGTTTCTTGTAAACTCGACATAAATACCTATATTGTACGGTTACACTGCACACATTCTTAACTATTCCTAGCTATACTTTGAGATTTTTTTTGTTCGGTTTTATTATTACCTCGATTTCAAAAGGTGTTAGGAACTACCATTTGTGCGTGTTATATCAATAACACCTTGATATCAATACTCCACTTTCTTGCAAAGTGGGTTAACATATCTTGGTGATATTGTTGTGTCATTCGCAAATCGTAATTGACACTTTTTGAGATATAGGTCTTAATCAGACTTGAGCTTTCTCATCGTATATCTTGATTGGGAGATCACATTTAACTTCATGTATTTACTTATGTTTTGTTCATTCCTTTGAACTTGGCATAAGTGGAGACATCTTGTTAATCATCTGGCGTCGTAAATTACTTTAAAACGTAATCTAGGAGGTACTTCATTTGATTAAGTTTTGATACCAAACGATTGTTTCATTGGTGACTTTATCATTCTATCACATTGGTATTCTCACACTGTTAATTTACTCTTAACACGTACATCTTGTGTTTCACTTAGGGGTAGTCATTGAATTTTGAACAAATCTACAAATTACCTTAGTGAAACTTATCACAAAAACATGGCTCCTAAGACGCGTCTAGGGTTAAAGAAACAAACATATGAGGAACAACAGATGCAAGCTTGGGAAACCTCTAACAGACAAGGGTCAAACCCATTTATCGGACACGATCTAGGACCACTATTTTCTGCAGAAAAGGAAACAGAAGAGATGGTCGATCATAGTGGAAATGAATTAGAATCACCACACACAGACTTTGATTTTGACCCCACTCTACTAGATGAGTTTCTCCTTAGAAACAAAGATAGATTTTGCACGGTCATGGAATTAGAAGCCAAATTGCCCATTGAGAAGGAACCAATACTACAAACAAATGACACTACTAAGGAGGAACACCCCCTTATCAATATGGAAGATATTTTAACAGGCGGACATGCTTCCACTTCTTATGTAGAAAATGATAAAGTGGTAGGGCATAGAATACCCCTCATCAAAGTGCCATGAAGAAACAAGATAGAACATGAGACAGGGGAAGAACCTCCACAATACGAAGAGGAGGAACCTTTAGAAGAAGAAGACACAAACCAAGTCACAATCCAACAACAACTCAGTAACTTAAGCCGAAAACTAGCTTTGCTTACTTTCCAAGTACAGAAAGACACAAACAAGAATGTTCAAAAGTCAAAGCCTAAGTTTAGGATCCACGAACTCCATCGAGAAAACCAAGGAGAAGAAGACACAGGGTATCATCATGTACACATCCCCATTTCTCCCACTAAAGAACAATTGCTCGCACAAGAAGTACAATATATGAAAGCAACGATTGCGAGCATACAAGAAAGCAATATAGGGAGTATTAGGAAATACCAATACAAAGAACTATGCCCCTATCCTTTTGACAAGACAATGACCCTTCAACCCTTTCCAAAGAAATTTGATATGCCAAAGTTCGACAAATACAAAGGAAAGGGAGACCCAAGGGATCATGTTAAATATTTCTACATGGCATGTCAAGAGGTGTCTTATAGTGATAATTACCTCATCAGACTTTTTCCTAAGAGTCTCGGAGGTCAAGCATTAGAATGGTTTACGCGCTTGCCACGAGGATCAATTTTCACCTGGCCAGAATTGGCGGAAAGATTCGTGCGTCATTTCTCATATAACATAGAGAGTGACGTCACCATGGCAGACTTGTGCAGCACAAAACAACGCCCAAATGAGACCTTCGCCAGCTTCCTCCAACGATGGAGAGGGATAGCTAGTCGCTTCCCTTGCGCTTTCCCTGAGAAGCAGCTAGTCAGTATTTTCGTCCCTAATCTCAACCCAGATATAGCTTTCCACCTCCAAATGCATTGTGTCCGCACCTTTGAGGAGGTTATCGAAAAAGGGATTCAAATAGAAAAGGCTCTCATTGCCAAGGCACCCTCAAAACCCAATCTAAAGACAACCAAAGTGTCAAACCAGCTGAAAAGCCAAAGATCTTTAACAAAAACAAAAACGTGGTGGGAGACGGAATCACTGATTCCAAACGTGTTCAAACGGTCCAAACCAGTCAACCTTTTAAACTGACCAAGGGCCCAATTCAACCACCACCAAAGCGAAGAACATTCACCTCCCTCAATGAGCCGTTGTCTGTCATACTAAAATAGTTGGATGCGGCCCACATGATGACCTATCCTACAACACAACCGTTCGATGACAACGCTCCTAAACCTTCATGGTATAAGGAGCATGAATACTGTGAAATGCATCGCGTTAAAGGTCATAAAACAGACAAATGTTTGCGACTTCGCCACTATATTCAAGACCTCATTGACAATGGGGAGATAGAGGTGGATAACCCTAGCCACATGCAAACACCTAACGAGAAAATGGGGATTTATAAGGAACCATTCCCCAAGCATGATAAGTCGGAAAAGGAAAAATCGGATCGGGAGAGTCATCCCAAACCTATAAAGCCACGAATTACTTGTATACCAAGAGAGATAACAATCATTATGATTCACTTATCGGATGTATTCGCTCCCCTACTGACCGTGTCAATACCATCTGGATCAAGGGAAAGGACTGTGCTGTGGTAACAAGGCGTGCCCACCTCGTGATTCCAGAACCCTCTCTGTTGACCCCACAACCGGTAAATATAACCTTTTAGAACAACTTGAGAAGACACCTGCTAAGATCTCGATCTTAGATCTTCTCAAGATATCCAATGTGCATAAGGAAATTTTGTATCAAACTCTTCAGGGGTCGGGAGTGCCTTTAGAAGTTGATCCTGCATACCTTCAAGCCGCGGTGGCAAATATTGCACCCAGTGAGCATCTCACTTTCAACCATAGGGAGGTCCCTACTGAGAATCCTACACATAATCTTCCCTTATACATTAAGGTAGTTGTCACCCGTAGGAAAATCAAACGGGTGCTTGTGGACAATGGATCAGGATTGAATATCTGCACGCTTAAGTTGGTCAAACAATTGGGACATACAGAGGCAGATCTTGAGTCCCATATCATCACTATCACCGCATACGACAACGCGGAAAGAGAGTCAGCAGGCACCATTACGCTGCCAATGGAGGTGGGCCCCACTTGCCATCAGACAAAGTTTCACGTCTTAGACTTGGAACTTCCATATAATATGCTTCTAGGCCGACCATGGATCCATGCCATGCAAGCAGTGCCATCAACATTTCATCAATGCATCAAGCTGAAGCATGAGGGACATACAATAACAATACCAGGAGACTCAGAGCCCTTTGCTCATTGTAGAGCTCTTAATAGCTTTACACGAAAGGGTACATATGCATGTCCCTCCACAGATATAGCTGTCCCTCTTCATTCTGAGGCCATGGAATCTCGAGTAGATTCAAATTCTCTTCATTCTTGCACTCATGGGGCATCTACTTCAACATCTCCATTTAATTCATGGGAGATGAAAATTCTGGAATATGGCTATGGGGAGTATAATGTACAACAAGCGCTCTTGGTTTCAGACCTCTCCTTGTCGCCCAAGACTAGAGGTCGACCCAACTACTGCTTCAGGAGACCTAGAGAGGAACATACTATTGGGTCGTTCCTACCTGGAGGCTTGTTAGCTGAGGAAAAATTACTTGATCCACCTACTACTTGGGTCCCTGAGGACACTCAGCCATCTT
Organism: Taxus wallichiana var. yunnanensis; assembly: GCA_018340775.1. NCBI lineage: Eukaryota > Viridiplantae > Streptophyta > Pinopsida > Cupressales > Taxaceae > Taxus > Taxus wallichiana. Next base: position 131,368,233 of record CM031234.1, read on the forward strand.
GTTATCAAACCCCAGAATATGAAAAATCTAGCAAAATGATGTACTCCATGGGCTACAAAGGCCTAGGATGTGGGAGGAATGAACAAGGACAAAGAGAACCAGTCCCTCTTCCACATTTCAAAATAGAAAGATATGGCATTGGGATTCGCCCTTATGGAGCACACCCCAACGATCAAGATGTGACTTGTTCTGAGCATGAGGATAGCTCCGATTATCTAGACAATGATACGGATTCCTGTTGTAGCCAATATGAGGATCTGGCCTCCACGAACCTTTTCATGAATAATGTTGTCCTAACCATCACCCCCAATGAACCAACCCTTGACCTTGTATACCCCTCCCTTGTTGAATGGGACCAACAACGTCACGTGCCACTAGATTTATTCGAGAATGACGAGGCTATTGCAGAGTTCATGGGCATAAGGGATACAATTCCCATTGGAGATCACAAGAAGGGTTTCTTTATCGACTTAGACACCTGCACCTACTTCGGCGAGGAGGCTGAACTTCGTGGTCAGCAAAATTTAAAGAAAAGCGAGGGCAAGAGTTCTAAAGAAAAGCCTCGGAAAAATCAAAGTCCAAGTCACACAGTGAAAACCTCTTTGAGGCATTGGCTGACAAACAAATAAGAAAATCAAAGGACAAACAAAGTGACCACGCCAAGGATGAAAATCTCATAGAGACATCCTTGGATGAAGATCTCAACCTACCTCCCGATCCCACGCATATGGAGGATTTATCAAAATTTTTAGTTGAAGAAACCATTGATGTTAATATTGGTACTGAAGAAGATCCCAAGATAGTAAAATTGGGAGCATCACTCTCAGCCAGAGAACAAAAGATGCTCACTATGCTACTACGAGAGTTTATTGATGTGTTCGCATGGTCTTATAAAGACATGCCCACTTAGATCTAACTTTGGTCATGCATAACTTGGTTGTGCACGCAGATGCTAAGCCTATCAAACAGAAGCTTCGAAAGATGCACCCAAGAGTGGCCTTGTTAGTTAAAGAAGAGTTGGAAAGGTTGCTTGCAGTAGGATTCATCAGGCCAATTGATTATTCGAATGGATATTAGGGACATTGTTCTGTCCGGAAGAAACCTATTGGTATCCGAATTTGTCTGATTTTAGGGACATCAAAAATCTTTCCCTAAAGATGACTTTCCGTTGCCCAACATTGACATGATTGTTGACTCAACCGCAGGGTATGAAATGCTATCACTTATGGATGGCTTTTCGGGTTATAATCAAATTAAGATCACTGAGGAAGACCAACACAAAACAGCTTTCACAACTCCTTGGGGCACCTTCTGATTATCAGGTGATGCCATTCGGCCTTAAGAATGTGGGAGCAACTTATTAGTGGGCCATGACAGTAATATTTCACAATATGATTCATGACATCATGGAAGACTATGTAGACGACATCCTGGGAAAGTCCAAAACAAGAGAGGAACATCCTATCATTTTGTGGCATATCTTTGAACACCTACGTGAATACAAAGTCAGGCTAAATCCAAAGAAGTGTGTCTTTGGTGTGCTATCTAGGAAACTATTAGGCTTCATCGTGTCAAGACGAGGTATTGAGGTAGACCCTGCTAAAGTATCTTCCATCACAGAAATGCCTCCACCTGAGAATATCAAGCAACTGCATAGCTTGCAAGGGAAAATTCAAGCCATTCACCACTTTATCTCCCAGCTTGTAGATAAATGTCACTCATTCACTCATTTTCTTAAGAAGGACATCACTTTCATCTGGGGACCTGAGCAACAACAAGCCTTTTCTTTGCTTAAACAATACCTGGCTAATCCACCTGTCCTCATGCCTCCCACTCCGGGAGAACCACTTTTGCTCTATATTTCTGCTACGCAATATGCTATTGGTGCCGCTCACTTCGCCCAATATGACCTTAGCCATAAAGAGAAAGCGATGTACTATCCGAGTCACACCTCATCATCCTATGAATGTAGTTATCCTCAGTTGAGAAGGCTTGCTTGGATGTTGTTTTTACCTTTTAGAAACTTCATCATTACTGCTAAATAATAAGACCAAGCTCATATCCAAGGTCGACCCACTCAAGTATTTGTTGTCCAAACCTGCCCTCCACGGTAGAATGGCTAATTGGATCATTCTACTCAATGAGTTTGATATAGAATTTGTCCATCAAAAATCAATTAAAGGACAAATACTTGCGACCACTAAGCGGAAGCACCTTTGCAAAGCATAGAACCTTTGAGTCTGGATCTGCGGATGCATCTTTGCTCTACATTGAAGAATCTATCATATGGCAGATACATTTTGATGGATCTTTTACGTTTCATGGTTCAGGTGCAGGAGTGGTCCTTATTACTCCTTTAGGTGATCCTATACCACAAGCTTTCCACCTGGCCTTCCCTTGCACAAACAACATTGTGGAATATGAAGCACTCATTGCAGGGATGAAGCTAGCCATCAAGTGGAATATTCAACATGTGAAGGTTGTAGGTGATTCACAACTAATCATCAAACAGGTTAATGATGAGTATAAAGTTAAGGATGACAAGCTCATACCTTATAAGAAGTTGGTGGAAACTCTGAAGGAGTATTTTGTGCGCATTACCTTTGAGCAAATCCCAAGAGCGCAGAATAGATTGGCAGATGCTATGGAAACGGTGGGATCTATGCTTCATATTCCACCAGGGAACAATGATATGCCATTCTTCGTAGAAAATCTACGCCAGCCCGCGTATGACATGCCAGAATCTTGCTTGGCTTGTGAGGTTGTTGGTCCCCATTCACCATGGTATGAACCCATTTTCACCTATCTTAAGGACAATACATTCCCTCCCGAAATCTCCCGCTCTGAAAAGTAGAGCCTAATTCGCCAAATAGCCCATTACACCCTGTTAGGAGGTACACTTTATCGTCGTGGCTATGATGGGAATCTGTTACGTTGTCTGGATGTGTCGGAGTCAATCCAGGCAATTAAAGAAGTACACGAAGGAGTATGCGGAGCACATACAAACGGAATGGTCTTGGCTAAGAAACTATTAAGAGTAGGTTACTATTGGCCCACCATGGAAACTGATTGTTGTAATTATGTTAGAAAATGTGTGCTATGCCAAAAGTATGGAAATTTCATCCATGCTCCATTGCAACCATTGCAACCAATCACTACCCCATGGCCATTCTCCAAGTGGGGACTTGATCTAATAGGGAAGCTTACTCCTACCTCATCTGATGGTCATACACATATCATCACAGCTATAGAATACTTCACAAAATGGGTGGAGGTTTGTCCCTTTAACCTATGTCACGAGAGCACGATTTATAAATTCATCATGAATCACATTATTTGCCGATATGGTATCCTGCCGACCATTGTCACGAGATAATGGGAAGTCATTTAAGAACAAAACTATGAAAGGTCTTTTCCAACGGTTCTAAATCAGATTGAAATGGTCCACGCCATATTACCCTCAGGGTAATGGACAAGCTGAGGCAACAAACAAGACTTTGGTAAGGATAATGGAGAAGATGGTTAGCAAAACTGGTCAAAATTGGCACCTACAAATCCACCCAGCCCTCTGGGCCTACCGAACATCAATTCACACTCCTACGGGTGTGACGCCATATTCCCTCGTGTTCGGACAGAATCTATCATCCCTTTAGAGATTGAACTCCCATCCCTGTGAATTTCTCTTCGGGACTATTTAGATAAGGATGAAGATTATCGCGTGGCAAGATTGGGTGAGTTAGAGATCTGGATGAGAGGCGCATTCGCGCTCTTAATCACCTGAAAGTATATCAACACAGAATCTCCCACAACTACAACAAGAGAATCATCCCTCACTAGTTTGAGGTGGGTGATTTAGTTATGAAGGAGAACCAGTTCAACACCAGAGCAGAGCGAGAAAAGAAAGGGAAGTTCGAACCACACTGGTTAGGACCCTATGTCATAGTTGCCAAGTATGGCATAGGGGCATACAAGTTAGCTCACCCCAATGGTGATGAGCTCCAGGAGCCCATGAATTCCATGCATCTTAAGAGGTTTTATGCCTAAACATGGCACAAGAAAGTCATAAAAATCATAAAAAAATATAAAAACATCAAAAATAAAATAAAATATATATAAAAACATCAAAAAAAAAAAAGAAAAAAAAAAAAAGAGAAAACAGGTCGTCCACTAGTGAAAACCACGCAATTGTGGCACTTTGGACAAGTCCTTGGGTGAAAAACGGTTTACGGCACCTCGAGAGGATTCGTTGTTCACAAGCATTACTCCGTATTAGAAGGGTAGTTTTCTTTGTCCGGACTGGTTCTACCTTGAGTTTCCTTGTGCACACCATCTAGTCCAGCCTTGATCCGGCTTTGCTTCTTCTATTAAATGCTAAGGGATGTGGTCTTTCGTTATTTCCCATCTTACGCTGGGCCAACTCAACGAATTCACCTTGTTGTTCATAAGCGCGTGGCTTCGCCCTTGTATAATCTCCACCTAACGCCGGGGGCATCCATGCTTTCTTGGTTACCTACACATAGCTTTGGAAAACTATTAAAAACACAAAATAATAGAAAATTGTTTCACAAAACACAAAAACAATAGAAAATTGTTTCACCAAACACAAAAACAATAGAAAATTGTTTCAGACAACACAAAAACAATAGAACATTGTTTCGAGAAAACAACAAAAACAATATATATATATATATCAAAAAAATCTAAAAACAAGGAAATTTTTTTCAAAAAATTCCTAAAAAGTAAAACACCCTACAAAATGGTAACTTGCTTCTTACAGCTGAAACTTGTGTCTTGCGAATGGTATTTTCTCCATATCCTGTTGGTTTGTCTCACATCTTCCCGATTAATATGACTCGCGGATCACTGATTCATAACCATTCACAAAAGCTAGCTTCTTGCTTTGTCGCACTGCTGGGCACTTTTGGTTTCTGGTCTTTGTTTCGTTGCACAAAAATGCTTTTCATGGACCCCGTGTCCATTTTCATTTCCCCTTGCATGTATCCTTGCTTGGGGCATCATTTTTAAACCTTGTTGTCAATCACGAACTTGTGGATCTCTTCAACACTGATAACAAACCATTTGTACAACTGTCTTGACCATTGTTGGGTTAGATATGTGCGTTCATACTTGTTTTCCCTGTTATATGAGCTTGTTTCCTTCTCGTATTGCATTGCATTATTGTATGTTGCATGGAGTTGGTATTTTCAGCAATGGACAATTGTTCGTATTATGGCTTTTCATGTCATTCTACCTTTGTCGTATGCTTATATTTTTCATAAGGACCGATGATGTAGTTCCTATGGCAATATGATGACATCAAATTTGTTCCAAACAAATAAGCGGCTAGAGGTTAAGCTCTTCTCTCCCCTCATCCATATTTCTTCTACACCACTTCCCTTTCACCCCTAATTCTCCCTCTCCTCGGGGCATCCTGCCTCGTCCCCATTCTTCTGCCTACTTCTCACCTTTTTCGATCGTCAATCGAGTTCTTCTATCACCCCATCGACACTCGAGGGGGCATCTCTCCCTCCTACTAATTTTTCTTCCATCTCTTCAAAATCTCTTTTGTCTACTATCTTTGAAGTGGCATCACTTATGCCACCCCAAAGAGGGGCAAATGTAGACACCTATAATTACACCCAAGCAATTTAAATACTTAAATTGTGCTAATTATCCCCTTTCTCAAATCAACGACATATCGTCAAAGGCACTCATTTTCCCTCATATCATCATTAATTAATTACACTAAGCTAATTAATTAAGTTGCTTATCCAACAAATACCCTAATTAATGACCTTCCGTTAATAAATCACCCTTCTACCTAGACTAATTAATTATTATTAATTAATTAGCTTTCCTTCCATTTAACCAATAAATCAATATTTAATTGATTTAATCCCTTTATAATATCCTAAATCACACTAATATTCCTCTAATTGGCTTCTATAAGCTTACACCTACCTATTAATTAATCACCTTTGATTAATTAAAATACCCCCCAACTCCCATGACTTGCTAAACATGTATTAAACCCTTCTAAAGTAAGGTTACCTTTAATAAAGCAACCTTATCCATTCCTAATCATGTTTTACCTTTATCCCACATTCATGAGAATGTGTTGAATCCTTTATCCTTTGGGCTATATAAAGATCCCTCCACCTACCTTTTTACTTACACCTAAACTTTCTAAGAGAGTAAATGCAAAGCATATAGCAAAGACACTAAGAGCTTGCACCTTGCCCTTTTGAGAGTTCATCATCTTGAAGAGTTAAGCCTCTTTCTTAAAGTGCTTGGGTCATATGGGAGGTGTCAAAAGGGTCTTGTAGCCCAACTTTGATTAGCCCCCATTCCTAGGTTCTTGGAGCATTAAGGACAAATATTTTGATAGCCATGGAGCTTACTTAGGTCCATTCATTTATTTGTTGTTAGAGAATAGAGGAGTTTAGATATTTAGCATTGTTAGTTTCAAAGTTTGTATTGATGAATGCTAGCATCTAACCCTTGTTTAATTCTTATCATGATGGTGTTTATGCTTTGTTTTAGCTAAATTGTAGAACTATTTTAGGTGGTAGTTCTTGCTTCATTTGATTTAGCATTAAGCAAATTATACATGCACACACTACCAAGGAAGCCATTAATGGAGTCACCAATATTTTTAAAGGTTTTCTTCCCCACATTTTATTGATGAAAAATCAACTTCTCTGTGATGGGTTTTTTCTCAATATGCTTCGTTCGAAATCTTATCTTCGCCTGGTTATCAAATCAATGAAAAACTGAAGAAAAGGAAGCTAGGGAAAAAAATTGATTTCACTGCCATTAATGGTCTAGGGAACATTTGAATTTTCTATTTTTTGAAGCATGAAGGAATTTAGGAGAGGGATATCTACCCAAAAATTTTATGGATAATGGATCCATGGTTTGGAAGATATGAGTGTTTTTTCGTTTGTGTGCCCTAGGTTTTTTGAAAGATCTTGATAATGGATTTATCTTCAAAGTTATTCATTTATTCACTGTATAAAATAAGAATGATGGAGAAATAATTATAAAGGTTATGGAAATTTTTGGAAGAAACAATAGTGGAGAAAAGGAAGAGGTCCTAACCATTGCAAAAAGTTGTGCACACGTCGTGAAGGATAAAAGCATCAAGTGGCATCCCGATAATTAGAAAAATTCACATATTTTCAAGAGAAGGGAAGGAGTGCACTTTTTTCACCAATTTCACCAAAAATTTTGTGTACTTGGTGCAAAAAATTACACCCCATTCCTATTGGTCCACTTGGTAGCATGCAATTTGATGTTGAGTTGAGAGAGGGTGCCAAAATTTACACCTTAAACAATTGCTGGGGAACATGGGTGACCAAAAGACTAAATGGGAGGGATGGGGAGTTTTTTTCACCAGATGCACCAAAATTTTGGTGCACTTGGTGTAAAAAAGTGTTCCCTATTCTGATTGGGCCACTTTTCACCACACGATTACATGAAGCGGGGCTTGGGAAATAAGGCTTGAGAGGCTTAACTTGAGAGAAAAGGTTGAACAATGGTAATCTAGAGGTCCAGGGGGTCAAAATGGGTAGGGGAAAATTTTATTACACCTATTACACAAAAAATTTTGTGCACTTAGTGAAAAAATGTGTGATGCATTCCTATTGGTTGGTTTTCTAGCCCAGAAATTAGCTAACTCAAGTTTGAACTTATACTTTGAAAAGAAACTTTTTGGGACCATAAATTGAGTACCTAGAAGATTTTTTTGATAAAATCCACCTAGAAATGGCCTTATGAATCCAATGGTTATAGTATCATCTCTTGATTCATCAATTAGATCACCGAAAAATTAGGTGTTTTTTTCTAGATCCAAGGTTGTACATGAGGAAAAATGGATGGGGACATAGTGCACCAAGGTGTTGTGAAGAATATGATTCCACCATCTTATATATATTTTAATTAAATTTCCAAAGATATCTCTTTTGAATCTTAAATCCTTTTGGAGATCCCAGAATCACTTCTTGAAGCTCAGTAGCATTTTTGGCCCCAGTGCACTATTTAGGCCTCCAAGACCCACTTTTGTTGAACTTGCTCCAAAACTTGTGAATCTTCCCAAAACCTTCCAAAACTGATTTAAAAATGTAATTAGATCTCTGATCTTCCTCCATGATGAATTTAGACCATTTTTTCTGGTTCAGGGTGTGTGTACCAGCTCCGAGAAGATTAGAAAATATTCTTTCCCAAGCTTGCCAAAAGGCTTGTCCGGATGGATCTTTCTTGCAAAGCACTGAAAATACTAGGTACCTATAAATCACCTATGGGAACACTAACTCGGGGATTAGGTTGACATGAAGGAGGGACTAGAATGGACTTTAGGTAAACTTTTTGGGTAGGCTTGTGGTTGTCATGCTCAAAAATTGTGAATTTCCTTGTTGCACATTTGCATGACAACAATTGGCTCTAGCTTGGGGACATGTCATGGATCAAGAACAATGAGGAAATCACATTATAAATCCATAATCTCCCCACACATACATTAATTAGTTCCTTATCCATTGGTCCTTAAAAATACACACAATCGGTAAGAGATAGACAAAAATGGAGAAACACAAAAACACACAACTGAAGGGAAGCACACCACAAAACAAAGGGAAAAACAAACACAATGTGAAAGGAGAAAAAAACCTAAATCACCAATAATAAAATGCGAGGGACAACCGAATTTCACTGTAGCACTCTTCTCTTCTCAGAGGTTACCCCTGAGTGGGAAATAATGAGTGATGTTGTTCCATGAAGCCATTGACCGATTCGATAAAGTAACCTCCTCTCCTTAACTATTTATGAAATCCAAGTGCTTTCATGATTGTTTGTGTACTTTTTAGGAGTGATTCTACATGATATTCTTGATGCTCGAATTTTTATTAAAACTTCCATTGCCTTCATTCCCTTTGAAATCAGTTTCATAGTGCCAATTTCCCTCCATACTTACCCACATTGCTGACTTCACTCCCCAAGGCTGATTTTCATTCCAATTGTTTGAATATTATGAGATATTTTGTTTCCCAAGTCTATGCTCATTGACCTCTTTTCCATGAGAAACCTCAAACTAATATTTTATCTCCTCTCTATTATGAGATGCTTGAATATTGAATGGAGGATTAGAAGTAACCTCATATTTTTCCTACATGGCCATGAAATAAGCTAAGAGATCAAAAATTATCTCGAGATCTTCCACACTTTCTCTGCATCTAGGACTTCTTACACGGATTTCTAATTTTTTTCTTCTTGTGGCTCATATTTGTACATCTTAAAAGAATATTCATTTTAAAGCTCAAGGAAACTATCTAAAGGGATTACTTCATTTCCTTGGAACTTATTACATTCCACTACTTCTTTGTCAAGGGGATCTTCACCTTTAATGACTTCAACACCCCATTTTTCAGATTTTTCATCATGGAAAGAGTCTTCTTCTTCAAATGGGAAAGAAAATAATTCCATTTCATTATTGTATTCATCAACCATTGGCTCAAGAGGGATGTTGGGTTCATCACCTTGATCTATTTCATTGTGACCATCCTTTGCATCAATTGAGAATTCTACATCAGATTCATACTTGTCTTGCAGTTCTATAACTTGGATCAGGAGTTTGAGATTGAGCTCAGGGTCTTATGTCTCTTCTGTAGCTCTTAGAAATTCTTGCACAGACCATTCTTTCAAACCTTTCATGGGTTCATCACAAGCTGATCTTGTCTCTTCAAGAGAATCTTCATCTCCAAATGGGAATGAAAATATCTCCTCATCGTGGGTAGGCATAAAAGCTAGTTTCTCCATTTGAGATTCACCAAGAACCATTTCCTCTTCTTCATAGCTCACATCTTTTGGAAACTCAGTGCAACCCTCGTGCAACTAAAAATTCCTCAATAATTTTTCAAGGTTATCAACCCTATGAGAAGGAATGTTTGTTCCTCTCAAGATGGGAATATCCTCTTCCTCCTAAGTTGTTATGAAAAGATTCATCCTCCTGCTATCTTGGTACAAAATGTTGGCTTTTGGATTTCCTACTTTTTACACCATGTACCTCATCTTCTTATCTGGAAAGAATTTTTTTCATGTCTCCTTTAACAAGAATGGTTGCGAGAAGATTATTTCATCTAGATCTTACCCCGCAACTACTAACAGATACTCATACTTAGCAACATTCCAAATGAATCCAAAATGTCTACTACTAAGATCATCATTAAAACCTTCTTGTTTGGAAATTTGGAAAGGGCCACATGTGCATATTTGACCTTCCCAATGAGTGGGACTTCTTTGGACTCCATGGAGTAACAAGAGACATTGGGTGGAGTCATGGTGAGTTTGAGAGCCTTGGTGACCTTTACAAGAATTACATTGTCAGAGGTGCCAAAATCTATGATGTAATTGTTTAGTACATATTCTCCAACGAGAAGGGAGACATAGAAAGGATCAACCTTATCAGTCTTAGATGCACTCAAAACAAGCATGTTTTGTGATGGAGGTGTAGGTGGGTTTGTTAGTATTCCTTTAGAACTGGAAGTTAAAACATTGGGTTTTAAAATACCTATCTTGATGTATCGAGATGAATCTCTCAAATTTCTTGGGATGAGTCCACAAATGTTTAGTTTTAGTAATCAACTTTGGTTTGGCTCGCATATTCTATGAAGTAAAAGGGATAAGATGCAGAAAATGGGTATGAAAGAGCTGATTTTGGTGTCGGGATAGGTTTATAAGGAGGGGTAGATGTTTGGGGAATGGAGGGTATTTTGAAAGGAACACTGGGAAACTTTAAAGCACCGGATTTTACGAGAGTAGATTTAAATTTAGAACTATAAGACACATTGAGAGAATTACTTAGAATAGTGGGTGACCTCATTCTTTCTATAGGAATAGGTTTCTTCAAAGTGAGGAATCCATACAAGGTTAGATTGGATATCCTCAACTAATTATTTTGTTTTGTGGAATCACCACAAGAGGATATTCAACCTTCTTTTTCTTTACAACAATGGAGGGATATGCTCATTTCTTATACGAAGATACTCATTTGTGCCAATTGAATGAGGAGATCTTGATAATCCTTAGGATTTGAATATTTCTTCAAACTTGGAATTGATATCATTACAATGAGTGATCGATCTAGTGTGCAAGAGGTAGAACCATTCTGCTACTTTTTTTTTTGAGAGATTCCATGAACAATATTACTACCATGTCTTCATGTGCAACTCTAAGAATCCCACATGATGTGGTGAAAGTGGAAATGTGTTCTTCAAGATGGTGTGTACCATCACCTTTGAAATTTTAAAATTTCTTGTGGAAACTTGTGGGTAGATTGTGAAGATGTGGTTCAAGAGCGAGCAGTCTATATTCATTTCCTATGGAATAATGGGTTGAGGTATTTCTTCTTTGTCTGCCATTGTTTCTTCTCGAAATTCTTCTTTTGATTCTTGTTCTAGTTATTCTTCCTCCTCACCAGGAATTCAATATTCAATGGTGGTTGAAAGATGGGAGAATTCATTGGGGAGTATCCATATTTGTTTGAATGGGATTTCCAGTGAATTTATTAAATATCCAGATGCAGAGAGGAGGCTTGAGAGAATAAGTATGGATTGTCTCTAATTCATTCTTGCTGGTTTTGCAAATCCTTAAAAGTGGGGTCAATAAATCCTCTTGATCTATTCAACTCGGTGTATCTACTTTCAACTAAATTTTGGAAACTATTACGGTGGGAATACGAAAGGACACTGCTGCAGAATGTGAAAGGTCACTTGAAGGAATCAGTAGTGTTCCTTTCAGCAATGGGCTTCCAAATATCCTTTTTATCATGGATTTTTTCAATTTTTGATTCCTCCCTCTACTTGGGTGGTGCAGCTCCACTTTATTTTGAATGAATAGAAACAAAAAAATTGGACATAAGGCTAAGGATCCAATGAGAAAACTCCACTGTACCCTTGGAAAATGCTTACAATGAATTGTAAGGGAAGAATTTTCTTGAATTCGGAGGAGTTAGAAAATTTAGACAAGGGAAATTAACCCTATGAGTATAAAATAATATTCTCATCAGAGCTAATTAGAAAGTTCACATTAACAATTTTTTAGAAAGAAACAAAAATATTACTATGCCAATAGCCAAAGAAACCATGCACACAAAGTTGCACACATTCATAAGCCATGAAAATAAACAATCCATTTCTTTATTTCCATTTTCATCAAGTTGTACAATGCAGGAAATGAAAGAAAAATGGTGAAGGAAAGTGGAATAATGTTATCTCTCTTGTATTTCTCAATAGATCTATCTCTTGAGTGCACAAAATTGACAAACCCTAAGAAAGAATATGCCATTGCATTATATAGAATTTTAGAAGACTCCTCATCTAACCCTGATGTGACTTTTTGTATGTCCTACACAACATATGACCTATCAAGGGAAACTTATTACAATGTTTACTAAAGTCACATTTAAATGAATAGGACAAAAATCATGATTTCTCACAACAAAGAATTATAAAGGGGTTAGAGTAGAAGATGAAGAAGAAGAGAAGAGAAGGAAGGAAGTACATTGAAGAAGACGAGAAAACCTCTTCCTTTGAAGAATAACTTGTCAATGATGATGATGCACAAGATTCTAAACCACGAAAAGAGTGTTTAGAAACACTGTTTCAATACCTACTAATATGAGCTTAGCAAAAACATGAGAAATGATAGCGATGATATTCCTTGATTAATTGATTCAGGGAATCACCTTAGGTCATTGATATCACCCTTCTTGAATCACCTTAACTCACCCAAATCATCGAGAGATGGTGATAGATCCATCCTCTGCATCTTTGGATGATCTACTCTACTCTTGAATGTAATTGAACTCGTGATGATGCTTCTAGGACTTTTGTGAAATTTCCATTCCTATGTTCATCCAAAACCCTTTGCAAAGTATAAAAAGTATAAAAATGAGTGATAATGAGACCATTTGCAAGTTTTGCCCTCAACACCAAAAATTTCTATTTTTGGAATATGAGGTCGTGACCTACCATTTTGGGACCTATCACCACATTTCCCCCAATTTCCCCTTCTGAACCTTTTGGAACATTTTATCTTCTTCCATTACTAAGGCATTTCTAGTTTTATCACATTTCAAATTTTAGTAGGTTGCTTTTTGGGGACCTGCTATTTTGGGAAAAATGTCATTTTGGTCCTACTTCTCATTTTCCAATATTTACCGACTATCTGAATGATCAAACTTGTGAATCGGGAGACTCACAATATTGAAGATCAAGAGGAGCAACAAATATGCTATTTTTAGGAAATTTCAAAAATAGCCTCGGTTTGCGATGGGGATGAAATTTTTGGATTTGGATCATTGTCACAATCTCATGCTCTAATTTTCACAATGATTCGCTTATTAGGGAGTTCAAAAATAAAAAATAAATTTTTCACCTGGTAAGAGATTCGGGCATGAAGCTACCAAGGAAGCCATTAATGATTTTTTCTTAAGATGCTTCATTCAAAATCTTAGCTTCTCTCGCTTATTGGATCAATGAAAAACTACATAAAAGGAAGCTAGGGAACAAAATTTGATTTTTATGCCATAAATGGTCTAGGTACCGTACGTACCCAAAATTGTAAGGTGTTGTCTTTGTGGAACGGTGTAACAAGTGCCCCGATGATGATACAGGTCTCCTCGCAAGGTGTTCGGGATCCAGAAAAGCCCTTGGAGTATGCGTTAACATCCCACATGCCCCGCTTAGCCCCAGCGCCCTTTGTTTCCCCCCTTTTTTCTTCTTTCCTTGGCCTTTTGTTCTTTAGTGAAAAAACCACCACCTACAGGGCGGTGGTCTCAGAACCGCCGCCCCCTCGGAGAGCGGCGGTCCTGTGTGCATTTTCCAGAAGGTTCTTTGACATAACTCACGTGAAATATCACGATTCACCATTTTCTTTGCCGACTTGAGCATGCATTTATGTTTTTGGTCCCCTGAATAGTGTTTTTCTTTTGTTTATTGTTTAGGAGTTCCATTTGGTTTTGGTTTTGGGTGATTGATTTCCTATAAATGCATGGTTTGTGCATAAGCAAATGGTCTACCCCTCATTCAATTTCATGCTCTGATTCTCATATTTCAGTCTTTCATTCCGTTTAGAAGCCATAGTGTTAATTCCTTGCATGTTTAGATAGTATTGTTCAACTGTTAGTAAGCCATAGACCCATCTTGTGCAGCGGTCTTTGTTATCTCATCCAAATCCAGTTAGAAGCTTGCTTCTGAGTTTATCTTTGATGTAGATTTGCTTTCATCATATCTTGGTGTTCTTAGTTCAATTCATTATATGCCCAGTTAGCTTTATTCAACTGTTGGTAAGCCACATATCCAACTTGTGCAAGCGAAAGTGTCTTTATTTTATCTAATCTATTAGAACCGAATAGCTTAGGAAGCCATTAAAGTTGCAGGTTTTGCTCCTCGTATAGGATAGTTATAGGTTCTGGTCACTTCATGTTGCATGGCTCATGGAAAAATCCCGCTAGGAATTGCATAAGCCAAGCTCTGTACTCTTGCGCTATCCCTCTCCTACTCGCATTTTGGTCTGCATTCTAAGTTGTCCTTGTTACAAAATCTACTCCTATCGGTACTAGCATTACACACTTTTCTAGATCCACGTGAACATGAAATAACAAGGAGATCATACTAGGGGGACGAGATCACACACACCATCGATTCGCCACTTTGCTTGCTGGAATCCAAGTTTTAAATTTCAAAGTTATAGTTAGAATCATATCAAATAGAGTAGTTAATCGCTTTATTTCAATAAATTCTATTCTCGATATTTCCGGGGAAGTCATGTGGGATTGATAGTTTCGAGAAACTATGATTCACTCCTCACTTCGAGGTAGGATTGAGAATCTTACAGTAGATTAGACAAAGTTTGTTTTATTTATTTAGAGTAATTCTACAAAATCGCACGTAAATAGCTACACTCGGTTATCTTGTCTCATTTCAAATTATTGTTTAGTTATTATTTCTAGATACGCTTAAAATAGTTTTCTTTCCTTAAAATTATTAAAAAAATTCTTAGAAGGATAAAAGTTATACGAGTTAGATATATTTCACATAGTTAGAATTTGTTTCAGTTACTGATTAGATTTGTATTTTGTTTCGTATGACAATCACGGGACCTCAGGAGCCCAGGGAATATATATTTGAGCCAATCATGTCTCAACCAAACCTAGTCACAACAATAGTTGACATAGACCAAAATCTTAGGATACAAGTATTCCAAACAACCACAGCATTTACAACAGATCGTTCTCAATTAAGAGGATTAAACATAGAAGACGACCAAGCACACACATTTTGGTCGAACCAACCAAACTATAGATTGCCCTAGGGAAAGCACTCAAATGACTGTAGAAGGGCTCGAGAGAGAACAAAATTCGGGTGTGATCCTTTAGTTCCACAGACCAGAGATCTTTGGGACACCCTCGTAGATATAGATACCACTTAAGAATCCAGTGCGAGAACCCCGTAAGGTATTCTGAGAAGATTGCACAACTATTGGTTCTAAATATAGAAGTTTGAGAAAGCATACGATTACTCGGATACTAGGGATTATAACTTGATCTCGCGTATGACCATAACAGGCCGCAACAACCGAGAGTCTATGGTTGTGATCCACAGATCCCACCCCAATGAGTCCACAAGTCAATTAGATATAGACACTAACCTACGCACCTTGGTATTCAGGTCCACTCCACTTCCACCTATCATCATAGAACAACCGTCCTTACTAGATATCATGGCTAACGAAGCTAGGAATTCTGGACTAGGCCAGAAAATCATCCATAGAGTCAATTATATTCATCATCCACTATATTACCTTATCAGGAGATATACACGAAACTATCCCAGGTCATTTTCCACGTATTCCACAACCCATAGATCGAATCACGCCAGAGCTCGATATTGATTGGAGCCTTCGAGCAGTCATCCTTGCTGATCGATCTATCACACCAGTCCAAGTTAGAAGGGCCTTCTTTGCCTTAGATTCGCAAATTCCACTAGTACATGTCGAAGACATTAGACTGCCTAACTAGTTTGTCTGAATCCAATGCATATTCTACCCCCACCGGCTGTCTCGGCATGACCTCGAGAGGTCGGGTATGCGGAAGAGTCACTTGTAGATTCTCAAGCTCGCTTGTCACTTTTCCGGCGTACAAAATTGGTGAACCCGACGTGAAGCAAACAAGATTAGTAAAACTGACATAAACTGCCTACTTTCTTGTCTGGAGTCATAGTATTACACTTTCACTTTAGTACGCCTTCTTAGAACCGCTTCATTAAGTTTTCATAAATCACCTTCGCTTCTTCCCATTATTCTGCGGGTATTCATATACCCCCCGAATATGTCGGGATTCGATGCATACGGCAGACCCCTCCTGGGTCTTGAGGCATACTACGCCCAACAGAATAGGCAATCATCACCCTCGCTCTCAGTATGGGGTGACAACTATTCAACTAATCAGTTGTCAACACAAACCCCAAGAATCAGATATAGTTCATCTTTTCAAACTGAGGAGTTAGATCAACCCCCTCAAACCCAACAAACAGAGCCTTCAGGTTCAAACAATATGACATTTACCAGAGAATTTGGTTCATCTCCTCAAATGCTACTCAGACCACAAATTAGTAGGCAATCATATCCATACCTGGTCTTAGATGATGGACAACCAACACGTTATCCTAGGAGTGAACAACGCTCTCGGGGAATGTACCCATCTATAGGAGGTTTACAAATACAACCCAAAATCTCTTTTCAAGAAAATACCTCTATGCCACTGCATACAGGAAATATTCTTGGAGAAACTTGGCAAGATAGCGATCATTTTATGACAGGATATCACGTACCTTTACAACACCAAGGTATACAACAAACACCGCTCAGGCAAAGTACCGTGACTTCACCAAATGAAGTCATTTCAACGTTAGTAGAAAGAGTGAGAGGGTTAGAACTGGCTCAAGCAAGTCAAAATTCTCCGTTCATACAAACAAGAAGTTCCAATCCTCCATACCACTCTGGCCAGGTAGATCTCCTTACGGGAGTAGGCATGTTAGGCATGCCTCCTCAATATCCACAACAAACACCAACAAGGCCTATCATCTCTAACACTATTCCTCTAGGTCTAGTGTCGAACAGTCCGTTCCTTGACAATACCCTGTCCTACTTTAAAATATACTCTAAATCACCACAAGGAGATATGTTCTCCTCTCCCGGCATGTTTGCTCAAATGCAGGGACCTCCCTATGCCCCTGCCAACGCATACGCTGCACCGTATCAACAACCTATCCCACCACCACTCCCTCAGCAAACACCATCAATGGTCGAAAGCTATGCGATAGGGACTTATTCAGAATACCTAAAGGAACCCTTAGATTTCACCATACGAAGTGTCATGCTTCCAAGGCCTCTTCCCGATTTTCCCAAGTTCAAGGGTGAGGGAGATCCAAACGCGCATATCAAAGCTTACGCTACAGCCATTCGGGAATTACTCCCATGGGATGGGGTTGTTGCTAAAATATTCCCCAAAACGCTGGAAGGCATTGCTCTCGATTGGTATTACAGAATACCTGAGGCTTCCATACATTCATTCAAACAACTTGTGTCTGAGTTCATCAAGGCCTTCGACATGAACAAACTATTAAGAACAGGAATCAGGGAGTTCTTACACATCAAACAAGAGCATAACGAGTCTGTCGCCCACTTCATCCAAAGGTGGCGTACTATCCTTTATTCATCAGCAAGTGCTCTAAACATGGATCAGATGGAACTATGTGATTTATTCCTTCATTCTCTCAAGAAGTGAAAGAAGAAGTCCAGAAGTTCCCACTAAGGACTTATGATGAAGTACTTGAGAGCGCTCTGTGAATAGATCAAGCAGCGATAGATAGTGGTCGTAAGACATATGGAACAAATGAGAGGTTAATCACCTCCACTCAAAACACTACAACTACCACAAATGTCAATCAAGGACCCAAAATCCTTAACAAAAATCATGGGGTAACAACGGATGGGGTAACCGACCAGCCCAAGAGGGTAAATGTTGTTAATGCTCCGTCACAAACAAACAACCAACGAAACAACAACTTTACCCCGACAATCAATACAGTGGATTTTAACCATCCACAACAACAACAACAACAACGGTGAAATCCCATACAAGGGCCAAGCCAAAACTCATTTGGTTACCAAAACCAAATTCAAAACCAGAAACAACAATTCCAAAACTTTAGTCCTAATAGGCAACAGTTTGATCAGAATTTTAGGCCACAATACACACCAAACCAACAAAACAGGAATTACAACCCCAATTCTTATTGTGGTTTCCATAAAATTCGGGGTCACGATACTAGAACGTGCCATGACTATAATAAATTTATGCAACGCTTTCCAGAAGAACAAAGACAGTTCTTCACAGACCTGTTTTTGGCGGATCCCATCTCATCATCACCAAATACTCTCGCAGGGGCAGTTTCTCCTCAGAATGCTCCCCTCAAGATCTTTAATGATCCGCTCCCAAATCATGATAGCAATAGGCTGAATCCAACTGGAACAAACAAAGGTGCAGTGACGGGAAACAATGATCATGAAGCCTCGACTTCATTAAATCCGTCAGTTGCGCCACAGTTGGGAGCTCAACCGAGACCCAAGATAGTCAGTTTGGTAGAATTAGATGCTGAACTACCTATCGAAGCTATAACAAGAACACGAGAGTATTTCTCTCAACCGAGCCCAAGTCATCTGCCAGAGACAGATAAGAGTCAACAAATAGTTGAAAAACCCATCGGTGCCTATGATTTAATTAGTGACCTAACAAAGACCTTCTCACACATTTCATTTTTGGACTTACTAAAGAACTCTCCCCCTCACAGAGCTGCTCTTTTAGAAGCATTAGGTCTAGGCCATCTAATTAACATCACTCCACCTCCCGAAGCACAAGTAAATCACATAGATTTTGATATCCACCCTCCGGGGCAGCCGGAAAAGGATGTCGAATTCATCTTCGAAATAATTAAAATGCCCACAGATGCTTTGAGATCACACACCGAGGTGACCCAGCCTTACACTTGCAAGTGTGGGTTTATAATAACTATGTAAAATAGGCAATGGTTGATGATGGGGCCGCAGTTAACATAGTCCCTTTCTCTTTCCTCCAAAAACTTGGATATGGGGAAACAAACTGTTCCACTACTCGAAATACATTGAGAGGCTATGATAGCCTTAAAGCCACTTCGATAGGAACTATAATACTGCCGGTCACCTTAGGGCCCAAAACCATCTTGACTGAGTTTTATATTATAGATCGGGAAACTAACTATAATATGATCCTCGGCCGACCTTGGATACATCGAATGAAGGCAATCCCTTCTACTTTATTTCAAGAAGTAAGATTCTTGCATCTAGGAAAGGTATTTGTAGCCAAAGGCGATCCAAAACCTTTCAATTTGCACCTAGCTGATTTAAAGAAAAGACCAAGGGTGCACTCAGAATTTGAACTTCCAACCAACCAACTTAATAAACCCTCTGACCCAAAGCCAGAGGAAAAGTTGGTACCTACTACGAATCTTGAAACTACTAGCATATCCAAAACAATTCCAACCCCTAAAGGTAAAACTAAAGAAACAGTATCATTAGGGACTACTGCAAAATCGTTGAGTTGATAGAACAAGATTCACCAATGTTCTTACCATTCGATTCAGTAGGCATGGGATTTTCCCTAGGTGTTGGTTCCTTGCCAGCAGAGGATCTCTGTATGGTAGAAGTAGAGTGCGCAAACGCAACAGATGCCCCAACCTCTATATTCCCAGCTAAGTATTGGACTCTCCATTTTGATGGGGCTAGGTGCCGTTATGGAGCGGGGGCAGGTATAATTCTTACTTTTCCCGAGGAGAAAGTCCTCCCATTCGCTTTTAAATTAAACTTTGAATGTACAAACAACGGCACTGAGTACGAAGCCCTCCTCCTTGGCCTTACCTTAGCCAAAAGAATTGGTGTTGATAACATCAGAGTCCTGGGAGACTCGCAATTAGTGACAAACCAAGTTTTTGAAGTATATGAAACTAAAGCCAAACATTTGCAACTCTATAAAAATGATGTATTAGATTTAAGCAAGGCGTTTAACTTTATATCCATTGAAGCAATTCCCCAAGAGAAAAATCTTCTCGCCGATTCAATAAAGAACCTCGATCACGTTTTACTCCAAGTAATGAGTTAAAAGATACTCACTTCACAGTATCCATTCGTGACAAACCCTTGGTAAAAACAATGAAAAATCCTCTTTCAAGCAGAAGTGAATCTACCATCCTAGACCATGTTGGAAATGATGCGGCTACTTTGGATTACTTAAATGCCTATGCAGCACTACATCTCTCCTATCACATGCTAGATTTATCCCTGATTCCACATTCGTCTTCCTACTTCGGAAATCCCATAACGGATCTTCCCTCACAAACGGAACCTAGCATATACGCAATAAGAAACGGGGATGATCTAGATTTACCTCCAGCACCACCTGAGTTTGAAGAGGGTAACGCCTCTTTGATCGAGGAAACAATCGATGTCAACATCGGGACAGAAGATGAACCAAGAATATTGAAACTAGGTTCTTCATTAACCCCAGAAGAAGTGGAAATACATACTCAGATTCTCAAAGAACATCAGAAGGCGTTTGCATTTAATTACAAGGAGATGACGGGAGTCGCACCCCACATTGCGGTGCACAACCTCGTCACTAGATCAGATGCAAAGCCAATTAAACAAAAATCAAGACCCATGAAGCCCAAAGTAGCTCTCATGGTAAAAGAGGAAGTAATAAAACTCCTTCAGGTAGGATTCATCAAGCCAGTTGACTACTCCCAATGGGTATCTAACATCGTTCCCGTTCTCAAGAAGAACAGAAAGATACGCATTTGCATAGATTTCTCGAGACATCAACAAAGCATGTCCTAAAGATGATTTCCCATTACCATCCATAGACATTATCGTTGATGCAACAGCTGGTTTTGAACTCTTGTCTCTCATGGATGGATTCTCGGGATACAACCAAATCAGAATATCCGAGCAAGATCAAGCTAAAACCATGTTCATAACTCCTTGGGGAACCTATTGCTATGCTGTTATGCCATTCGGTCTCAAGAACGCCGGTGCTACGTACCAGTGAGCCATGACATACATATTTCACGATCTAATTCATAAAATCGTGGAATCTTATGTAGATGACTTATTGGCTAAAGCCAAGAAGCGTTGTGACCATCCCGAAGTACTCCGCGTCATTCTTTCACGTCTAATAGAATACGGAGTCACGCTAAATCCAGAGAAATGCGTCTTTGGTGTAACAGGAGGAAAGCTCTTAGGTTACATCATATCGTCACGAGGAATTGATGTTGATCCAACCAAAATTCGGGCTGTCCTCGAAATGGTTCCACCTTCGGATGAATCTGGAATCAGGTCATTTCTCGGAAAGCTGGGTGCAATCCGAAGATTCATCCCGGATTTAAGCTTCGCCATTCATCCAATCAACAATTTACTCAAGAAAGACTACAACATTGATTGGACCGAAGATTGCAATGAAGCTTTTGATGCAGTTAAGCATTTCCTGCTATCACCACCCACACTAATGCCACCTAAGCTAGATCGCCCATTAATTTTGTACTCACGGGCTACCGATGTCTCGTTAGCTTGCATGTTGGCCCAAGAAGACGATAACAAGAGAGAACGTGTGATTTATTTCATTAGCCGAACACTGCTCGACTATGAAACACGCTATACACAGGCAGAACGAGAATGCCTTGCCATAGTCTTTGCTACTAAACGCCTAAGACATTACATGCTGAATCAAGAAACGAAGGTCATGGTAAAAACAGACCATTTACGGACTTTTCTCACACAAGGTTCCTTGTCTAAAAAGGCTGGATGTTTTATAACCTTAATGGGAGAGTTCAAATTAACATTTGTAAATCAGAAGTCGGTTAAAGGACAAATCATCACGGATTGGTTAGCTGACAACCCATTAGACGGAGGCGATCTAGTAGATTTAGACTTTCCAGATGAATGCGTATACTACATTGAAACACGACCCGCTATCTCTGAGTGTCCTTGGTACACTGACATCGTTAATTATATCATGGACCATACGTACCCGGAGGTAGTTACACCGCAACAAAGAAGGTGGTTGCACATAATCGTAGCCAAATATGTCATTATAGAGTAGGTGCTCTATCGAAAAGCATTCGATGGAATGCTCTTAAGGTGTGTCGACACAGAAGAGTCCAAGAGGATTCTCCATGAATCCCACAGTGGTATATGTGGAGGCCACTTCGGTGGCCATGCCACCACTCGAAAAATACATCGAATGGGCTATTTCTGGCCCACTCTAGAACATGATGCGATAGAGTTTACACGCAGGTGTTATAAGTGCCAAGAATTCTCCCACGAGATCCACATGTCGGCACAAGCTTTGCAACCAATCGCTACTCGTGGCCCTTTTCTACATGGGGTCTAGACTTAATAGGGAAATTCTCTCCCTCATCCACAGACGGCCATAATTTTATAGTCATGGCCACTGAATATTTTACCAAATGGGTGGAGGCCATGCCTCTCACTACTGTACCTAGTTCTGTGATCACCAAGTTCATTTTGAACCAAATCATTTGCAGGTACGGTATCCCACAAATCATTATCTATGATAATGGAACTTCTTTTAAGAATGAAGAAGTTCGTGAGCTATGCAACAAATTTAAAATAAGCCATCATACGGCTTCCTTGTATTATCCCCAAGCCAACGGACAGGCTGAAGCGACAAACAAAACACTGAAAGCCATTCTCCTTAAAATGGTGAAAGAAAACAAACGAGATTGGCATTTGAAGTTATATCCAGCCTTGTGGGCCCACCGAACCTCAATAAGAACACCAATGGGAGAAACTCTTTTCTTTCTAGTATTTGGGGTAGAAGCAGTTCTCCCACTTGAGGTTGAAATACCCAGTCTCCGCATTTCACTACAAGGGATTCTAGATGAGGATTCTTACAAAGAAGCACGTCTTTCCCAACTAGAAAGCCTAGATGAAACTAGGTTAGATGCTAAGCAGCGGCATAGAGCTTATCTTTGACCGAATGTGCCGGTAGTATAACAAGAAGGTTTATGAATGTGATATATACGAAGGTGATCTAGTTCTAAGACTAGACAGCCGGATCGACAAGAAGACCGGCGAAGGAAGGAAATTCCGGCCCAAATGGTTGGGCCCATACCGAGTCATGAAGGACTACGGAAATGGTGCTTACCTCTTATGTACGTTAGAAGGTGAGGAATTTGGTGAAACAGTCAATTCCCTGCACCTCAAACGTTTCTACGCATAGGCAAATAACGCTACCTATATAACTATCTACATTGCATCTTCATATAGATCTAGATCATTTTGTTCACTTGTTCTTACGTAAATTGTGATCAAGGAATCTATTCTCAAAGACATTCATTACAAACTCGTGATGTTTCTAGCATAATGTTCTTTAATCATACCTCTCCATCTTCTTGTATCATCGAATCATCTTGGAATCTTTTATCAAATATGACAAAGCCCTAACGGTAACCATACCAAGATCTGCAAGTGTGTTCTCGCTTTGATTTCTTCTTAGGATAGGTGTGTTTCCTAAGGTCATTCTAGAAGCTTCATGGTGTCACATCTATCCCATATATACATCTCTTTGGAAATAAGCATATACTGACATTTTACTCAAAAAGACAAGTCAAAAAGTGATTAAACAGAAAATTTTATTTTTACACATTTCCTTGCCCCACCAACCTTCGGTGATGAGCTTGCATCTCTTACTAGTGACGTAGGGTTGGGAAAGGATGGAAATTCCCTTACTCGCCTATGCCTTGCCCACGGTGATAAACCCACGCTTCTTACTAGTAGCATGGGGCAAAGTGTAGGGGGTCCTCTTGACAAAGCAAACGTTAAAAGGTCATAAACAAACTATTCAAACTTTGAGTCAAAAATGAATGAATCAGATATTCAAAATTCCAAAAAGAGTTAAAAATCCTAAAAACCAGATTTTGTCTACTATGTGGCCATCTACGGGTCTAAGTCTAGATAAACCACAAAGCAAGTTGCATCCAAAACTATGAAGTCATTCAGGTAGAATAAGCTTGTAGTTTTCAATTTGGTTCCACCAAAGCTTTGTCTGTCTTTCATCACTATCATTTCACCATATTTCATAACTTGTGCCCTTCTTGGCTCTTGGTGATGAGCCCTCACATCTTACTAGTTGCGTGGAGTTAGGAGTGGGGCAAGTTGATCTGTTCATCATACTGGTTATTTTCATCACTTTGCCAACACAAATATGAGGTACCAAAATTACTCACGAAGCTAAGATTCAAGATCACAATATATCTACAATATCACGTATCAGCATCATGAAACACAAAAAGAAAGCAAACATTTGCATCA
Source organism: Taxus wallichiana var. yunnanensis (assembly GCA_018340775.1). Classification (NCBI taxonomy): domain Eukaryota; kingdom Viridiplantae; phylum Streptophyta; class Pinopsida; order Cupressales; family Taxaceae; genus Taxus; species Taxus wallichiana. Next base: position 131,392,713 of record CM031234.1, read on the forward strand.
TTTGTTTTCCATTGCATACATTCTAGAAAGCATATAAAACATACATCGTAGTATACACGAGGAAGCTGGAAACAGAAAGGGAAAACATGAGTGACAAGTTTTGATCCAAAACGAATGCATATATATAAATAATCAATGTTTATATACAATGCCATCATGCTCTAGGCATGGTCAAAACGCTCAAAGAGCCCGTGATATACAAAAGAATCTATAGTACAAAATACATAGGAGCCAAGTGGTCTCTCAACCCCTACGCGACCCCTCCAAGGGTGCGTGCCCTTGCCTAGGGCTCCGGCTACGCTGGCACTCTGGAATGAACGGAGGGCTCTGGGTCCCGAGGGGTAGCCACGGTCTCACCACAAGAAGGGCTCCTCATAAGATGCTTAGCTGTCCTATAGCCTCGCCAACTCGTACGAAGAGTCGACACCATCCCGCCACGTGCCAAATGGGAGCGAAGACGTCGGTATGCTGCTACCGCTGATGCCGAGGCTCCCGGCATCTACAGATAGCTCCGCATGGGTCCTATCCATGGGGATCATCAGGGAATCAGTGCATACCCTGACGGATCAGATCCCGCCACTCGTCAACAGTCTCTGCAAACAAAGGAGAAAAATGAATTAGAAACCAAGCAAGAGGATGAAATATACAAGGTACAAACACAAGGAGAGATAACAAATCCTAAATTAAACAAACATTGAAAGGAAGAAAGGATAACTTACTCGATCACCGGGCCTCCAAGATGGATCACTGGGGCCAGCACCCGCCGTGGATGCCGCTGCCGACTGAGGGGCTGCTCCTGTGGCAGGGGCAACATGTCACCCCACAACCGACTCGTCCTCTCCACCATGGCCCTGAGAGAGTGGCTCCTCTGAGACTAGAGTGTCTCTCTCTGTGCTCTGCTCGGCCCTCTCCGCCTGCAAAATATCCTGAGTGTCATACCACTCAGGATCGCTATCATCAGTCTGCTCCTCCGACCCTCCCTCTGTAAGCTCCTCAGAATTAGAATCAATGTCTATAGGGTCATCGCTGCTGTGAGTAGGACCCGCAGCAATCTGAAGCAAAGGTGCCCGAGGTGCACCGGCTCTCCCTCTGGCCCGAACTACCCTCCTGGCTACAATGGGAATGCCAGGAGTAACCACTGTCCAGCCTCGGCCTCTAGGCCCCCCTCTGGCCTCGTGAACTGATCTGTAAACTGGTGCCACTGGGGAAGCATGCCCGTATATGGAAGGCCAAACTGCTGAGGAACCCTGCCGAAAGGATGTACCTCCACTCGTCCCACACGGTCAATAAGCTGCCCTGTGGTGGAGCAAGAAATCAATGTAAGAGTCTCCTCTCCCCATATACCAGCCATAAGCTGGTACGGTGTCGCCTCCATGTCTGTTGTAGTAAGAGAGGCAACTGGCTGGTGAGGTGCTCTAAGCACCGACATATCTGTCCATCTGGCTGCCCTCACAGCCCCTGGATCTGCCACCTCCACGCCCCTGCCATAAGGGATGAAGCGCTCATACACCCAACTCATAACTAGAGTCGGGTGGCTCAATGACTGTCCCTGTAGACGGACCACCCTGTATAAATCATGGTAGGTGGTCCCCAGAATATCTGCGCCCCAGGCATATATCCGGCCATGCCCCTCTATCTGTGCAATGATGGGGGCCCAGCAGTATAGTAAAGTATCCCCTCCCTTGTCCCCGATCAGCCTCGAGGCAAGGATCCCCATGATAGCCTGTCGAAGTACGGGGATGGGCAAAGAAGGAATGGATCGGACTCTCACTCCCTTCTTCGACCCCGTGGAGATGACTGCATCTCCCATGTACGCTGCCCACTGTGCGATCTGTGCCCGTGAGCCCGCTGTCTCTAGTGTGAGTCTCCTCCCGATGATCGGGACCCCCAAGATACGGTAGACATCCTCCAAAGTGATGGTCCACTCACCACGGACCCCTGGCAACCGGAAAGTGTTCCGATCTGCGTCCCAATATGAAAATAAGTCACAAAGTATGTGACTGGATGGTGTGACATGGGGCACGATATATGCAATATGCCAGCCCTCTGTAATGTATCCTCCTCATCCTGAGAAAGGGCATCCAATACCCCGGAGAGCCAATCACACTCTCTCTCTCGGCTCCATCTGATATACTCCTCCCTCGCCTGCATACACCCAAAAACACACAAAAGAGCAAGTTAGTATCTGAACAATACCGAGAGAGTCATAAAAATGCATAGAAGTGCAAGAAAATACAAGTGCAATCTCAAAAATCAAGTTCTTTTGCATTCTAGTCAGAACCGCCGCCCTGAGCAGGGAGGTGGTTTTGTAACCGCCGCCTTAAGGGCGGCGGTCGTGTAACCGACGCCCTGGCCAGGGCGGCGGTCGCGGTCCGAAAACCCGCACCGGTCTCTAATCCCAAAAAGCCCAAAACAAGGAAAAATAGACCATTTAAAATAAAAATGGAGCCTACCCAATAGGCTCCCCCCCTAGGTGGACCTTTTGAACCTAACATTTTCAAAAATAACCCCCCCATTATGACGAATTTAACATTTCAAATTTAAAGGGAAAAAACACAAAATTGAAGAAAACCAACTTTGTGATCTAGCGGGGTGGTGTTCTCGCACGCGTGGAGGCATGATCACGATCTTGCTGCGAACGTTTTGACTCTACTCACGTGAGAAACCGTCACCGTGGGTCCCGAGCTCAAAATCAATCAAATCAACTTCATGCGAAATGAATAGGAAAATGGGCCCACTTTCATATATATATCATTCTGTTTCGGTTTAAAATGACTTTTCACGGTTTGGAGCCCGATGGAGGTAAGTTTCTATCCTCGCACGAATGGTACATTCTCATTCCCTATTATTTTAGCATTTATTTTCCAAGTTATTGCATCTATTTGCACTTGAGTTCTCTTTTCGTTTTGCAGTAGCGGGAATTTCGGATGGCGACACCTCAACACACACTGGACGAGTAAGGTATAGCTTCTAACTCCCCATTTTGGGACTCCCATACTCGGACCCACCATTTTATGCCTCTTCATGGCTAAAATGCTTCTCCGAGAAATGATATGTACGTACCCAAAATTGTAAGGTATCTATCTTTGCGGAGCAGTGTAACAAGTGCCCCGATGATGATACAGGTCTCCTCGCAAGGTGTTCGGGATCCGAAAAATCCCTTGAAGTATGCGTTAACATCCTACATGCCCCACTTAGCCCCAAAGTGCCCATTGTTTCCCCCTTTTTTTCTTCTTTCCTTGGCCTTTTGTTCTTCAGTGACGAAACCGCCGCCCTACAGGGCGACGGTCTCGTGACCACTGCCCTGATCAGGGCGGCGGTCCTGTAACCGCCACCCTGCTCAAAGCGGCGGTTCTATGCTCATTTTCCAGAACGTTCTTTGACATGACTCACGTGAAATATCATGATTCACCAGCTTTCTTTGCCGACTTGAGCATGCATTTATGTTTTTGGTCCCCTGGAATAGTGTTTTTCCTTTGTTTATTGTTTAGGAGTTCCATTTGGTTTTGGTTTTTGGGTGATTGAATTCCTATAAATGCATGGTTTGTGCATAAGAAAATGGTCTGCCCCTCATTCAATTTCATGCTCTGATTCTCATATTTCAGTCTTTTATTCTGTTTAGAAGCCATAGTGTTAATTCCTTGCATGTTTAGATAGTATTGTTCAGCTGTTAGTAAGCCACAGACCCATCTTGTGCAGGCAGTGCTGTTATCTCATCCAAATCCAGTTAGAAGCTTGCCTCTGAGTTTATCTTTGCTATAGATTTTCTTTCATCATATCTTGGTGTTCTTAGTTCAATTCATTATATGCCTGGTTAGCTTTATTCAGCTGTTGGTAAGCCACATATCCAACTTGTGCAAGCAAAGTGTCTTTATTTTATCCAATCTATTAGAACCGAATAGCTTAGGAAGCAATTAAAGTTACAGGTTTTCTCTTCATATAGGATAGTTACAGGTTCGGTCACTTCATGTTGCATGGCTCACAGTAAAATCCCGCTAGGAATCGCATAAGCCAAGCTCTGTACTCTTGCGCTATCCCTCTCCTACTCGCATTTTCGGTCTGCATTCTAAGCTATCCTTGTCCCAAAATCTACTCCTATCGGTGCTAGCATTACACGCTTTTCTGGATCCACGTGAACATGAAAGAATGAGGAGATCATACTGAGGGGATGAGATCACACACACCATCAGATTCGCCACTGTTCTGCAGAATCCAGGTTTTAAATTTCAAAGTTCTAGTTAGAATCATATCAAATAGAGTAGTTAATCGCTTTATTTCAATAAATTATATTCTCGATATTGCCAGGGAAGCTGTGGGGATTGATAGTTTCTGAGAAACTATGATTCACTCCTCACTTCTGAGGTAGGATCGAGAATCTTACAGGTAGATTAGACAAGCTGTTTTATTTATTTAGAGTAATTCTACAAAATCGCATGTGCAAATAACTACACTCGCTTATCTTGTCTGTTTCAAATTATTGTTTAGTTATTATTTCTAGATACGCTTAAAATAGTATACTTTCCTTAAAATTATTAAAAGTTTTCTTAGAAGGATAAAAGTTATACAGATTAGATTTATTTCACATAGTTAGAATTTGTTTCACATGCTTAGATTTGCATTTTGTTTCGTATGACAATCACGGGACCTCGTGGATCCTAGGGAATATATATTTGAGCCAATCGTGCCTCAACCAAACCTAGTCACAGCAATAGTTGACATAGACCAAAATATCAGGATACAAGTATTCCAAACAATCACGATTTACAACAGATCAGGTTCTCAATTAAGAGGATTAAACATAGAAGACGACCAAGCACACACATTTTGGTCGAACCAACCAAACTATAGATTTCCCTAGGAAAATCACTCACATGACTCGTAGAAGGGCTTGAGAGAGAACAAACATTCGGGTGTGATCCTTTAGTTCCACAACCGATCTTGGGACACCCTCGTAGATATAGATACCAGCTTAAGAATCCAGTCGCGAGAACCCCTGTAAGGTATTCTGAGAAGATTGCACAACTATTGGTTCTAAATATAGAAGCTGAGAAAGCATACGATTATTGGATACTAGGGATTATAACTTGATCTCGCGTATGACCATAACAGACCGCAACAACCGAGAGTCTATGGTTCCGATCCACATATCCCACACCCAACGAGTCCACAAGTCAATTAGATATAGACACTAACCTACGCACCTTGGTATTCGGTCCACTCCACTTCCACCTATCATCATCAAACAACCTGTCCTTACTAGATATTACGGCTAACGAAGCTAGGGAATTTTGGACTAGGCCGAGAAAATCATCCGTAGAGTCAATTATATTCATCATCCACTAAATGACCTTATCGGAGATATACACGAAACTATCCCGAGTCATTTTCCACGTATTCCGCAACCCATAGATCGAATCATGCCGAGATCGATATTGATTGGAGCCTTCGAGTAGTCATCCTTATCGATCGATCTATCACACCACTCCAAGTTAGAAGGGCCTTATTTTCCTTAGATTCACAAATTCCACTAGTGCGTGTCGAAGACATTAGACTACCTAACTAGTTTTTCTGAATCCAACGCATATTCTACCCCCACCGGTTGTCTCGGCACGACCTCGAGAGGTCGGGTACGTGGAAGAGTCACTTGTAGATTCTCAAGCTCACCTGTCACTTTTCCAGCGTATAGGTACCTTTTAATTTTCTATTTTTATAGCATGAAGACATTTGCGAGAGGGAGATCTACCCAAAAATTTAGGGAGAATGGATGCACAATTTGGATGATATGAGCATTTCTTCATTTTTGTGACATAGGTTTTCTGACAACTATTGATAATGGATTTATCAACATGGAATGACAAAGAAATGATTTTGGAGGTGATGGTAATATTGTGGACGTAGTAAAAATGGAGTAGAGGAAGAGGTCCCGCCATTGCGAGAAAATTTGTGCGTGCGTATAAGAAAGATGGAAGAAGTAAGTAAAAGCTCAATAGTGAGAAAAATTCACATATTTTCAAGAGATGGGAAGAAGAAAAATTTTGTGCACAAATTACACCAAAATTTTGGCACACTTGGTGTAAAACAATGTACCCCATTCCTATTGGTCCACTTGGCAGCATGCAATTTGATGTTGAGTTAAGAGAGGAGGCTGAAATTTTGGGATGTATAATAACATTTTTCCCCAATTTCCCCTTCGAACCTTCTCGCACAATTCATACTCTTTTTTGCTGAGGAATTTATATTTTTATCACATTTCTATTTATAATAGGTTACTTTTTGGGATCTGCTATTTCTGGAAAATCTCATTTTGGTCCTGCTTCTCATTTTGCAGTCTTTCTTGACTATCCTGGATGATCAAACTTGCAAGTTCTGGGACTGACTATCTTTAATACCAAGAGGAGAATCAAATAAACTATTTTTAAGAAGTGTGAAAATGGCCTTAGTTTGCGATGGGGATGAAATTTTTGGATTCGAATCATCATCATGATCTCATGCTCCAATTTTCACTTTGATTCACTCACTGGGAAGTTTAGGAATAAAAATAAAAAAATTCTCGTAAGAGCTTCGGCATGGAGCTACCAAGGTAGCCATTAATGGAGTCACCAATATTTTTTTAATGTTTTCTTCCCCACCTCTAATTGATGAAAAATTAACTTCTTTGTGATGGGTTTTTTCTCAAGATGCTTTGTTCAAAATCTTAGCTTCGCCCGCTTATCGGATCAACGAAAAACTAAAGAAAAGGAAGCTAGGGAAAAAAATATTTTTATTCCATTAATGGTATGAGGAAAATTTTAATTTTATATTTTTTCAGCATGAAGGAATTTTGGAGAGGGATATATGCCCAAAATTTCAGGGAGAATGGATGCACGGTTTAGAAGATATGAGTGTTTCTTCATTTTTGTGTCATAAGTTTTTTGGCAACTCATGATAAGGGATTTATCTTGAAAGTTATTTGTTTATTTTTTTAGTAACATGGAAAGATGGAGAAATGATTCTAGAGGTGATGGAATTTTTTTGGAAGTAGAAGCAATGGAGGAGAGGAAGAGATCTAAACCATTATAGAAACATTGTGTGTGCATACAAGAAGGATAGAAGCAACAAGTGACAACCTGACACTTAGAAAATTTCACATATTTTCAAGATATGGGAAGGAGCACACTTGTGATCCAAATTTTTGGTGCACTTGGTGTATAAAATTACACCTCATTCCTATTGGTCCACTTGGCAAAGATGCAATTTGATGTTGAGTTGAGAGGGGGCTGAAATTTGCACTTTAAGTAGCTTTCGGGGCACATGGGTGACCAAGAGACTAAATGGGAGGTTTGGGAATTTTTCAGCACTAGATGCACAAAAATTTTTGTGCACTTGGTGCAAAAAAGTGTACCCTATTCTGATTGGGCCACTTAGGAGGATGCGGTTGCATGGAGCGAGGGCTGGGAAATGACGCCTTGGGGATTAACTTGAGAGAAAGGGATGAATGGTGGTCATATGGAGGTATAGGGTCTCAAATGGGGTAAGTTTACATTTTATTACACATTTTCACCAGAATTTTGGTGCACTCGGTGTAAAATAGTTTTTTTCATTCCTATTGGTTGGTTTTCTAGCCCAGAAATTGGCTAATTGTTTGAACTTGTGCCTTAGAGAATGACTTGTCGAGACCATAGCTTGAGTTCCTGGAGGAGTTTTTTGATGAAAATTTATATGATTATGCTTGTAAATTTTCTTATGAATCCAATTTTGGTGTTATAATCTCCTAATTTTTCAATTTTATCCTTAAAAAATAGGATTTTTATTCTAGCTCCAAGGTTGTACCTGAGGAAAACTAGATATGGACATAGTGTGCCAAGGTGTTGTTAATCATATGATTCAAACATATTTTAATTACCTTTAAAATTATTTATTTTTTGAATATTAACTCCTTTTAGAGCTCCCGGAATCACTTTCTGAATATTAGTAGCTTTTTTGGCCCTGTGCATTGCTTAGGCCTCCTAGACCCACTTTTGTTGAATCTGCTCAAAAACTTGTGAATATTCCCAAAACCTTTTAAAACTGATTGCAAAATGTAATTATCTCTCTGATTTTACTCTATGATGAATTTATGCTATTCGTTCCATTTCTAGGGGTGTGCACTAGCTCGAGAAGATTAGAAAATGGTCTTTCCCAAGCTTGCCAAAAGACTTGTCTTAATGGATCTTTCCAGGGAAGCACTTGAAAAGAATAGGTACCCCTAAATCACCTATGGGAAAAATGAATTGGGGATTAGAGTGACATGAAGGAGGGATCAAAATGGCCTTTAGGTAAAATTTCGGGTAGGGTATGGTTGTCATGATAAAAAATTGTGAGTTTCCTTGTTGCACATTTGCATGACAACAGGTCCCTAACCCTACTGATAATATTGGTATTTATCCAAGAATACTGATTCCATCTCTTCCAATGTATGGATAAAGGTTTTTTTAGGCCCATGAACCACCTCATTGATGTAATTTAGGGTTGATATAAATAACTTTAACTTTTGAGTGTCCTAGGTATAGTCAAAAGTCGACCTGACACAACACATAAAACTAAAAAAATTTGGTCAAGATCTTATAATACTAATCTCCTAAAGGTTGGTAGAATTGAAGGGGATATTTTATTCATAGGGTATTTATTGGTCATTAATATCCATTTCTTTGGGATAGATGAATGTCCTTCCTAGTGGGGGTTTCCATTATTTTCACCATTGGGATTTTCCACTCCATCAACCATCCTTCCTTATTGATCAAGTTGTTCTACAAAATGATTTTGAGGGGGTTTTTCAAGTTTACTCTAACAAATATACCTCTATGATATCTAGGTCTAAACATAAAATCATATCATGTTTAATAACAATCTCCTAACTATAAGTGCTTAACTTATTAGTATGTTCTACATACTCCAAAGCACAAAAAGAGTCTTTCTTTCATCACAAGACATTTTATTTCAAAAGAATTATTATGGAAAATATATTTCTAAATGGAAACTTACCAATTCATTATTAAGTACACAAGTTAGTACCTTGATCTTAGATAAAACCTTAGAAATCCTGGGCTGACACAAAAAGTGATCGATGTCATTGATACTCATACTTTAATTATTCAATGATTGTTAATACCGGGGAGGTGTGTAAGGCTATTTGTAAAAATTAGGGTTGAAAATGTATCTAAGTATGTATTAAATAAAATGTTTAACCAACTACTATTCTTTCAAAACTTGTCTATATGAGAAATTCTTGATGAAATAAAAAATATACTCCTATATCTCTGTGAATTAAAAGGGTTAAGAATGTAGAAACAAATTAACAACATTAAATACTAAAAAATATTACAATTCTTGCAAGTAATCCAATGCTAAATAAATATAAAATTAAAATATCATGCAATGTGGTGGTGCAAATTAACTTGCGATAATTAATATGTTGTTCAATAATTCACATCATTTAATAATTAAACCAACGGACGTAAAATTTAAATAATGTCGTATTATCTACACAAATACAAATAATTTAGGAGGTATGGAAGAAAATTACTTTCACTACAATACTTAAAATAAAAATTCTTGAAACAAAACTTAGAACTGAAAGCAAATGGATTCTAAATGCTATGTCTTAAACAAATATTGCAAATTTAGAATGTAGATAAGGAGATAAATTACTTTCTATTCTAATCTTGCAACAAAATAGAGCAACAAAACTATGGATGGATTTAGCAGACCACGAGTGGTCCTTTCCTTTGTGTTAATCCCTCCAAAGGTTTGCAGCTAAAAGATACTAAATAAAACTCAAATTATTTATTGAATTGGAATGAATATTACATCTAAGAATAAAGTAACTTCTATATCTACATTTCCTCTATTCTCTAATTCTCTATCTAGATTTATTTCCAAAATTAACCCATTTTATCTTATACTCCTTAATTACAATAAAACATGAGAAGAAGAGTTCAACTAGGAGTTCAAACAGACTAAGTAAGAGATATTTAATAGAACAAGTGGAAGATCTCAAATAGAACAAAAATATTTTAAACACATGTAATAGAACTAATTAATAGGTGTCTAGATATCAAACACATAACTCAAGTAACCAACAAGTTCCTTAAATCACATGTTAACTAATTGATCAATTCTTCAGTGAGTTGTAATGAATAATCGATATTTAGTTGAGTTATCTTCCAGTTCTCATGTTCCAGTTATAACTACTTCTTCAATGACATGTACAGACACAAGTGTCATTATTCACATTCCAAGATATCTTCATAATGAAGGATTCTTTTTGTAGGTGATATCCTTTGGTTATGGTCGAGTGGTTGCATATGGTTCCTTCATTATAGGTGATTCTCTTTTTTTGTGGATGGGTTGTTGTAGATAAGTCCTTTGATGCATACAAGTTATTGCATATAAAAATGTTTCTCGCAATCAAGAGTATCATCACACAAAGAATCATTCAAAAATATTATTGAAATCAAAAGAATAAATGCATACTCAAAATACCAAAAATAAAGATAATTAGTTATAACTATATTAATCAATATTTATGCCAATAAGTTCAAGTTATGATGATAGTGTTCAACAGTATCTAGGAAATACAAGGACATAACTTCAATGGATTAACAAAAGTATATATGATGAGGTGTTTATAAAGGGGATTTATATGACTCATCACACCCATAAGATTAATTTCTTAAATTTCCTCATTTAAGTGGTTCAATTTCCTGCTGCTGAAAATAACATAAACACCTGAAGTCAAATGGTGTCTTTTTCCCTTCCTGTTCTATGAAGAAGTAACCATTGTGTATATTTAACTTGTACATAATTTTTTTCTATATCCTTTCATTCATTGTTTTGTCACATGTCCATGGATGTATTGGAAAGTGAAATATTGGAGGATGATAGCCAATTAGAATCCAAGTATTTGCACATGTAATATAAATTTCAATGTATGCATTCACTCTTCTTAGAGTTGGCATTATATTAGGGTAAGAGTGCATCTCTTTATTTTGTAGTTTAGGAGACATCTCATTCCAGTGCATCCTGCATGCTTGTACCACCTATATTCCATGGTCCCTAATCATGTCCTTGACTTCCTCATGTGCTTCTTTCCTCATTTTCCACACTCTCCTTCTGATCTCCTTGTTATTCATATACTTTGCATATTGTTCTACAACTTATCTAATTTTTGTAGCTTCATCCTGACCATCAATGGATGTACCTTCTCCAAATTTATGTATTCCTCCATTTGTCTTTCTCTATCCAAATCATTCACAAAATAAGAATAAAGGGATTTGACTTGAACATATTGAATGTAGATCATTGGAATCCAATCTTTATCATACTCAAGAGCATAGTTGTACATGTAGATTTCACATAATAGGAGTTGAATTTCATGAGTGTTGTTCTGATATAACCTAAAGAAGCTCCTAGCTGCACTGATATCATATGGTATATCAGAATTGATGCAGGTTAGTTTGAGTTGCAACATTTGTTCCTTTAAGAAGATAACATAAACATTGGATGAAGGCTTGCATTTGAATATCTCATGGGCCACCTGGACTATCTCTTCTTGCTTCTTATTTAGCCTTTTAATTTCTCTGTCCTTTTCCTCAAGTTCTTGCTTGTGCTAGAAGATGAGTTATTATTTCTCTCTTTCCCACTTTCCCTTTAACCTATTAACATAGGTCTCAAATTGATTCATCAAGTAATCAATATCGGAAGCATTATTTGTGTGGCCATTCAGCCACATGCACCATTAGAACTTCTTGGATGATAATTTGGGGCTAAACTAGGGTTACATGTGTTTGTTGCACATTAATATGAAGTGCTTTCTCAACTACCTGATAAATTACTCACTCAATATCTTCTGGTACTTCTTGTTCAATTTCTTGTTCCTATGGATGCATGACCTATTCTACAAGCCATGGCACTTGTTCATGTTTACTTGTTTGGTCCTATTGTTCCTTGGTTTTCTCAACAATGTATGGAATTTTTTTATCCTCTACTTCCACTTCCTCGTTCTATTGCATCTCTCCTTGACCTTTCATATAAATAATTTCCCCCTCATTCCTCATGCTCATCCATGGGATCTTCAGGGTATTCTTGTCCAGTTTATCCTCCAACTTCTTCCTTTTTCTCCACATGACCCTCCATTACATGTATTGTCTCCTCATCGGAGTTTCTTGGTCATTTTCCTTTCCAATTTCTTCTCCCTTCTTCTCTTCATGACCTTCCATGGGCTCTTTAGGGTACTCTTGCTCATGAACAGGGGCATCAATATCTCCCTATTGTGTTTCAATTTATTTTATAGTTTCCACATCACTATCTAGTGATATGGGATTTGTCTGTTTTGGTTTAGAGGTCCTTGGAATTTTTGTTTTGATCTAATGAGAGTGCCTTGGTGGTGTAGGAGTGGATTTGGAAGAATTTTGTTTACCTTTAGAGGTGGAGGATTTAGGAGTGGAGAATTCTATGAGGGTTTCAACAATAAAAATTATCTCGGAGATAGGTACATGGTTTTTCTCAGAAGATGGAAAATTCTCGAAGAAAGGGGATCTTTAGGCTGGGAGGTTGATGTTGTAGGCTCAATTACATGTGTGGAAGATATCTCATTGCTCTTTCTCCTCTTTCTCCTATTTCCCAACAATTCATCAATACTATTGGCCCTTGCAAAATATCCCCACCTTATCTCAGGATAATCCCTCTACAGGGTGTGCTTTATTATCAAGGTGATGAGGCAATGGTGTGACAGTGCATACCTACCCCTTTGTGCTTCCCTACTCATCCTCTTCAATATCTCATGTAAGAAATTAGGTACATTCACTTGTCTGTTGTTCTTGAGATGATTCAATAATTTAAAATGAATTGTATTCAACCTAGAATACCTTCCCTCACAAGTAAAGTACTTAATTATAAAATTTGCAACCTCATCTTATAAAGATTTAAGAAAATTTAGTTATGTACCTCGCATCTCCTGAGTTGAATTAGTCGTCATCATCTCCAAATTATCTCTTGGATATTTTTTGGTTGGCTTTCTCTAGAATTTATTCCCTTGGGATGGTAGGCCGCTTACTTATGCCAAGATTTCATCACTGATTCTTATTGATAAATCCTTTAATTTTTCCTCCACGTCACTTAATATGTTGTAAAAATCTTCAACAATTGCTTCATCGAAACCCTAAAACTTGTTTATGTAATCTAGCTAGCCAATTTCTTGAAAATACTATAAAATTCGAGGGTGGTTAAGAAGTTGAGAATGCCTAGTTTTTTCATGCCTAATCATATATCCTCCTATGGTGATTACATAACGTTCTTTGGTTTCAGATGCAACAACACAACTATGCCTTAAAATAATGATGCACAATTGAGTTGTATTGATGGTTTTGTTTTTTATCTTTTTGAACTTTGGGATCAACATGATACATAGTATGGCTACGAGGGTAATCATTAATTGATGTGATCATGTGAAAAATGAAAATTGAATTAATTTGACAATATGGGATTATGTGGAGGGAAACCTCATAGCATGAAAGGTGACAATGTTTAAAATGTAGTAAATACATGGTGATTTGGCATAAATGCTAATTATACTATAATAAAGTGATAGTGGAGTGCACTTATCTTGATGTTTTTTTGGAATGATTGTGTAGTGACCACTTACCTTTGACACCTTTTTATACTAATGTTGATACTCTTGATTACATTATGGACATTATTATGGTTTTGATTTAGTAGGATGTTAGATGTTGGACCGTGGATTATTGTTGATCTTGATTTAGTTATGATGCATGATGATTATTAAAGACACTTCATATGTGGATGATGATACACTATTTGACATGGATATATTTTGAATGTTGTTCAGATAAGTGATTTTGGATATTGTGAGTAGACCTAGAAAAAGGACATTATATGATGATGATATAGTTGTTGATATAAATTGTAAGTGATATTGTTGATTGCCTTGATGTTGTTGTGATTCATATGCATAGATGATTTTGTGATTATATTTATATCATGTTGGATGTTATGATATGGCCACGATGCCGAAGGAGGTATTTGTGTTTTGTAGGTTAAAATATCACAACAAACATCGGGGATTGAGACCAACCACATTGGAATTCTAGATGAATTCAACAAGGTCACCATGGCAACATGTTTTGTTGTGTGTGTGTGTTGTTTTTTGTAGGGATTCCCATGGGGGATTACCTTTGAATGTGACCAAGGGGTTATGTGTATTTTATTAATGTGTTTTATTTTATTATTGTTTGCATGTGTTTATTTTGTGATGCATTTACCCCTTTCATTATTCTTTTAATTGTGGAGAATTAATGTGAGTAATCATATTGTTAAAATAAATAAATCAAATTTGGGATATAAGAAAGTAATTATAGAAGTTGTTGGATTTTGTATTAAATATGTAAGTGATGTGTAAGTATGTGTAAGAGTTGTGTAAGTCGAGTTTGGAGTGTGAAACACTCCACCTCCTTGGAAATTCAATTTGTCCTTAGAGGCTGTTTTTAGAGGCTTGTGGGACAAGTAACACTTTTCCCATGCCTCTTAATTTTATTTACCAACCATACCTATGGTTGGAAGGATAAATTTATACTTTTATAATGCATTTTTATAAATCAAGTTGCATGTTTTAATTGCACTCTTCGCCCATTTTATTAGATTCAGTCCTTTGGGTTGTGGCATTTTTGGAGTGTGCAAGTTTATTTTTCATATTTTCACCCACCTATTTATTGTTCCTTGGAGAATTATTTTGACTTTGGTGTTGGAGTTGAGGATGTGTGATGTGGCATCCTACATGGATCCACCTCATCCCCTCCTCTTCCCTCTTCTATATAATTGGAACTCCTTGCTTTGTTTTGGGTTGTTGAAACATTTTGCATGCTTCCTTGGGGAAAATTTTCTTTTTGATTAGAGCTCTTGCTTTTGGGAAGAGATTGGAGAACTTTGCATGCTTATTAGTTTTTGATTTTGGGACTATAGTTTGACATTGAAATCTTATTATTTTGGAGCAAAATCTACCATGGAGAGGTAGGAGCTTAGCTCTTCATTTATGCTTTTATTTCTATTTATGTTTTTGTGAATAGTGAATGTTTTGTATGTTTGTTGGCTAGTTGGGTAGACTTCATAGGAATGGTGTAGGAGAAGGCTATGGGGAATCCATGTGGGGGCATAAGGGAATGCCAGGCATCAAAAATTTTGTGAAGGGATTTTGGGATTGGGATCCACCATGGAAAAGAAATATCTTGAATTTCTTACTTTGTGTGGGGCATAAGGAAACTTTGTGGGGGCATAAGGAAACTTTGTGGGGGACATAAGGATATGTTTTATGTTTTATATTATGGTTTGTTATAGGTGGATGTCTAATTCCCATTGGGAGGCATAAACATCTTCCCCCATAGTTCTTTCTCTTTTGGCTTGCATGATGAAGCCCGAGTTATGTCTTAATGTTTCAATGCAGTTGTAAATTGTTGTTTCATTTTGAATTTGTTTTTAATTTGAAATGTGAATGTTGAAATAATGCTTTGTGATGTGGAAGCCTATTATTTCCATGTGTTGAAAGATATTTCTTATTGCATTGTGGTTGGGGCTTGAGGGCCAATGAAGAAGGATGGATTCTTCTCTTCATTGGATGTCTTGGTTGGGTGGAGAGCATTGCTTTTCCCCTACCTTTGTTGTGATCAAATTGGAAGAATGAGAAGAATGCATGTTGTTGTCCTGGAGCTAAGAAAAGAAGACAGTTTTGACAGTCCCTTAAGAGAATTCTTTTGTAACCTTTCCCACTTTGAAGTGGATGAATTTGTAAATGTTTGAAATGGAAATATGTTGTATGGATTATGAAATTTGTAAAGTGAAATGAAAAAGAGATAGACTCTATTTTTTCTTTGAAAGAATGTGAAGGAAATGTAATTTGTATGATGAAATTTGGAAGGAATAAAAGAAAGAAGTTGTAAAAATTACCTTTGGAAATCAATGAATGAATGATATGATTTTTACAAATTGCATTGTTAAATTGAAACTAATAAATGTTTTGGATTCTATGGTGGAAAGGAAGAAATGTGTGTAAGAAAAATATAGCATTTTGTCTCTTTGGAAATAAGTAAAATTGGAAATCGAAATGGCATTTTGGGTTTAGAATAGTTTGATTTGAATCCACTAAATTTATTAGACTATAAGAGAAATGAATTTTCATATTTGGAAGATGAAAAAATGATAACTAGATCCTTTAGAAAATTGATCTCTTTTTAACTTTTAAAGCTGCAAAAAATTCTCTAAAATGCACATTTCAAACTGCGCAAAAATAATCAACATCAAACATTAAAATTTAGTATGCTATGCTATCAATGAACTCAATTTGACAAAAAAAACATTTAAGGAAATCATTTAAAACATTACAAAATTGGGCCCAAACCTTTTGCATAGTTTTTTTTCTGTCAATTGTTGGAAAATTCTGAATTAGAAATCAATCAAGCAAAATTACCCTCCAAATGCATCCTAAAGTATTCTTAGAATAATTTTGCATGTCTGTTTGGCATGTTGAGTGAAGGAGAAGATCAAATTGAACAAAATTTATAAGTTAAAATTTACCAGTTTGCTTTTAAAAAGCCTACAGGTCGTTTTCTTAAAATTGACCCCTTAAACTTTATCAAAATCTAAAATTAATTATTCTTGTGCAAAGAGGGCGTCAAGATATTTCCAGAAAGTCCTTGTTTTCCCAAAATAAGCTTTCTATCAAAAGTTATGGCCTTTTGAAGTTTTCTTCACTTGGCATTAAATTTTGGGAAAACTTTCCTTAGGGGCCCGCGCCCAAAATTTTCCTTGGGAATTAGAAATTTTTGGGATTTTTTTAAAAAAAATTCTCCGCCACCCCATAGCCAATTAAAAGCTACCACGTGGCCTCACGAGGCAATGGCAGAGGCACGACACCATTTTCTTCCTTGGTAGTTTTTTAAAATTTTTGGAAATTTTTCTTAATTTCCTCCACCGGCCTGCAATCCCGCATCCAATTGGGTATTGCCATGTGGCATGGTGGAGGGGTGGAACTCTTGAAACTTTATCTTTTGAAAAAATACTTTTTGGAAAATTTATATAATTTTCTCCATGGCCCCGCACTCCGCCTTTTGCCTTGGGAAACAAAAAAATCACTTTTGCGAACACGTGGGCCCGCACGTGCAACTTAACCTTTTACCCTCCCCTTGGCAAGTTTTCCTAAATATTCCCGCCACCCCACCCTTCCCTCATTTTCCCCGCTTTGGATTGGAGGGCACCACATGTCCCTGGTAGACCCGTGGGGACATGGACGTAAAATTGTTCTCCCCCTACGTAAGAAAAATTTGCTTAGTCTCCCGCGACTCGCCAACCCGCCCCTTTTGGGCAAATTTTCATCCCTAGGCCCAGCCCGCCTCGCTCTTGGGGGAAAATTTTCACCCTAAGGCCCACCGACCCATAACTTGAGTTTTATGAGGAGTTAGGAGGACTTATTTATATCAATGGAAAGGTAAGGAAATTTACTATCCAATGGGAATGATTTAGGGAAATTTTTAATGTGTTAAGTGTGAGAAAAATCAAGTTGAATATTTAATCTTGTTAGAGAGTGGGTATGGTGATAATTTACCCTCTAAACCTAATTGAAACTTCTAACCCTAAATTTTAGACCTTGTGACTCTAATAATTGTTAATAAAAGAAAAGTATACTCTAATAGTTTAGTATTGTTCTGGAACTTGTTAGTGACAGTTGTTGCCTAGTAAACTAGTTGTAGATACTTTAAAAAAAAAAAATATTCCATAATTTTCCTAACTAATCCTAGGTTGTTTCTAGGGTCTCAAGTGAGTTGTTTTAGTAGGCATCACACTTGGTATTAGAGCAGTGGTTCAAAATCTTGGACCATTAGGCACACTAGAAAACTTAGGACATGAAACTTAAACCTATCACACTTTTAAATATAGAAAACAACTTAGTTTAGAAATTACATATTTTAGTAAAAATAGAAATTGAATAAAACTTAGAAAAATGAACTAACTCACGCCTTGGTTTGTGTAGGAGGCACAGATGGGGTGAGGGGACTTTTCACATAGACCCAGAATTACCACCACCAGATCAGGGTGTAGCAAGCCATCCTACCCCATATTTTTTAGACTCTTTAGGATGTTAATATTGCGTTACGAGGAGGAGACGAGTAAGAGGACATGCAGCCAGACATGACAAAGCCCCTTCCATTGAGGGTTAGGTATCTCCTCAACCTAGCAAGGAGCATAGAGAGAGAAATCCCATGCAGAGTCAACCAAGGTAGAGTCACCACAGAGGGGACAAGGTGACCAAGTTTCAGAGCATAGAGAGAGGTCTCAGAGCCCTAGGTTTAGGGATGAGTGTGCAGAGAGACCTAGAGGCCGTCAGACCACAGCTGCAGATCACATCAAGGAGGTCCTAAAGCTTTGACCCTCACATTATTCTGGTGACATAGGTGGATTTCAGATAGAGGCCTAACTAGTGAGCTTGAGCAGTTGCTTCAATCTTTGTCCTTGTTCTAGCAACATGAAAGATCGTGTTGAGATCCATCTACTGAGGGTTGGAGCATGAGTATGGTGAAGGAAAAAGGAGCAAAGCTCCATGTTGATTGTGATACAATTACCTAGGAGCTCTTTGAGGAGCATTTCTAGAGAGATATTTGTTCATACAACAAAGGATAGTTTATTTTCATGACCTCCAACATGCATCTCTTTAAGTAGAAAAGTATGAGAGTAGATTTTGGATCTACTCTAGTATGTTGAGTACATGTAGGATGAGTAGGTGTAGATTCATAGGTTCATTTGAGGCTTGAATTTAGACATTAGAGGTGCAGTGTGTAGATCCATTCTCCACGAGACATTAGCTGAGGCTGTTGAGAAGGCCTATATAGCAGAGGAGACTCGGGGAAAGACCCAACAGGATAGAGATCGAGTCCAGAGCTGCATACAGCAGATGTAGGACAATAGATCGAGGGGGTCAGTACCCTTCCTCATGGTGGATAGGGTTCAACATAGTCATCATTTACACCATAGTAATAGCAGCAGCAGTAAAAGTAGTCCCACCCACCTCATAGACCTCCACAGAGAGTTGATGCACATAGAGAGGTCGGAGTATGGGGCCTCCTACTAGGGGTTCCATCAAGACATAGGGTGGACTTAGAGGTTAGTCATCGGGATCTCTCCAGAGAGATAGCAGAGACCATCGTTGGATCATTAGTATCCATAACAAAGACTTCCAGAGCACCTACTGGAGGTGCTACTCATTGGGGAGGATCAGGAGGATGTTTTTATTGTGGTGTTACTGGAAAATTTTGGAGAGACTTCCCTTAGAACCCTAACAACAAGGGTAAGACATAGATCTCAGAGCCTACTATTGGTGACATGGGACGTAGCCACAAGATTTATGCATTAGTTGATGACTGCGAGGCCAAGAATCAAAGTACAAGCATTGAGACTATAGGTAGCATTGGTGGTATTCCTACCTCCATCTTGTTTGATTTTAGTTCTTTTGAATCTTTCATTGCACCATCTTTAGAGAGAAATACAGGATGGTGGTAGTTAGGCGTAGGTCATATTTGGGATGTTGAGATGGATTTTGGAGCCAAGATCTTTGTAGACTCCTTAATTAAGGAGTTTGTAGTGGATTTGGGATCTTTCACCACTACCTCGATCTTCGTATCCTTCCTTTAGGCTCGTATGGAGTCATTTTGGGTATGGATTAGCTATCTACACACAGGGCCGGGATGGATTATTACCAAAATACTATATCTTGTGTAGATGATTTGGGAGTTGAGTAAGTGATTTCGGGGTCAAGAGACCCATTTATTTTCGCACCATCTCCACTATGCAACTTAAGCAGTGTGTGTGAAGGGGTTGCTAGATGTATGTCTTACATTACAGTCATGATTATTAGAGGATGGGTCTAGTTGACCATCTCTAGATGATCACCCCATTTTGAGAGAGTTTGATGATGTATTTCCATGGGATCTACTTTGGGTTAGCACCCCCACATGAGATAGATTTTCATATAGATATAGTTCTAGAAGAGCCTATCTCACGATCACCTTATCAGATGACCACCCCAGAGCTCTGTGAGCTCAAGTTACAGCTTGAGGGCCTTTTGAAGAAAGGCCTTATCCATCCTAGTGTATCCCCTTAGGGTGCACTGGTGATCTTTGTGAAGAAGAAGGATGGATCCTTGTAGTTGTGTATTGATTACTACCATGTGAATAAGGAAATGATCAAGAATCATTATCCCCTTCCACTTATTGATGACTTGTTTGATCAAATGAAGGGTGCCATAGTTTTCTCTAATATTGATCTTAAGTCAGGTTAACATCAGCTAAGGATTTTAGAGGTGGACATTCATAAGACTGCCTTTCATACGAGATATGGGCACCATGAGTTCATAGTGGTGCCTTTTGGTTTAACTAATGCCCCCATCGTATCTATGAGTTTTATGAATGGAGTATTCAGGACCTTCGTAGATCACTTCATGCTCATCTTCCTTGATGACATTTTGATTTACTCATGTACGTGTGAGGAGAATGAGGGGCACCTTCGCTAGGTTCTTTAGTGTCTTCGGGAGCAGTAGATTTACGGAAACTTGGAGAAGTGTGCATTCTTTCAAACAAAGGTGTAGTATTTGGGTCATATCATTTCTAGGGAAGGTATCATAATTGATCCTTCCAAGATTAGATCCATTATGGATTAGATAGCACCCACTATGGTGATTGAGGTGTGTAGCTTCATGGGATTAGCAAGTTACTACCAGATATTTTTTCAGGACTTCTCTTGGATTGCACACCCTATAACTTCCCTTCAGAGGAAAGGGAAGAAGTTTTTTTAGTCAAACATATGCAAACAGACCTTTAGTACACTAAAGGAGTGTCTCACTAGACAACACCTATTCTTACAAAGTCGATCCTAATGGTGAGTTCTTTGTTTGTATGGATGCTTCCTTAGCAGGGGGCTTGGAGGTGTGTTGATGCAAGAGGGCGGAGTAGTGGATCTTGAGTCTCGTAAACTCAAATATTATGATCTTAATTATCCGAATCATGATCTTGAGCTTGTAGCAAGTTGTGCACACATTTGTTTGATGGAGACACTTTCTTCTTGGTTAGAGATTCACACTCAGGATATATCACTTGAGTCTTTGCCACCTCTTCATACGCATCAATCTCAATGCTCACAAAAGGCGTTGGATTGAGTTGCTTTGTGAGTATGATATGGAGATAGAGCATATGAAGGGGAAGGAGAATGTGGTAGCATACGCTCTCAGTAGATGGAGACATGTGGCTATGGCCACCTTAGTGAGCATATATTTGTGGAGTAGGATCCTTCGGAAGATTCCTCTTGATAGCTTCTACATTACAGTTCGAGTAGAGATCGAGTCTCAGAGACCCCTCAAGGGTAATTTTGATGGTTTTTCTTTAGAGATAGATGGTCTTCTCAGGCACAGAGGCTGGATTTATGTTCCCAGAGATGGAGGCTCGAGGTAGGACATCTTGGTAGAGGCACATCATCTTGCACCCTATTCAGCCCATCCTAGGGTGAATAAGATGCACGCCACCTTGAGACAGCTTGTATCATTGGAAAGGACTTTAGAGAGATGTGGCCCAGTTCCATGTCATGATGTTTAGAGTGCCGAGAGTTAGGCCAAGCATCAAAATCCAACTGGCATTCTTTTTCCTCATCCTATACTAGAATGGAAGTGGGACACCATTTCCATGGACTTCATTATTGGGCTACCGATGTCGAGATATCACCACGACGCCATTATGGTCAAGGTTGATAAATTGACAAAAGTGGCTCACTTTTCTCTGGTGAAGACCACTTATACAGCTTAGAGTAGTGGCATGGGCATATTTGGATGAAATTTTCAGGTTACATGGGATTTTGTGGAAGATCATTAATTACCACAATCCTTTGTACACTTCCCATTTTGGACTACCATATAGTATGCCCTGGATGAGAATCAAATTCAGCACAACATATCACCCCAAGATATATGGATAGACTAAGTGGGTGAATCATATTTTAGAGGACATGCTCGAGAATGTATGTGATGGATTAGCAAATCTAAATGGGAGGAGTACCTATACTTAGGGAGTTTTCCTACAATAATAGCTTTCGAGTTCTATAGGTATGGATCATTTTCAGGCCTTGATAGTAGAGAGTGGAGGACACCTCTTAGCTGGGATAGGCTAGAGGACAGGAGTATCTCTTGGACCATCTCTTCTACAGGACATGGAGCAAGAGGGTGGTGTTGATCAAGTAGAGACTACATGAGGCACAAGACATATAGAAGAAGTATGCGAGATCAAGATAGGATCGACCGTAGTTTTGATGTGGGCATGAAGGTGTTTCTTTGTGTTAGGCCATATAAGAGCCTTATCCATTATGGAAAAGGTTATAAGTTAGCTCCTAGATTTTTGGTCTTTTTGAGATCTTGGAGCATATCGGCCCTTTGGCCTACCATCTAAAGCATTGCCACCCAAATTGTCTCCCATACATGATGTTTATCATGTTTCAGTTCTTAGGATATATGTTGTAGATCCTTCTCATGTGTTGGATAGGACATCATTGCAGGTGAAGGATTAGGGGCAAGTGATGGTGGATCTCGCTCACATCCTATATCAGAGGACCATGGGCCTTTGAGGCAGAGAGGTTGATCAAGTTTAGGTTCGGGGGATATATATGATGAGATTGCAGCTACATGGGAGGATGTTACCTTATTACGAGTTCGTTTCAAAAATTTGTCAAAGTGATTTCCAGGAGGAAGTCAAGTCTAAAGGGAGGGGGATGTAGTGCCCACTTCCCTTTAGAACCTTTTTATACTATGATCTTGATATTTTTCATTACATTATGGACATTATTATGGTTTTGATTTAGTAGGATGTTAGATGTTGGACAATGGATTATTGTTGATATTGATTTAGTTATGATGCATGATAATTATTAGAGACACTTCATATGTGGATGATGATATACTATTTGACATGGATATATTTTGAATTTTTTTGACATGTGATTTTGGATATTCCGAGTAGACCTAGAAAATGGACATTAGATGATGATGATATAGTTGTTGATATAAATTAAGCGATATTGTTGATTGCCTTGATGTTTTTGTGATTCATATGCATAGATGATTTTGTGATTATATTTATATCATGTTGGATGTTCTGATATGGCCACAAGGCCAAATGAGGTATTTGTGTTTTGTAGGTTAAAAATATCACAACAAACTTCGGGGGATTGAGACCAACCACATTGGAATTTTAGATGAATTCAACAATGTCACTATGGCAACTATATTTGTTGTGTGTGTTGGATTTTGTTAGGGATTCCCATGGGGGATTACTGTGAATGTGACCAAGGGGTTATGTGTATTTTATTAATGTGTTTTCTTTTATTAATGTTTGCATGTGTTTATTTTGTGATGCATTTACCCCTTTTATTATTCTTTTAATTGTGGAGAATTAATGCGAGTAATCATATTGTTAAAATAAATAAATCAAATTTCGGATATAAAAAATTAATTATAGAAGTTGTTGGCTTTTGTATTAAATATGTAAGTGATGTGTAAGTATGTGTAAGAGTTGTGTAAGTCAGAGTTTGGAGTATGAAACACTCCACCTCCTTGGAAATTCGAATTTGTCCTTAGAGGCTGTTTTTAGAGGCTTGTGGGACAAGTAACACTTTTCCCATGCCTCTTAATTTTATTTACCAACCATACCTATGGTTGGAAGGATAAATTTATACTTTTATAATACATTTTTATAAATCAAGTTGCATGTTTTAATTGCACTCTTCGCCCATTTTATTAAATTCAGTCCTTTGGGTTGGGCATTTTTGGAGTGTGCAAGTTTATTTGTCATATTTTCACCCACCTCTTTATTGTTCCTTGGAGAATTATTTTGACTTTGGTGTTGGAGTTGAGGATGTGTAATGTGGCACCCTACATGGATCCACCTCATCCCCTCCTCTTCCCTCTTCTATATAATTGGAACTCCTTGCTTTGTTTTGGGTTGTTAAAACATTTTGCATGCTTCCTTGGGGAAAATTTTATTTTTGATTAGAGCTCTTGCTTTTGGAAGGAGATTGGAGAACTTTGCATGCTTGTTGGTTGCTGATTTTGGGACTGTATTTTGACATTGAAAGCTTGTTGTTTTGGAAAAAAATCTACCATGGAGAGGTAGGAGCTTAGCTCTTCATTTATGCTTTTATTTCTATTTATGTTTGTGTGAATGGTGAATGTTTTGTATGTTTGTTGGCTAGTTGGGTAGACTTCATAGGAATGGTGTAGGAGAAGGCTATGGGGAATCCATGTGGGGGGCATAAGGGAATGCCGGTGGCATCAAAATTTTTGTGAAGGGATTTTGGGATTGGGATCCACCATGGAAAAGAAATATCTTGAATTTCTTACTTTGTGTGGGGCATAAGGAAAATTTGTGGGGGCATGAGGATATGTGTGATGTTTAATATTATTGGTTTATTACAGGTGGATGCCAAATTCCCATTATGAGTCATAAGCAAATTCCCCATAGTTCTTGTTGCTTTGGATTGCATGATGAAACCTGCATTCTATCTTAATGTTTTAATGCAATTTGTAAACTGTTGTTTTGTTTGACCGTGTTTTTAATTTGAAATGTGAATGTTAAATACTTCTTTGTGATGTGAAAGCATGTTGTTGCCATGTGTTCAAATAAATTTCTTATTGCATTATGGTTGAGGCTCAGGGGCCAATGAAGAAGGATGGATTCTCCTCTTCATTGGATGTCTTGGTTGGGTGGAGAGAATTTCCTTTCCCTACCTTTATTGTGATCAAATTGGAAGAATAAGAAGAATGCATGTTTCTATCCTGGAGATGAGAAAAGAAGATAGTTTTGACAATTCTCTTAAGAGAATTATTTTGTAACCTTTCCCACTTTGAAGTGGATGAATTTGTAAATGTTTTGAAATGGAAAAATGTTGTATGGATTATGAAATTTGTAAAGTGAAATGAAAAAGAGATAGACTCTTTTTTCTTTGAAGGAATGTGAAGGAAATGTAATCTGTATGATGAAATTTGGAAGGAATAAAAGAAAGAAGTTGTAAAATTTCCTTTGGAAATCAATGAATGAATGATATGATTTTTCCAAATTGCATTGTTAAATTGAAACTGATTATATCAATGTTTTGGAATCTCTGGTTGAAAGGAAGAAATGTGTGTGAGAAAAATACAACATTTTGTCTCTTTTGGAAATGTGTAAAATTTGAAATCAGAATTGCATTTTGGGTTTAGAATAGTTTGATTTTAATCCACTAAATGTATTAGACTAGAAGAGAAATGAATTTCCATATTTGGAAGATGAAAAAAATGATAACCAGATCCTTTAGAAAATTGATCTTTGTTTTAAATTTTAAAACTGGTAAATACTTCTCTAAAATGAACAGTTTGAACCTACAAACAATAATAAACATTGAAACATTAAAATTTAGTATGCTATGTTATTAATCAACTCAATTTGACAAAAAAAAACACTTAACGAAATAATTTAAAACATTACAAAATCGGGCCCAAACCTTTTGCAGTCTTTTTTCTTAATTGTTGGAAAATTCAAATTGGAAATCAATCAAGAAAAATTACCCTCCAAATGCATCCTAAATCCTTCTTAGAATAATTCTCCATGTCTGTTTGGCATGTTGAGTGAAGGAGAAGATCAAATTGAACAAAATTTATAAGTTAAAATTTACCAGTTTACTTTTAAAAATCCTATAGGCTGTTTTCTTAAAATTTACCCCTTAAAATTTATCAAAATCTAAAATTAATGATTTATGTGAAAATAGGGCATTGAGAGCTTTCTAGAAAGTCCTCGTTTGCCCAAAATTGAGCTTTCTATCAAAATTTATGGCCTTTTGAAGTTTTCTTCACTTGGCATTAAATTTTGGGAAAAATTTCCTTGGTGGGCCCGTGGCCCAAAATTTTCCCTTGGGACTTAGAAAAATTTTGGGAAAAATTTTAAAATTTTATCCACCACTGTCACAAATTTATAGCCAATCAGAAGCTACCACATGGCCTCACAAGGCAATGACAGAGGTGTGGCACCATTTTCTTCCTTGGCGCTTTTTAAAATTTTTGGAATTTTTTCTTAATTTCCTCCACCGGCCCGCAATCCCGCATCCAATCGGGTACTGCCACATGGCATGGTGGAGGGGCAGAACTCTTGAAACTTTATCCTTTTGATAAAATAGTTTTTTAGAAAATTTGTATAATTTTCTTCTTATTTACACTCCCACCTTTGCGTTGGAAAAAAAAATCGTAAGGACATAAATTTATTCCTATTTTAATCATGCAATTAAATAGATAAATAAAACTATGGAAAGGTTTAACAAACCACAAGTAGGTCACACCTTTTCTACTAATCCCTCTTATGGCTTGTAACTAAAAGGTACTAAATATAAGTCCATTTTTTTATTTAATTGACATGAATATTACATCTAGGAACAAAGTGATATATATATATATATATATATATGTATACTATATTCTATAATTCTTAATCTAGATGGATTTCCAGCATTAACCACTTTTCTCTTATACTCAATTATAGCAAAACGTGATAATAAGAGTTCAACTAGGAGTTCAAATAGATCAAGTAAGATATCTTCGATGGAAAAAGTGGAAGCTATAAAATAGAAAAAGAGTTTAAAACATGTAATATAACTAATTAATAAGTTTCAATATATCAAACAAACAACTCAAGTAACCAAAAAGTTCCTTAAATCATGTGTTAACTAATCAATTAGTTCTTCAGTGAGTTGTAATGAATAATCAGATCTATAGTTGAGTTATCTTCCATTGTCATGTTCTAGTTGTAACTACCTCTTCAACGACATGTATAGACACGAGTTTTGTTATTCACATTACAAAATATATTCATAATTGACACTTATTTTTTTAGGTGATCTTCTTTAGCTATGAATGAGTGGTCAGCATATAGTTACTTAGATGTAGGTGAGTCTCTTTTACTACGATGGGTTATTACAGATAAGTCCTTTGATGCATATAACAAGTTGCTTGCAAAAAAAGATTAGCATCATCCAAAAACTTATTGAAATTGAGAGAATAAATTCATACTCAAAATACCAAAAATAAAGATAACTATTTATAACTATATTAATCAAGTATTTATGCCAATAAGTTCAAGTTCGATGATAGTGTTTGACAATATATAGGAAAGACAAGGACATAAATTTAATGGAT
Source organism: Taxus wallichiana var. yunnanensis (assembly GCA_018340775.1). Lineage (NCBI taxonomy): Eukaryota > Viridiplantae > Streptophyta > Pinopsida > Cupressales > Taxaceae > Taxus > Taxus wallichiana. The sequence goes on from CM031234.1 coordinate 131,419,981, forward strand.
TAACAAAAGTACATATGATGAGGTGTTTATAAATGGCATTTACATGACTCATCACAATGCTTCCCTTCACATTGGGGAAGATTGGCCCTTTCTCCTTCCCTCTCGATCCTCTTTCGGACTTGAAATTACACCTATGAGATTGAATTCTCAACCATGCACTTTATTATTTAATAACATAATACAAGACATTTATTTATACAACAACATTTTTCTAATTCTAATACAAATGCCTTTTATAACAAGTGAAGTTCAGTTCCTCTATAAGAGGACTTGTTATTTGTAACAACTATCTAATAATTAACTAACATATTTCCCCAAGAACAACATCGTAATTGGGAGTTACAAGTTTGTAATAAAAATGCATGTAGCATCTTGATTAGATTTATCTTGCTAACTCTGAGATGAGTCCTAAATCGACACCCAACTAAGATTGAAGATTTGGTAGAGTTGAAAAACTTATGCATTCAAATCCCTTGAATAGTGGTGACTATCACTTCACTCCCATTAGGAAAATAATCAGTTTGTTTTTAAAGACCATTTTTGAACACTTAATCCACATTTTATATTTGAACAAATTTTAATGAGGATTCCCACACATTACACAATTCACATGATGACCAGATTGATGATGCACATTATATGCTCCTTCCATCATGCAACTCATGTGTTGACTAGATTAGTTAATTTCTTCATTGTGCAAGTCATTTTATTCCTTCATACAAGTCCTACACTTCCATAATACAATTCTTGGGCTCTATTGTGATTCCTACAATGGTATTTTATCTTGTTTCTATGTTTTCATGATGATTATTGTGATCTTGATTTGGTTATGATGCATGATGATTATTAGAGACACTCATATGTGGATGATGATATACTATTTGACATGGATATATTATGAATGTTGTTCGAAATGGCATGTGATTTTTGGATATTGTGAGTAGACTTAGAAAATGGACATTATATGATGATGATATAGTGGTTGATATAATTTGTAAGTGATATTGTTGATTTCCTTGATGTTTTGTGATTCATATGTATAGGTGATTTTGTGATTATATTTATATCATGTTGGATGTTCTGATATGGCCACGAGGCCAAAGGAGGTATTTGTGTTTTTGCAGGTTAAAATATCACAACAAACATCGGGGATTGGAGACCAACCACATTGGAATTCTAGATGAATTCAACAAGGTCACCATGGAAACATGTTTTGTGTGTGTGTGTGTTGTTTTGTTAGGGATTCCCATGGGGGAATCACCTTTAAATGTGACCATGGGTTTTGTGTATTTGTTCATGTGGTTCCTTTTTATTTTATTGTATGTGTTTTATTAGTGATGTGTCCCTTTCTTTTAATTAATTAAATTGTGGTAGATTATTGTGAGAAAACATATGGTTAAAAGTTAAATAAATCAAATTGGGATATGAGAAAGTAATTATAGAAGTTGTTGGCTTATTGTATTAAATATGTAAGTGATGTGTAAGTATGTGTAAGAGTTGTGTAAGTCAGATTTTGGAGTATGAAACACTCCACCTCCTTGGAAATTCGAATTTGTCCTTGGAGGCTATTTTTGGAGGCTTGTGGGACAAGTAAAACTTGTCCCATGCCTCTTAATTTATTTACCAACCATACCTATGGTTGGAAGGTTAAATTTAGACCTTTTAATGCATTTTTATAAATCATGTTGCATGTTTTAATTGCACTCTTCTTACATTTTATTTAATTCAGTCCTTTGGGGTGTGGGCTTTTTGGAGTGTGTAAGTATATTGTCATATTTTCACCCACCTCTTAATTGTGCTTTGGAGAATGAAATTTGAATTTTGTGTTGGAGTTGAGGATGTGTGATGTGGCATCCTACATGGATCCACATCATCCTCTCCCTCTTCCTCTTCTATAAAATTCAAACTCTTTGCCTTGTTTTGGGTTGTTGAAACATTTTGCATGCTTCCTTGGGGTGAATTTTTTTGTGATTGGAGCTCTTGCTTTTGGAAGGAGATTGGATAAATTTGCATGCTTGTTGGTTTTATGATTTTGGGACTGTGTTTTTGACATTGAAATCTTGTTGTGTTGGAACAAAAGCTACCATGGAGAGGTAGGAGCTTAGCTCTTCTTTATGTTGTTGTTTCTTTTTATGTTTGTGTGAATGGTGTATGTTTTGGTGTATTTGTTGGCTATTGTTTGGGTAGACTACCATAGGAATGGTGTAGGAGAAGGCTATGGGGAATTCATGTGGGGGGTCATAAGGGAATGCCAGTGGCATCAGATTATTATGGAGGGAGTTTGGGTTTGGGATCCACCATGGAAAAGAAATAACTTGCATTTCTTACTTTGTGGGGGGCATAAGGAAAATTGTGGGGGCATAAGGAGGGATTGTGGGGGGCATAAGGATATGTGTGGTGAATTTTATTGGTGGTTTGTTATAGGTGGATGCCCAATTCCCATTGGGAGGCATAAGCAACTTCCCCCATAGTTCTTGCTCCTTTGGCTTGCATGATAAAGCCTGAGTTCTGTTTAATGTTTTCAATGTAGTTGTAAACTATTGTTTGTGTTGAACTATGTTTTAATTTGAAATGTGCATGTTGAAAGAATGTTGTGTGTATGTTTTGTGGAAGCCTGTTATTTCCATGAGTTGAATCACACCTTTCTATTGCATTGTGGTTGGGGCTCGGGGGCCAATGATGAAGGATGGATTCTCCTTTCATTAGATGTCTTGGTTGGGTGGAGAGCATTGCCTTTCCCCACTTTTGTTGTGATCAAATTGGAAGAAAAGGGAACTTTGCATGTTGTTGTTCTGGAGCAAAGGAAAATATTTTTGACAGTCCCTTGTGAAATATATTTTATTGTAACCTTTCCCACTTTGAAGTGGATGAAATTGTAATGTATTTTGTGAAGAAAGATGTTTGTAATTGGTTATGAAAGTTGTATATTTGAAATGTGAAAGATATTTATATTTTGTTCTGTCATTTGAAAGAAGGAAATTGAAATCTGTTATCTGCATTCAAGGAATTGAAAAAAATGTAAAGATGTATTTATTTTAAAATCAATAAAGGATTGCAAGACCTTTCCTCATTTGCATTGTTGATTTAAATTGGAATATCAGATTGTGATTGAAATCCTGTTTGGAAAAATGGAAAAGGAAGAAACACGTATGAAGGAATTGTATTATTTTGTCCTTTTGAAAATATGTTAAAATTGGAAATTAGACTTTACATTTTAGCTTTTAAATGGTTTTCTTATATAAAATAATAAATGTATTAGACTAGAATAGAAATGAAATTTCCAATATGGAAGATGAAATTGTTAAATAGATCCCTCAAGATTTGATCTCTGTTGTAAATTTAAAACTGGCAAATAATTTATTTAAAATGCACAGTCAAACTTGCAAATAATAATTAACTTTGAAACCTTAAAATTTAGCATGCTATAATATCAATGAACTCATTTTGACAAAAAACACTTAAGGAAATAATTTAAAACATTGCAAAAATCGGGCCAAACCTTTCACAATTATTTTATAGTCTTTTTTCTCAATTGTTGGAAAAAAATTCAAATTGGAAATCAATCAAGTAAATTTACCTTCCAAAACATCCTAAATCCTTCCTAGAATAGTTCTCCATGTCTGTTTGGCATGTTGAGTGAAGGAGAAGATCAAATTGAACCAAATTTATAAGTTAAAATTTACCAATTTGCTTTTTAAAATCCTATAGAAACGTTTTCTTAAAATTGACCCCTTAAAATTTATCAAAATATAAAATTTATGATTCTTGTGCAAAGAGGGCATCGAGATATTTCCAGAAAGTCCTTTTCCCAAAATGAGCTTTCTAGAAAAATTTATGGCCCTCTGAAGTTTTCCTTCCTTCGCGGGAAAAATGGGAAAATTTTCCCTAGCGGGCCCACGGCCCAAAAATTTCCCTAAAACCTTAGAAAAAAATTTTTTGGAAAAATTTTTGGAAAATTTTTAAATCTTTCCCCCCACCTCGCCAATCCACGTAGCCAATCAAAGGCTACCACGTGGCATGGTGGAGGGGCGAAACCCTCACAAACTTTATCCTTTTTGAAATTTTTTTTTTTGGAAAATTTTTTTTAAAAACCCCCGCGGCCCCACACTCCCGCCCTCGCCTTGGTGGAATCAACTCCATGGATGCGTGGAACCACACGCATGCACTTATCCATTTTTCCCTCCCTTTGGTGAAATTCCCCAACTACCTCTACCACCCCCCCCCCCTCTCTCTTTCCCCCATTTTTGGCTTGTTGAGTGCCACATGTCCCTAGAGGCATACAGAGGAGCACAGAAAATTGGAATTTTCTCCCCCATGCGGGAAAATTTTCAAAACATCTCCCCATGACCCACCAACCCAAAAAAGTGCATTTTCCCCACTTGACACGTGTCCCTTTTGGGAAATTTTTCATCCCCACAGGCCACCCTTTGGGGGAAATTTTCACCCCAAGGCCCACCGGCCCATAACTGGAGTTTTACAAGGAGTTAGGAGGACTTCTTTATATCATTTGGAAAGGTGAGAAAATTTCTATCCAATGGGAATGATTTAGGAAATTTTGAATGTGTTAAGTGTGAGAAAAATCAAGTTGAAACTCTAAGCCTGTTAGAGAGTGGGTATGGTGATAATTTACCCCCTGAACCTAACTAAAACTTCTAGCCCTAAATTTTGACCTTGTGACCTCTTATAATGGTTAATAAAAGAAAAGTATGTTCTAGTAGATTAAACTTGTTCTAAAACCTATTAGTGACAACTTTTTATTACAACCTGGTTGTTGGTTCCTTTAAACAAAAAAATTATTCCATAATTTTCCTAACTAATCCTAGGTTGTTTCTTAGGTCTCAAGTGGGTTGTTTTAGTGGGCATCACACTTGGTATTAGAGTAGTGGTTCAAAATCTTGGACCATTGGGCACACTAGAAAACTTGAGACATGAAACTTAAACCTAGCACACTTTTAAATCTAGAAAACAACTTAGTTTAGAAATTACATATTTTAGTAAACATGGAAATTGAATAAAACTTAGAAAAATGAACTAACTCTCACCTTGGTCTATGTAGGAGGTGCAGAGATGGGGCAAGGGGAATTTTCACATAGACCCAGACTTACCACTAACCACCACCACTAGATCAGGGTGTAGCAGCCATCCTACCCTAGATTTTGTAGACTCTTCAGGATGTTAATGCTACTCTACGTGGAGGATTAGGAGGAGGACATGCAGCCAACATGACAGAGCCCCTTCCATTGAGGGTCAGGTATCTCCTCAACCCAGTGAGGAGCAGAGGAGAGAGAAACTCCCATGTAGAGTTAGCTAGGGTAGAGTCACCACTAGGGGATAGGGTGACCGAGTTTTAGAGCATAGAGAGAGGTCTCGAGCCCTAGGCTTAGGGATGAGCATGCAGAGAGACCTAGAGGCCATCAGACCACAATGCAGATCACATCAGGGAGATCCTGAAGCTTCGGCCATCACATTACTCTAGGTGACATAGGTGGATTTTAGGTAGAGGCCTGGCTAGTGAGCTTGAGTGGTTGCTTTAAGCTTTTTCCTTGTTCTAGCAACACAAAATCTCATGTTGTGATCCATCTACTGAGGGATGGAGCAGGAGTATGGTGGAGGACAGAGGAGAAAAAGCTCCATGTTGATTCTGAGATAATGACCTAGGAGCTATTTGAGGAGAGATTCAGGAGTAGATATTTTTCACAAAGGTTCATACAACAGTGGATAGATGAGTTCCATGACCTCCGACAGGCATCTCTTTCAGTAGAAAGAGTATGAGAGTAGATTTTGGATCTACTCCAGTATGTTGAGTATATGTAGGATGAGTAGGTGTGGATTCACAGGTTCATCCGGGGCCTAAATTTAGACATTGGAGGTGTAGTGTGGATCCATTGTCCACAGAATTTAGCTGAGGCCATCGAGAAGGCCTATATAGTAGAGAGACTCGGGGAAGACCCAACAGGCTAGAGATCGAGTCCGAGCCACATATAGTATGTAGGACAAGACAACAGATTGAGGGGGTCAATACCTCTTCCTCATGGTGGACAAGGTTTTCACAATCATCATTTAGACCACAAAAGTAGCAGCAGCAGTACAATCCTCACCCCACCTCATAGACCTCCACAAAGAGTTGATGAATAGAGAGGTCAGAGTATGGGGCCTCCTCCTAGGGGTCCCATCAGACACAGGGTGGACCTAGAGCTCAGTCAATGGGAGCTCACTAATAGAGACCTTAGCAGACCATAGCTAGATCATCGGGATCCATGCCATAGACTTCCAGGGCACCTACTAGAGGTGCTACTCATTGGGAGGATCAGGAGGATGTTTTGGTTATGGAGTTACTGGGACATTTTTGGAGAGATTTCCCACATAACCCTAATAACAAGGGTAAGACATATCTCAGAGCCGACTATTGGTGACATGGGACAGCCACAAGATTTATGTAGTGGTTGAGAACCACTAGGTAGAGCATCAAAGCATAGTCATTGAGACTATAGGTAGCATTGGTGGTATTCCTACCTCTTTGTATTGTTTGATTCTGGTTCTTCTAATTCTTTCATTGCACCATCTTTAGTAGAGTGATGCAGGCTGGTGGCAGTTAGGTAGGGTCATAGTTGGGATGTTGAGATGGCTTATGGAGCCAAGATCTCTATAGACTCCTTAGTTAAGGAGTGTGTAGTGGATTTGGGACCTTTCACCACTACCTCGGATCTCCGTATCCTTCCTTTGGGATCTTATGGAGTCATTTTGGGTATGGATTGGTTATCTACACACATGGCCAGGATGGATTGTTACCACAAGACTATATCTTGTGTAGATGATTTGGGAGTGAGTCGGTGATTTCAAGGGTCAAGACCCATTTCTATTCACACCATCTCCGCTATGCAGCTTAAGCGGTGTGTGTGATGGGGTTGTCAGATGTATGTTGTTATAGTTAGTGATGATCAAAGGATGGGACTAGTGGACCATCACTAGATGATCATCCCATTTTGAGAGAGTTTGTAGATGTCTTTCTAGGGGAGCTACCGGGTTACCACCCCCACGTGAGATATGATTTTCATATAGATCTAGTTCCAGAGTAGAGATCCTATCTCACGAGCACCTTATCGATGACCACCCCAGAGCTCTGTGAGCTCAAGTTGTAGCTTGAGGGCCTTTTGGAGAAAGGCCTTATCCATCCTAGTGTATCCCCTTGGGGTGCACCAGTGATCTTTGTGAAGAAGAAGGATGGATCCTTGTGGTTGTGTATTGATTACCACCAATTGAATAAGGTAACGATCAAGAATCATTATCCCCTTCCACGTATTGATGATTTGTTTGATCAGATGAAGGGAGCCACAATTTTCTCTAAGATTGATCTTAAGTCAGGCTACCATCAGTTGAGGATTTCGAGGTGGATATTCATAAGACCACTTTTCATACGAGATATGGGCACTATGAGTTCATAGTGGTGCCTTTTGGTTTGACTAATGCCCCACAATATTTATGAGTTTGATGAATGGGGTATTCAGACCTTCTTAGATCACTTCATGCTCATCTTCCTTGATGAAATTTTGATTTACTCACGTATGCATGAGGAGCATGAGGGGCACCTTCACTAGGTTCTTCAGTGTCTTCATGAGCAGCAACTTTATGGGAACTTGGAGAAGTGTGCATTCTTTCGAAAGAGGTACAATATTTGGGTCATATCATTTTTGGGGAAGGTATCATCATCGATCCTTCCAAGATTAGAGCCATTATGGATTGGCCAACACCCACTATGGTGACTAGGTGCATAGCAACTTCATGGGATTAGCAGGTACTACTAGGATATTTGTTTAGGACTTCTCTCATATTGCACACCCATCACTTCCCTTCAAGGAAAGGGAAGAAGTTTGTTTGGTTAGATAGATGTGAGAAAGCCTTTAGGACACTAAAGGAGTGTCTCACTACAACACCTATTCTTGCAGTTCCGATCCACAGGTGAGTTTTTCATTTGCACATGGATGCTTCCTTAGTAGGGCTTGGAGGTGTGTTGATGTAGGAGGGTAGAGTAGTGGCTTTTGAGTCTTGCAAACTCAAGGATTATGAGCTTAATTATCCAAACTCATGATCTTGAGCTTGTGGTAGTTGTGCACACCTTGGTTTGATGGAGGCACTTTCTTCTTGGTAGAGATTCACACTCAAGATAGATCACTTGAGTCTTCGCCACCTCTTCACGCAGCCCAATCTCAATGCTCGTTAGTGGCGTTGGATGGAGTTTCTTTGTGAGTATGATATGGAGATAGAGCATGTGAAGGGGAAGGAGAATGTGGTAGTAGATGCTCTCAAGATGGAGACATGTGGCTATGGCCACCTCAGTGAGCACAAATTTGTGGAGCAGGATTCTTTAGCAACTTCCTCTTGACAACTTCTACATTGTAGTTTGAGCAGAGATCGAGTCTCAGAGACCCCTTGAGGGGAATTTTGATGGTTTTTCCTTAGAGATAGATGGTCTTCTCAGAGCACAGAGGCTGGATTTATGTTCCTAGAGATGGAGGCTTGAGGCAGACATCTTGGTAGAGGCACATCATGCACCCTATTCAGCCCATCCCGGGGTGAAGAAGATGCACACCACCTTGAGATAGTTGTATCATTGGAGAGGACTTCGAGAGACGTGGCCTAGTTCATGTCACAATGTTTAGAGTGCTAGAGAGTTAAGGCCAAGAGCATCAACATCCAATTGGCCTTCTTTTCCTCATGCTATACCAGAATGGAAGTGGGACACCATTTCCATGGATTTCATTGTTGGGCTACCGATGTCAAGATATCACCACGACACCATCATGGTCACGGTTGATAAATTGACAAAAGTGGCTCACTTTTCTCCGGTGAAGACCACTTATATAGCTAGAGCAGTGGCACATGGGTATATTTGGATGAGATTGTCAGGTTGCACAGGATTCCATGTGGAAGATCATTTGTGACCATGATCCTTTGTACACTTCCCATTTCTAGACTACCATGTAGTATGTCCTCGGGATGAGAATCAACTTCAACACAACATATCACCCCGAGACAGATGGATAGACTGAGAGGGTGAATCAGATTTTAGAGGACATGCTCAGGATGTATGTGATGGATCAGCAGTCTAAATGGGAGGAGTACCTATACTTAGTGGAGTTTTCCTACAATAATAGTTTTCAGAGTTCTATAGGCATGGCTCCTTTTTAGGCCTTGTATGGTAGAGAGTGCAGACACCTCTTAGCTGGGATAGGTTAGAGGACAAAGTATCTCTTGACCATCTCTTCTATAGACATGGAGCAAGTAGGTGGTGTTGATCAGACAGAGATTGCAGGAGGCACATGATAGAATAGAAGAAGTATGTAGATCAACATAGGATCGACCATAGTTTTGATGTGGGCATGAAGGTGTTCCTTCGTGTCAGGCCACATAAGATCCCTATCTATTATGGAAAAGGTTCTAAGTTAGCTCCTAGATTCATGGGTCCTTTTGAGATCTTGGAGTGTATCATCCCTTTGGCCTACCATCTAGCATTTCCACCCAAATTGTCTCACATACATGATGTTTTTCATGTTTCATTTCTTAGAGATATGTTTCATATCCTTCTCATGTGTTAGATTGACATCATTGTAGGTGCAGATCAGGGGTAGTGATGGTGGAGCCCATTCACATCCTAGATCATAGGACCCTAGGGCCTTCGAGGCAGAGAGGTTGATCAGGTTTGGGTGCAGTGGGACAAATATGATGAGACTACAACTACATGGGAGGATGCTACCTTATTACGAGTTCAGTTTCCACATTTTTCTAATGACTTCCAGGAGGAAGTCGAGTCTAAGGGGAGGGGGATGTAGTACCCACTTCCCTTTGACACCTTTTTGATACTTGATTTTGATACTGTTGATTACATTATGGACATTATTATAGTTTTGATTTAGTATGATGTTAGATATTTGATCATGGATTATTGTGATCTTGATTTGGTTATGATGCATGATGATTATTAGAGACACTCATATGTGGATGATGATATACTATTTGACATGGATATATTGTGAATGTTGTTCGGGCATGTGATTTTTGGATATTGTGAGTAGACTTAGAAAATGGACATTATATGATGATGATATAGTGGTTGATATAATTTGTAAGTGATATTGTTGATTTCCTTGATGTTGTTGTGATTCATATGTATAGGGGATTTTGTGATTATATTTATATCATGTTGGATGTTCTAATATGGCCACGAGGATGAAGGAGGTATTTGTGTTTTGCAGGTTAAAATATCACAACAAACATCGGGGATTGGAGACCAACCACATTGGAATTCTAGATGAATTCAACAAGGTCACCATGGCAACATGTTTTGTGTGTGTGTGTGTTTTTTGTTAGGGATTCCCATGGGGGATCACCTTTAAATGTGACCATGGGTTTTGTGTATTTTATTCATGTGGTTCCTTGTTTTATTGTATGTGTTTTATTAGTGATGTGTCCCTTTCTTTTATTTAATTAAATTGTGGTAGATTAATGTGAGAAAACATATGGTTAAAAGTTAAATAAATAAATTGGGATATGAGAAAGTAATTATAGAAGTTGTTGGATTTTGTATTAAATATGTAAGTGATGTGTAAGTATGTGTAAGAGTTGTGTAAGTCAGATTTTGGAGTATGAAACACTCCACCTCCTTGGAAATTCGAATTTGTCCTTGGAGGCTATTTTTGGAGGCTTGTGGGACAAGTAAAACTTGTCCCATGCCTCTTAATTTATTTACCAACCATACCTATGGTTGGAAGGTTAAATTTAGACCTTTATAATGCATTTTTATAAATCATGTTGCATGTTTTAATTGCACTCTTCTTACATTTTATTTAATTCATTCCTTTGGGGTGTGGGCTTTTTTGAGTGTGTAAGTATATTGTCATATTTTCACCCACCTCTTTATTGTGCTTTGGAGAATGAAATTTGAATTTTGTGTTGGAGTTGAGGATGTGTGATGTGGCATCCTACATGGATCCACATCATCCTCTTCTCTTCCCTCTTCTATAAAATTCAAACTCTTTGCCTTGTTTTGGGTTGTTGAAACATTTTGCATGCTTCCTTGGGGCAAATTTTCTTGTGATTGGAGCTCTTGCTTTTGGAAGGAGATTGGAGAAATTTGCATGATTGTTGGTTGCTGATTTTGGGACTGTGTTTTTGACATTGAAAGCTTTGTTGTGTTGGAACAAAAGCTACCATGGAGAGGTAGGAGCTTAGCTCTTCTTTTATGTTGTTATTTCTTTTTATGTTTGTGTGAATGGTGTATGTTTTGGTGTATTTGTTGGTTATTTGGGTAGACTGCCATAGGAATGGTGTAGGAGAAGGCTATGGGGAATTCATGTGGGGGGGGCATAAGGGAATGCCAATGGCATCAGATTATTGTGGAGGGAGTTTGGGTTTGGGATCCACCATGGAAAAGAAATAGCTTGCATTTCTTACTTTGTGGGGGCATAAGGAAAATTGTGGGGGAATAAGGAGGGATTGTGGGGGCATAAGGATATGTGTGGTGAATTTTATTGGTGGTTTATTACAGTGGATGCCTAATTCCCATTGGGAGGCATAAGCAGCTTCCCCATAGTTCTTGCTCCTTTGGCTTGCATGATGAAGCCTGAGTTTTGTTTAAATGTTTTCAATGCAGTTGTAAACTGTTGTTTGTGTTGAACTGTGTTTTAATTTGAAATGTGCATGTTGAAAGAATGTTGTGTATGTTTTGTGGAAGCCTATTGTTTCCATGAGTTGAAATACATTTCCTATTGCATTTTGGTTGGGGCTCGGGGGCCAATGATGAAGGATGGATTCTCCTTTCATTGGATGTCTTGGTTGGGTGGAGAGCGTTGCCTTTCCCCCACTTTTGTTGTGATCAAATTGGAAAAAAAAGAACTTTGCATGTTGTTGTTCTAGAGCAGAGGAGAAAGACATTTGACTGTCCCTTGTGAAATAAAATCCCATTGTAACCTTTCCCACTTTGAAGTGGATGAATTTGTAAAATTTTGAAATGGAAAGATGTTGTATTGGTTATGAAAGTTGTAAAATTGAAGTGTGAAAGATATTTATATTCTGTTCTGGTCATTTGAAAGAAGGAAATTTAAATCTATTATCTACATTCAAGGAATTGAAAAAAATGTAAAGATGTATTTATTTTAAAATCAATAAAGGATTGCAAGATCTTTCCTCATTTGCATTGTTGATTTAAATTGGAATATCAGATTGTGATTGAAATCCCTGTTTGGAAAAATGGAAAAGGAAGAAACACATATGAAGGAATTGCATTATTTTTCCTTTTGAAAATATGGCATAATTGGAAATTAGACTTTACATTTTAGCTTTTAAATGGTTTTCTTATATCAACTAATTGTATTGGACTAGAATAGAAATGAAATTTCCAATATGGAAGATGAAATTGTTAAATAGATCCCTCAAGATTTGATCTCTTGTAAATTTAAAACTGGCAAATAATTTATTTAAAATGCACAGTTCAAACCTGCAAAATAATAATTAACTTTGAAACCTTAAAATTTAGCATGCTATAATATCAATGAACTCAATTTTGACAAAAATACTTAAGGAAATAATTTAAAACATTGCAAAATTTGGGCCCAAACCTTTCACAGTTATTTTGTAGTCTTTTTCTGTCAATTGTTGAAAAAATTCAAATTGGAAATCAATCAAGTAAATTTACCTTCCAAATGCATCCTAAATCCTTCCTAGAATAGTTCTCCATGTCTTTTTTGGCATGTTGAGTGAAGGAGAAGATCAAATTGAACCAAATTTATAAGTTAAAATTTACCAATTTGCTTTTAAAAATCCTGTAGAATGTTTTCTTAAAATTGACCCCTTAAAATTTATCAAAATCTAAAATTTATGATCCTTGTGTGAGAGGGCATCAAGAGATTTCCATAAAGTCCTCGTTTTCCCAAAATTGAGATTTCTAGCAAAATTTATGGCCCTCTGAAGTTTTCCTTCCTTGGCGGGAAAATTTGGGAAAATTTTCCCTAAGGGCCCACGGCCCAAAATTTTCCCTAAAACCTTAGAAAAAAATTTGAAATTTTTTTGGAAAATTTTAAATCTTTCCCCACTTGCCTGCCCCCATGACCAATGATAGGCTGCCACATGGCACGGCGGAGGGGCGGAACCCTCACAAACTTTGTCCTTTTTGAAATTCTTTTATTTGGAAATTTTTTGAAAAACCCCACGCCCCGCACTCCCACCCTCACCTTTGTGGAATCAACTCCATGTGATACATGCTGGAACCCATGTGTGCACTTATCCCTTTTTCCCTCCCTTTGGTGAAATTCCCCAATCACCTCTCCCGCCCCAACCTTCCCTCTCCTCTTTCCCCCGCGTTGGCTTTTTGAGTGCCACGTGTCTCCTAGGCAGCAGAGGGAGGCATGGGCACAAATTGAATTTTATCCCCCACACAGAAAATTTTGAAACATCTCCCCATAACCTACCAACCTTAAAAAGTGCATTTTCCCCTTGACACGTGTCCCTTTTCGGCAATTTTGCATCCCTAGGCCCGTAGGCCCACCCTTGGGGAAAATTTTCACCCCAAGGCCCGCCGGCCCATAACTTGGAGTTTTACAAGGAGTTAGGAGGACTTCTTTATATCATTGGAAAGGTGAGAAAATTTCCTATCCAATGGGAATGATTTAGGAAATTTTTAATGTGTTAAGTGTGAGAAAATCAAGTTAAAACTTTGAGCATGTTAGAGAGTGGGTATGGTGATAATTTACCCCCTAATCGAAAACCTAGCCCTCAATTTTAGAACCTCTTATAATTCTAGTATATTAAACTTGCCCTATTAGTGAAATTTTGGACCTTGTTCCTTTAACCTCTTAACTAATCCTAGGTTAAGGTCTCAACAAGGTTGATTTTGGAGCCAAGTGAGCTCATGGATACATGAAAGGGTTTCATATATGTTATTATACGTATGATAGGACCTTTTGGAGATGTTTTATGTTGAGTTATGATGTTGTTTGATGTTGACCCCTAGCCTAAACCATGGAAAACCCCAATGGCTATTCATGAAAGTCCTAGTGGTAAGAGATATGGAGACCTATATATTAAATGAAGAGGATTATATATGTGAGTAGTGTGTGTCATTATGCTTTGGAAAAAAATTCAAGCTTCCATGATGTGTATTTTGCAAGTTATGTCAATTTTAGTCAAACATGGTAAAGAAGAAGATCATTTCTAGCTCGAATTACACCATCTAATTCTGAAATTGAATTATGTGCTATACATGGGAATATTTTATTTCATTTATGTTTCTAAATTTATTATATAAGGTTTTACAAAATAATAATGTCATTTCATCATCATATTTTTATGAATGAATGTTATGAAGGTAAACTATTTTTTATGTGTTTGAAACCCTAACTCAAAAATGGTAGGAGAGATATTTATCATAATACCTAGAATTAATTGGTAGTGATATTATTATTATTGGTTGATGGAGAGGAATCCTCCAGCTTTTCAAAAAGGTATGGTAGATTTTGTGGTGATAGGTGGAACCCACTAAAATAGGTATGTTTATGAAGAAGTTCAGTTTGAGGCAAGGTTGTCCAAAGGAGTTGAAAAATAAATGGAAATTGTTTAGTATTGGATTTTGTATTTATTTCCATGGTGGTTTTAGGTCATGGCGATGCATCTAAATGGAAAAGTGCACCCTATTTGTGAAGACTATTCAAAGGGCAATTTTGGGGTAGTTCCGGTAGTTTGAAGAGATGGTCTTGGTCGAAGGCCTTCTAATTGGAGTTGGAAGGATTTACGATATATTATGGAAAGAAGATTTAGATATATTTCCATCATTATAGTTTTTTTCTCATGATGATGATATATGATGGGTCATATAGGTGAAATTGTGAGGAAGAATAATATTCATTTTCTAGAAAAGATTAGCTCGGATGAAAGAATGATGTGAATGAGGCATGATATGGATTGTTTTATTCTTTATATCACCTAAAAAGTGATGAGTGATGAATTTTTTCCTATTTAATGAATTTGGAGGTCTTGATAGTGATAACAAGGGTGTAAAATAGTTTTGTTTTTTAAACTACTTTATGGGAAGCTTGTTTTGGTGAAGAGGAAAGTTGTTGTGGTTTGAACATATGGATGTTTCATGAGATCTAACATGCATGTATGTTATGTGAAGGTATTTTTTATTCCATAGAGTTGTTACATGCCATATTTTATTTGTTCTTGAGTGGTCTTGATGCCCAAAGGTGAAGACAGGGTGTTGGAAACAATTGTTTTGAGAAGGATATGAGCCTTTTGAGTTGTGTTATGAATTTTTTTGATTGGTACAAGATAATTAATGACCATGGTTGATTTTTTTATGTCATATTACATATTTTTGGTGAATTTAGTAGTATGAATAATCATGGTTTTGGTATTTTTGTTTTATCCCATCTAAGTGATGGGGTTTTGAGCTTATTTGGTGCAAGTTTGATGGTTTTGGGCATGACCGACCTATATGGTTCAGATGTGAATATTTTAATTATTTAATTGGGTTGTTTTTTATGTTTCATTAGTAAAACAAAATGTATAAGGCTGAACTCCTTTGTGTTTGTCAAATGTAAAGAATATAAAAGTGAAGTTGTAGTTCAAATTTGAACTAGTTGAGCAAGAGGGAAAAAGTGTGACCTATGTGAGTGTGTGTTACAGGTATGAAGGAATTTTTTGAGATATGATAGAGTATATGAAAGGTTAAATAATATTTTAAAGTGTGTGTGCATGTGGTTTAGGCCAAGACAAGAGAAGAAGTAAAGAGAAAAATTGAGCTAGATGAATGAGGGTTTGAGCAAGGGTTTAAAGGAGTTTGGAGCTGAATCTTGTGATCACCATTAGTTGATTTATTACATAATATAATCAGTTATCCCTAAATAAAAATATTGTGTGATGAGTCATATTCATGTAAGTATCTTGTTGTGAGTAATATCAATAAGGGTTTAGGGGTTGGTGCTCCTTGTGGGGTTGGTGCCTCACTAAAGAAATATATTGTGATGTGTAATATTCACTTAAGTCTTTGTTGTGTGTAATATCAAAAAAAAATTTAGTGGGTTTTATTCCCTTGAGGTTTTCCCACTTATATCTTGTGTTATGGTGTTCTCTCTCTTCTTCATGGTTATGTGAATGTATAGTTTATATTATTGTCCACACATAAATGAATGGTTAATTAGTTTTGAATTGAGTAAAAAACTGAAATTGATTTTATTTTATAATGAATGATTTACCAACCCTCTCATTCCATTGCACATCTAACAATTGGCATCGAGCATGTTCTTTTGGAGAAGTTTGATCACTTGAAATGAGATCCTTTGAAGTACAAAAATGGAGAGTTAGCTGAGTGGATATTCTAAGAGAAAGACACCATTGTTTGATGGTGTTAATTATGATTTTGTGAGGTTGAGGATGAATACTCATATCATGTTCATAGGGTTTGATATTTGGCAATTTTTGCAGCCTGGTTATATTTTTCTTTCTTCTCCACCAACTAGTAATGTAAACAAGAAGGCATGTACTGAAAATTCAAAGGATTTGAATGTTATCTTGTGTGGTCTATGAGAATTTTAAATGGTAAAGGTAATGCATTGCAAGTTAGCTAAAGAAGAATGAGGGAAAATTCAGGTCCTATATGAAGAAGACAAAAAGATAAATATAACTAAGCTTTATAATTTTAGAAATCAGTTTGAAGGTATTAAGATGAGTGATGATGAGTCTATTTATTCATATTTCCTTTGGGTTGACAAGATTTTCAACACCACGAAAGGTTTAGGAGAATATGTGAAAGAAGAAGTAGTAGTCCAAAAGGATTTGATATCCCTAACTCCTAAATTTGAATCCAAAGTATCTATTGTCCATTTTTGTACCTTGCAAAACTAGGACAACTTGAGATATTTGGAATTGGGAAAATTCATGAAAATTTGAAAATAATTATAAAATTAGGTAAATTTTTATGATCTTGGAAACCTATGATCATTTTAATGCATTCCCTTATTCCTTCAGGCTTTATAACTTCACACTTAGCCAAAAAATTGATTAAAATTGGCTTTGGGGAACTTTACTCCACTTTTCCTAACTCCTCGAGATCTTCACTTTGCCAAAAGATAGAAAAATTGATAAAATTTATCTTTTTAGTGTACTTCTGAAGTATAAGGGTTGTGGGTAGAACAAGTTCTCCAAGTACAAAGGTTCCTGTAGTGGTTTTGGGCCCAAAAAGTGAAGGAGAGGGTGTTATGTGGTAAATTTGGTCCTAGTGGAACATGCAAAGTACACATTCCTTTAGGCCTCCATTTATCCAAAAGACTGAAAAGACCAAAATAAAAAGGTTTTTGGTCGGGCCTAATATATTGCAGAAAAATCAAGTTTTTCGTGGCTTGGGTAGTACATGTTCTTGTGGGACAAGTGTTCCTCAGTTGCCGAAATCCTTGAAAATAGAAGGAATTGGGTGCATGATTTGTTATGTAATTTTTGGATGTCGGGGTGAGTCGAGGAATGTGTTCCTTGTGGGTCGAAGTTCCCCACATCAGCTTAAAGGAAGAAAATCAAAGGAGTCCTGGGTTTATTTATATTATGGGTCGGGATGGACTTGCAGACACCAAGGGTGAAGAAGGAAAAGTTCCACGGGGAATTTATTTTCTTGTGTAGCCAAAGTATCTAAAATACAAAGGAAATTGGTCGAGATTTAATGCGGGAATGTGGATAAATGGAGTCCGAGCTCCCTTATACCCTATGTACCTTGCAAACCTAAAATAACCGTATAAGGGGGAAAATAGGTGAAATGAATAGTTAAATACAAACTATAGAGTCGCACATGGAACTCCATTGACCATCCAAAGCTATTGAACTTCAAACAACCATAACGTTTGACCCGAGCTCTAATTTTCACAAAATTAGAATTTTCGAAAGATATCGACATCTTCTATTGAGGTTAGATATGTGAGAAAGTAGAAAACATTCCCAAGACCCAAAGTAACAGCTTATAGGTTGTTCAAATACTAAAATTAATGAAGTATGGTGCCTAATTATTCTTCTTGAAGCAATGTAAAATGAAGGATGGGTTTGTAAGGTTGTGCATGCTGATTTTTAGGTAGTTATTGAACCTTGTTGGTGGGTGAATGGAGAATTTTTAGTTTCCTATTTTCCTTCTTCTTCTTCTCCCATTTCTATATTTTATAAGATATGAATTATTTGTAATGTTGGATACTTTAGGAATATGAGGGCATCATTATAATTGTTGCACAAATTTTCTAGAGTTCGTGACTTGGAACATGGTTCTACAAATGATTTCACACCTTCTTCCTCTATTGCAATGATCTCATGCATTATCTTAGAGCAATAAAGTGACTGGTTTTATTTTTTTTTCTACCTTATATATGTGATCTATTGCATATATTTTCCTCTTCATTTATTTTTAGGTATGTTGTGTGTCTTTATTCTTATCAAACTATTTATTTATATTGTGCATTAAATGAAAATGGGAATTTCTATGTTTTTTTGGATTGCGGTTATCATTTCCTCCCTCATCATCACTTATTTGTCCCCATTTTCTCTCTTTCATAAGTATCTTTCCCCTTATTTTTGGTGATATCACCTTTTGTAGTGTAGGATTTTAATTTATGCAACTCATTCTAACCTTGGTCCCATGGAAAGTTATTTTAGGACCAATTAGTTACATTTCTAGTATTAGGAGTAGTTTAAAAGTAGAAATAAGATGTGGAACTAGCCTTCTCTAGAGGTATGTTTCAATTCAAGTCCCAAAAATTGGAGACAGTCCCATGTTTCCTCAAAGCCCTAAATTCTTGAGATTTAGGATGGGTGAAATTTTAAGATCCAACAATATCAGCTATAAAAGAATAAAATGATTTGACTACTTTTAAAATAGATTAGCTACATGGAACCCTAACTACTTATAAGATTATGATTCGAATGAGAGGCCTCTCAAGATGGAGATAGCCTTCAAATTCGTAAAGAAAGAAAAGGATAAGAATTATAAGGTTGATGATGAGTTATTTTCCATGGTTGCTATAAGACTAAATTTTGAATCTAGTAAGTACAAAGCTAAAATTCCTTTTAAATTATTTAATTTTGGAAAAGTAGGTCACTTTTTTCCAAGTTTCTCAATAGGAATGAAAATAAATGCAATAATGATCATGAAGATTTCCATGAGAAAAAAATAAAAATTATAATAAAGACAAGAAGGATTTTAAGAAGTTTGATCACAAGAAGAATGGAAAGAAGAGTTTTTATACAAAAAAAGAGGCTAGTTCCTTTGAAGCAAGTAGTGAGAGTGATGTTTCAGATTCTGTATGAATCTGGTCATGAAAATGTAGGTGATGAGTTTTTATTCATGAAAAAATATGTTGTGAGATCCAATAGTGAAGGCTCTACACATTAGGTGACTTCTTATCAATTTCTTACAAATATTATGAAGAAGAAGTAGAAGGTGATTATGAAACTGAATTATCTTGTGTTCAATATGAATTAATGTATACTTGAGAAGAATAATAATAATTTTAAATAACAAGTTAAATAATATGAGATAAATATTCAGGACCTAGAAGAGAAGTATTGGGCTATTATAGATAAGCTTGATGAAATAGTGAGAAAACTAGAGATGTAAATGATATGAATCCAAGCTTGTAGTCAAAGGAAGAAAAATCTTCTCTCCTTAAGATAGAGTTATTATATGTATCTAGCAATGAAAAGTCATATTAGAGATTTGAGAAGAGTTCCAAAGATCTTGATGATCTTCTTAGCAATCAGAAGTTAGTAGGTGATAGAGCTAGTTTAGGTTTCAAAGAGGACTCCAAAGGAAAGGAAATGAAGCAAGAGGACCTTGTTTCAAGAAAATAAGTAGGTGAACCAAGCATCAAGGAAGGAAAGAAATATACTCTCATCAAAGACAATGTGAAGAAAAAATCAATTAGGCATCCTTATGCCTAAATGTATGAAATATCTTTCAATGGTTATTGTTTTACTTGTAATGGATTTGGTCATAAGGAAAAGGAGTGTAGAAGGTATGTTACAAATTATTATACATGGAGAGATAATAGGAGTGAGTATGTTAAGATCGTGGTATGCTACAATTTCAATGAGAGAGGATCATGTTGCTAGATTTTGATGTAATGATCCACCTAGGTAAGTTGAGGGATACAAAGAGAAGAGTTTAGTTGCAATGAAGTTGGTCATATTGCTAGATAATGTCATTATGGTTACTCAAGTAAAAACATGTGTTTTCAAGGTCCTAGGGAGAAAGAAAGAGGGTTTTAGAAGTCCAAATTGCATGCTAACCATAAAAACATGATTTGGGAACCAAGAAGGGATTACAATGTCTCATCAAGAATATAGGTGTTGATACAAATTAAGGAATGAATCAAAGCTCAGATCACAAACATGTTGATGAAGGTAATTTTTAGATATCCAATAAGTCTTGGGACATGTTCAAGTCTTTCTCATAGATCTATCATAACGTCATATGACTCTACTAGGATTCTTATAGGTGTATTATTCCATATGAAGCATTTGATCAAGGGGGATTTGTTTATTCTAAGGTATGCCACTATAGATTTTATATTCTTAGTCCTAAAGTATATATTACAGTCTTATGTTGATTAGTTAGTGATGGTTCATGAAATAAAATGAGTATAATTGTTCAAGGAGTCTTCCTAATTCATATATAGTCATATATTGAGTTTGTATCTGTCATGTGATGGGATTCTCATGGTTGATGTCATTATGAAGTTTTTGTATTGATCCTTTAGGGTATGATTATGATATCTGAGTTGATTTTAATCCATGTATGAATCATGAATTCTATGGTCTGAGACATTTTGGTAAGTTGGTGAATGAAGCTCAAATTCAAGTATGAGAAAAGGTGTATCATGAGAAGTCAAGTGTCTATGATGAAAGTTAAGGTCTGAGATTAAGTCTGAGTCATGTCATAAAGTCATGAGAAGTGGTAGAAAGAGTCTAGGCTTGCATAAGAATCAAGAAGTGTTACTCCATTGTCAAGAGTTGGGTAAGTTGACATTTTGGGTCTGAGTATAAGGTTTTGTTGGTCTGACAAAGGTCCATCTTATGTATGTATCATGGTATGATGTCATGGGAAGTGTGTTCTTGGTTATTGCTTGTAAAAGGTAGAGTCAAGTTTATTTTGTTGATGGTTAAGTAATTATGTTTTGTGTATCATTCATGTTGAGTCCAAGTGGTATCCTAAAGTGAGTATATAGTTGTCAATATGGGATGACAATGCTTATAATGAAATGTTGCATATTGTGGAAGGATTACATGGCTTATAGAGAGGCATCATGGGTAAAAAATATATGATTTGGTCAATGGAAGTATTGTATCATCTTGTTTATAGTGAGACAAGTCTAAATGGTGCAAATATCAAGTCTAAATGGAGGTTATTTGAGTCCATGGGTTCTCTTGTTCTTTTTCTCGCATTTTGACTGACATTCTGCACATTTATTACATGTATCATAAAATTGGTTATCTAATTTTTGTATAATTTTCAATCATGTATATGAGTGTTAGAGGTCTTAGTATGATGACATAGGTTGAGGGGAGTTGGTGTCACTCTTCCATTAGGCCATAAGGGTATATGAAGACCTATTTCTCTTAAGATGTGAAGAAGGCTTCTTAACAGGTCTTGTAATGATGATTTCATTACTGGTTACTAGGGTACAATGACTGAGAAAGAAGTGAAAAAGTAATCTTTAGTTCTGTAGGTGGTGTTTAAGGAAGGGGGTCAAGTTTTTGTGCTCAAGATCATGAGCAAGGTGACATGAAAAGTGCTTGGGAAGAGTTAAGAGTAATGCAAGATCTACTTGGTTGATTCTTTTCTTCTAGTGTGTTGGATTTTTTCTTGATAAGATGTTGTAGGTTCATGGTAGTCAAAAGATGGTATGCTACAAGTTTGATTAGCTCACCAAGATAGGGGAGCTTGAGTTTCTTCTCTAGTAAGAGTTTCAAATGTATAGAAGGTATGTAAGGCAAGGTGATTGATGAAATTCAAGTCCATTCCAAAGGTAGATGGTTTCTTGACTCAATAAGTTCAAGGTATCATGTTTTTGAGGTTGAAAGGACTAAGAAAGTGCTTCAAGGTTGGGTCAAAGTGTTTGAGTTGTTTCTATGACTTGTAAGCAAGGTACAGAGCTTAATTTTTTTCTTTCTACTAGAATGGGATGGTATGAGTCTAGGGGGAGTGATGAGAAGTCATGTCATTGGGTAAGTATGATTCTAGAGAAATATAAAGTTTTTTCTAAATGTACTTGAAGGTTTAGGCTAGGGATTTCAATTCTCAAGGTGATTTGAAGGCAAGATTTGGTTGAGGCTAGTAAAGATTAAGCCTAGTTTGAGAAAAACAAGATGATATAAGGAAAGAATAAGGTATGCATGATGTTTTTAGCCTTATCTTAGAATTTATAACATGTATGGATGTTTTGTATGCTTTTTCCTAGGGGAGCTCAATTATTTCAAGCTATGCAAGGTGGTCAAATCAGGTTAAGACGGAGAAAAAAAAGTGTGTGCGCTTAATTTGAAGACTTTAATTGATGTTTCAAACCAAATTATTATCTTAAGATTATGATAATGATGGAGATCACTCGGTATAGGTATGCACTTTAATTATTAATGTAAAAATGGGGAGAAGTTTAGGAGGGTTTCCATCAATGAAAAAGGGGGAGATTGTTGGCATGTTGTGTTCTAGGTGTTGTCATTGATGTAAAATACCATTAATTAAAAAGATTATGATGGAGTATATTTATAGGATGATGACATGGAGTTTTAGTTTCAGGTGTGTTCATGATGGCATGAGTTAATTCAGTGAGATAGGCTTGTTATAACAAGCCTTGTTAGATGACCTAGCTAGCATAGGCGATGGTACATGATGGTTGGAGTTACTTGGTAGATAGATGAGGATCAAGTTGGAAGAATAGTTAGAATTTTTGGGTATTTTTAGGCACTCACATGAGGTTTAGGGTGTAGGTATAGGTTGAAGACCAAGATTCAGGTGCTCATTTAGACTAGGTCTAAGTGCTTGGAGGTATGAGTTTGAGTTGTGGAGCCAAGTGAGATCATGGATGAATGTAGGGGTGTCATATATTTTGTTCTATATATGATATGACCTTTTGGATATGTTTTATGTTGAGTTATGATGTTTTTTCAATTGACCCTAGCCTAAACCATGTAAAACCCCAAGGACTAATCATTCAAGCCCTACTCTGCTGGAGAGATAGATACCTATATGTGACATGATGATGATTAGATATGTGAGTAGGGTGTGTCATGATGATGTGGGAAATATTTTATGTTGTCATGATGTTTTTTTTTCAAGTTACGTCAGCTTTAGGTAAACATGGTCAAGTAAAAAGTTAATTCTAGCTCAAATTACACCTTCAGATGCTTACCATAATTATGTGATTAGAATGGGACCTTGTGTATTTCATGGATGTTTTTAAATTGATTATATAATGTTTCAAAAAATAATTAGGTCATTTAATCGTCACATTTTTATGAAGGAATGTTAAGATGGTAAATTGTTTTTGTGTGTTTGAAACCCTAGCTCAAAAGTGGTAGGAGAGATATTTCTCATAAGTTCCTAGAATTGATTGATAGTGACATATTATTATTGTATTATGGATAGGAATACTCCAAATTTTTCTAGAAGGGTATGGTAGAGTTTTTGGTGATGGGTGGAACCCACTCAAACATGTATGTTTCTGAAGAAGTTTAGTTTAGGACAAGGTTTTCCAATGGATTTGAAAAATAAATGGACATTTTTTTTTATCATGGGAGTTTTTATTTATTTCCATGGTTTTTTTAGGTCATGGTGATGCTTAAAAATGACAAAGTGTACCCTATTTCTGAAGACTAGTCAAAGGGCGTCCCAGGGAAATTTACAAAGATGGTCTTTATTGAAGGCCTTCCACTTGAGTTGTAAGGATTTAAAATATCTTATAGAAATAGGATTAAAAATATTTACATTAGTATAGGTTTTTTTCATGATGATGGGATTCTATGGGTCATCTAGGTCAGTTTGAGAAGAATATTGTTGGGTTTCTAGGACATATTAGCTTAAGATGAAAAAATGAGGTGAATGAGGCATGAGATGGATTATTTGATGCTTTCTATCACTTGGAAAGTGATTAGGGATGAATTTTGTTCTATTGAAGGAATTTTTAGGTATTGAAAGTGATAGGAAGGGTGCAAATTAGTTTTGTTTGTGAAACTTATTTCTGGGAAGCTTGTTTTGGTGAAGAGGAAAGTTGTTTTAGTTTGAATGTATTGATGTTTCATGAACTCTAACATGAATGGATTTCATGTACATGTCCTTTGGATTCCATATATTTGCTACATTCCATAGTTTATTTGGTTAAGTCGAGGATGTTGGAAACCATTGTTTTGAGAAGGATATGCTCCTTTCGAGTTATGCTATGAATTTTTTGATTGGTATAAGATAATTAGCAACCATGTTTGATGTTTTTATGTCATATAAAAATATATCATGAATTTGGTAGAATGAATAATCATGGTTTTAGTATTTGTTGTTTTATCCCATGCGGTGATGGGGTTTTAAGCTTGTTTGGTGCAAGTTTGATGGTTTTGGGAATGACCAACCTATATGTGTCATATGTGAATGTTTTAATGATTTAATTGGGATGTTTTTACTATGAATTTTTCCATCCAAATTTATAGGACCAACTCCCTTTCTGTTGGTGAAATGAAATGCATATAAAAATGAATTTGTAGTTCAAATTTGAACTAGTTGAGCTAGAGGGAAAAAGTATGACCTATGTGAGTGTATGTTATAGGTATGAAGGAATTTTTTTAGATTTGGCATATTGTATGACAGGTTTAATAATGTTTGTAAGTGTGTGTGCATGTGGTTGAGGCCAAGACAAGTGAAGAAGGAAAGAGAAAAAGTGAGCTAGGTGAATGAGGGTTTGAGAAAGGGTTTGAAGGAGTTTAGATATGAATCTTGTGATCAAAATCATCTTATTTATTGTAGAATACCATCAGTGATATCTAATTTAAAATATTTTGTAATGAGTAATATTCATGCAAGTCTCTTTTTGTGAGTAATATCAATAAGGGTTTAGGGGTTGGTGTTCCATGTGAGGTTGGTGCCTTTCTAAAGAAATCATGTGTGATGTGTAATATTCACTTGAGTCTATATTGTGTGTAATAGTAGCAAATTTTTTAGTGGGTTTTCTTCCCCTTGAGGGTTTCCCACTTATATGTTGTGTTATGTTGTTATCTCTCTTCTTCATGATTATGTGAATGTATGGGTTTTATTATTGTGCACACATAAATAAATGGTTAATTGGTTTTGAATTGAGTAAAAAAAGCTAAAATTGCTTTGATTTTTTAAGGACTGATTCATCCCCTCTCATTCCATTATTCTTCCAAAAAATTTAAAACCAATGTAAATATGGTTGTTAATGACTAGATCTATTGCTTATGAATGATGCATATAAATGCAGTATTTATAAGCTATATGTACATAATAAGTGCATGATTTAGTGACCACTACTCCAACCCACCTAAATGGTTGAGTGTTTCCTATAGATAACTACTCTAAAAATGCCTCGACTCATTTAGTTATCCCATAATCCTATGTTGAGATGTAATTAAAAATATACAAATGAATTCACTTAGAATAAAACTCTTAGTTTTAGTTTAGAAATTGAGAACACAAACTTTAACCTATATATGATTCATATTTTGACTCTTGGATGCTCTAGGAATATTCCTAGAATATTTGGTTTCCTATGTCTAGTGTCTCCTTGAGTTATGAGTTGAGGATTAGAAGACTCGAAATGATCAATTATTTTATGCTTTCACAGTCCATAAAATGAGATGAAGTTTTTTGGATAAAACTGTGTGATATTTTCTTATTGATGTTTCATATCGCTCCCTATGATTCATCATCAAGATGAGTAATATTGTTTCTTATATAGTTTGAAATGGATTAGGTTTGTTTTCTTATCAACTAACCTTTGATTAATTTCCCTCTGAACTAACCCTACAATAATGTTATGGAATACTTGAACATGTACCCATTTGAAATTATGACCATTAGGAAGATTAAGTATATGTTCATTAAACACATATAGGTTTGAAATATATAATTATAGATCCCTCAAACCCATCCAATGGACATGAAATTCATAAATTAAAGATGAGAGATGTTTTTATAGGATGCAAGTCAGCTCATGCACACACAAAAATGGTTCTCTTGATGCTAAATAAAATAATAAAGTCAACTTAGTATATTATAGGATTCTCAAAAAAGGGAACTCTACATAAATAATGAAAACTAGTATTTACCATCCAAAATTTTGTAAAAGATAAAAATATTTGTAGTTAGAAAGTGCCTCAAATAAATTTAGCGTACTAAATTTGATCATAAAATACATAATTGTGGGATGAAAATGCATCTAACACTCTGTTATATTATATTTTTTTGCATGAATAGTTGTCACTTGAATATACAATGACATGATTCCTTCATAATAGAAAGTATAAATCATGATGTTGATTTAAAAAAATACACAACACAATATAAGTTGGGTTCAAACTTGATAATTCTCAAAAAATAAAATATTTAATTTTAAAATGTTTTATGATTGGATATTGTTAAACAAAGATAATATCTCATTATCACACCCTTAGTTTCTATGAAGACTATAATAAATTATTATCTCTTCATTACGTAATAATTTTTTTAATAGGATGCGTAATAATACTATAAAAATTTATCATCTAGAAGAGACGAAGTGGTAAACATGAAAATACATAAGAAGAGCACAAACTTTAACCCATAAGATTAGGGATGAAGATATGATTCTAGTTTCACTTATGTTCACTCTTTCATAATCAACATATATGAAGAAAATATAACATAGGAATAGTTTGCGCTTAACATTGTGAAGGGACTGAATGAAGTAGGGGTAGACCTCAAAATTTAGTTGCATTTCCAATCCATCAATAACATTGAATAAGAAATTCTAGTGACATTGCATAATAGGAAAAGGATAAACACAAGCACTACGAGTTAATGCAAAGAGCACACCTAGAATAAGATATCAATCTCCTCGGTTAGGAATTCAACATAAAAGGAAGGGAATCATTGGAGGGAAGAATTATCTTAATAAATAGAGGTGCAACAAGTAGAAAAGAAAATTCTTAAGAAAGAGAAGTTCATGTGTAAATTATATATTTCTAATATCCATGAGTTTAATTACATACTAAATTTGTTACAATGATAATTATCTTTAAAAATATGTGTCATAGACTTCTCCAAAAAAAGAAAAGAAAAGAAAGCATATACCATATATTATTCCCTTAAATTATATAAGAGTATCTATAAGTAATGATGACATTAGAATCAAAGGCTCTAATTTTGTTCTAATATCACCCCTATTCCTTTATCATCTCCCTTAAATTTTCTATATATGTTATAAAGTAACTATAATCCTTTATGATCTTTAAATGTTCTAATCCCACTTTAAATTTTGTGACTCTCTCAAATTTCTCTAGCTCAAACATCTCTAGAACCAAATATTTGGAAATACTATCTCTGTTTGGAATCCACTCGTGGAAAAGTTTCAAACAAAATTTTCAGGATGGAAAGGGGTGGTACTCTCCAGTGTAGAAAAAGGTTACTTTGATAAGGAGAACCCTCCCAAATCTTCCCGTGTATCTTCTATCACTTTTCAAAATGCCTACAAAAATCATAGACGCAATAGATAAGATCCAAAACATGTTTCTTTGGTCCGGGTTGAAGAACATAATAAGATTCATCTTGTTTCCGGGAAAACGTTTGCAATCCAAAATCTCAAAGTGGGAGATAGGTGTAAAAAGAATTAAGAAAATGAACAATTTCCTCTTGGCTAAATTGGGATGGAGGATATTAAATTAATATGCCCCATGGTACAACATAATTAGACATAAATACCTACATGAAGGTATTATGTACAACTTCATCTCAAGAGAGGAATCACCCAATGGATCCTACATTTAGAACTCTCTTGTAAAATCCATAGATATTATGAGGAAAGACATCAAATGGGAATTGGGGCATAGAAACAAGATAAAAATATGGGAAGAAAACTAGAATTTGGGTCTCATACAGTATTACATTATTGATATGCATTTTTAGATTAGTATACTCCGTCTAAAAAGTATGGACAAAATGTAAAGGGGTTCATCAAAAACAAAAATGGGAAATTAGTTTTGAAATGACTATCTCTAAAGGAAACCAATGAACAAGAAAGGAAGCAACTCACTCTCATCCAAGAGAAAATTTTAAAAATTTATATTCCAAATAGCAATCCCGAGGATGAGATGATACAAAAGGATTTGGAGGATGGAAATTACAATGTAAAATATAGATATGAAAACCAGATTAAGATTCCTAAAACCTAAAATTACTTTGGAATAATGTGTGGTATAATTAAATAATACCAAATATTAATCTCTTTTAGTGGCTTACGATCTAAAATAAGATTCACACTATTTATAATCTAAGAAAGAAAGGACATATCATTATTAATTATGCAAGGAGGAAGAAGAAACAATTCACCATGTCCTCATTCATTACAAGTTCACATATAATATTTGGGGATTTATGTTAGATAATATAGGCCTCAAATGGGTTCAACCCAACTCTATACAAGATCTAAAGGAAAGATGGTATTACCCCACAAAAAAATTGTTAGTTAGACTCCTCTGGGACTTGATTCTACCTCACACGATATGGGAAATCTAGAAAGAGATAAATAGATAATTTTTAAAGGGGAAATGCTAAAGGTGGAAGTTGTATTCAAACACCTAATCGATTCATCACCGAGAATTTCAAAGTAGAAATTAAATTTAGCAAATACACTCTCAAGGATTATGATGTAAAATTCCTAAGGAAATGTCAACTCTAGCTTGAATAAGACCCTAAAATTATGATCACTAAAATATCCCGAGTAAAACCATATGGACTCAACCGCAAGATGGTTAGCATAAATTAAACTTTGACAGGGTGGCCAAATAAAATCTAGGTAGAGCATGGGGAGGAATAATCATAAATGAAAAAATATATCTTATTTCTATTTATGTTGGTTATATGGGAGAGAAAAAAACCACTACACTTTGAAGCGTTAATACCGCATGGGGGATCCAACTTGCAGATCTTGTAATATTAACAAACTATGGGTGGAAGGAGACTCAAATAACATTCTTAACTACCTACAAAATATTACCTTCCCCGCTAGACAATTAATAAAATAATTGAAGATTCAATTTTTGTTTTAAAATAATTCCCTAGTTATAAAGTATGTCACATATTCAAGGAAGGAAATACAATGGTGGACTGTGTGCTAATATATGTGTGGAAACTAAAATATTTCAACAATGGAATGGATTGGATAACATTCTGATTGAGATTATAGATACATTTGAAAAATACAAAAACAATATCACCCATGCTATCGGGAGGATTCAACTTAGTTTTTGGAAGGTATGCCTCTTACTTCCTTTGTGTTGGTTTTGTTTTGTCCAAAAACTGTTGCTTGTTAGAATTCAAGGATTCAAAATTTACTGATTAATTCAACATTAATTATAAACATTAATACATTATGTAATGTTACCATAATTATTTAAATCAATATTACATCATCACATAAGTAAATAAAGAAATACTTATAGGAAATAAATAAGATAGGTAACATATTATTTAGAGTGGAAACCCCAATAGGGTAAAAACCAGTTTGAAAATAAATTTATACTTCGTATATCTTATTTTACATCCAAAGAAGATCACCTCCTTCTTTTAAACCCTAATTAGCAAGGTTAAAACAAAAATCACTTGATTTGCACACCTTTGATATATTTTCCGAATATATCAAATGAGGGCCTAAATTCCTTTTATATAAGGTGATTGGGTATGTCTCTGACCCACCTTTTCAACCTAAAATGGTTGAAACATACACCTAGGTTAGTGTATTTAATAAATAGAAACATAAATGATTCACATTATTAAATACTTACCTAATGTATATTACCTAGGTATGAATATTTAATAATAGAAAAGTATTTCATATTATTAAATATTTAACCTATAAAATAGTGATGGACCCATATTAATTAAATATTAATTAAGTGTTGGACAACCCACTTAATCATTATGTTCCAACAATATCCCTTAATGTTAAGTGGGATAACATATGCCAATAGATTACCTACCCATGGTAGACTACAAGATTTACAAATGCTAGCATATATGTTGAAGGAATTACAACAATTTCATCATACTCAAGTTACCTTTTGGTACAAAAGGATTTGGAATCCGAAAGATCATCCCATGATTAGTGGCTAAGTATGATTCATGATTTTTACATGTTCTCAAAAGTTCTCGTAAAATTTTACTGAACCCAAGCATATATGAGCCTTTTATAACCAAGGACCTCCTTTATAATATGTTTGCATTGGATGTTTACCAAGAAATAAATAGCACTAAAGAGTTTACTGAAGACCTCCTTTAAGGTATTTTGACACTTCTTTCTAAAAAAGAATACGAGGAGGTATACATATGCCCGAAGGTCTTTATACATTTTCTCGAAGGACTTTTACATTTGCATTTTTATTTTACAAATACCAAGTTCCATTAGGAGGTGACATTATCATGCAAACTCCCCCTCAATGAAAACGTTGAAAATACAAGTTTTTCACAAAAGTGACAAAATTTTGTAGCACTCAAGGGATTTGTGAAAATGTCAACAACCTTCTCCTCGCCTCACACGAACTTGAGATATATCTTACCACTTAACACCTTCTCACGGAAGAAGTGTATATGTATCTCAATGTGCTTTGTCCTCAGATGTTGTACTAGATTATGTGGAAGATATGTGGTGCTCTGGTTTTCACAGATCAAAGGAACACTACCTAGATCCTCCATCTTTATTTCGTTGAACAACCTCTTTAGCCATAAAGCCTCTTTTGCAGCTTCAATTACACTTCTATACTCAACTTCAGTTGAAGAGATAGAAACAATTGGCTGATTTTTATTACACCAATTAATGACACCTACACAAAATTTAAACACATAACCAGAAGTAGATTTTCTATCCAATACATAACCAACATGATCAGAATCACACAATCCATACAAGTTAGCATTTTCATTCTTAGTATAATGCAACCCATAATTGATTATTCCCTTAATATATCTAAGAATTATTTTTGCAAGATTCCAATGATCTCTATAAGGTTCTTGCATAAACCTTGAAGCAATTCCTACTACATAGGAAATATTTGGTCTAGTTATAGTTAGATAAATCAAACTACCAACTAACTTCCTATATAAAGTAGGATCATCTTTTTCACATGCAGTTTAGGATCAAGTTTTAGTCCAACTTCCATAGGAGTATAAATTGGTTTATAATCAATCATGTTAAAATTTTTCAGTACATTGGTTGCATATTGTGCTTGAGAAACAACAATAGAATGCTTATCTTGAAATACAACCATACCAAGAAAATGATGTAAGAGACCTAAATTAGTCATTTCAAAGTACTGTTTCAATTTTTCTTTAATTCTATGAATTAAAACAAGACTATCACCAGTCATAAGAAAATAATCAACATATATACATATAATGATAATATGAGATCCTTCTTGCTTGATGAATATATCATTGCTAGAAGAATAATTAACAAAACCTAATTGTTTAAAGAAGGAATGAATTTTTGCATACCAATCTCTAGGAGCTTGCTTTAAACCATACAAATATTTTTCAACTTGAAAACATATTTTTCTTTACCAATTTATTCAAATCCTTTAGGTTGATACATGTAAAGTTATTATTTTAAATCACCATTCAAAAAATCATTATTCATACCCATTTGGTGGATTTCCCACCCAAACTGAGAAGCAATAGAAAACAAGGCCCCAACAATACTCATCTTAGATATGGGAGAAAAAGTCTAAACATAATCAATACCATGTTTCTGAGTGAAACCTCTAGCAACAAGCCTAGCTTTATGTTTGTAAATACTACCATCAACATTATATTTTACTTTGTATAACCATATAGACCCTATAATACTTCTTTTCTCTAGAGGTGGAACCAACTCCCAGGTTTGATTTTGAATTAGGGAATTATATTCAGCCTAGTATTGCATTGATCCACTTCTCATCCTGAGAAGACTCTTCAAAAATTTGTGGCTCAGGTTCATACAAGGTCATTAATGCATGGTACATATGATGGATTCTGGTCATTTTCCTAAGGTCAATAGGATTTGAACTTTCTAACATAGATTGAGCCCATTTTGGTTTCTTAGCTAGGGAGATAGGAGATTTAGAAACATCCATAGCATCAACACAAGAAACATCATCATGACCATTTACCAAATTTTCACTATCAGAATTAGAACCATCATTATAAGTATTGACAGGAATATCATTACCATTAGCAGATGAACAAAAAAAAATTCCAACACAACAACATTGCGATTTTCAATTACTTCCCTTTTACAAAGTCCTAAATCCTTAGACCTGCAGTATTAATAATATAAGAAAATGAAGTCATATCAAGTTTCTTTCTTTTCTTTTTAGGAATATATAAAGAAGTAGGACTACCAAACACTTTTAAATGAGAGACATCAGGTTTTTGATTGGACCACTTCTCTAATGGGGTCGAAAGGTGAATAACTTTGGTAGGGACCCTATTTAGGATGTAGACTGATGTGTTCATTTCTTCTACCCACAAAAATTTGGGAAGACCAGCAAAATGAAGCATAGTGTAAGCCATATCTAAAATATTCCTATTTTTTCTTTCTGCAACACCATTAGATTAGGGAGAATGAGCAAAATTTAATTCCCTTTTAATTCCACAATAAATATATAATTTTTCAAATTTCTTGGCAAAATATTCACCCCATTATCTATTCTAAGTCTCTTAATTTTGTAATTTGATGAGTTTTCAATGAATGCTTTAAATTCCTTAAATTTTCTAAATACATTAGTGATGTGATAAAATTAGCAGGAACTTGACAAGGTCATAACTTGAGCTCCGCATGTCCGTTTGAGTCTATTTTTTTAAACCACATGTTTCGATGAGACAAACACACAAAAAACCCACCCTATCAATTGGGGCAAGTTTTGGTACATTTTCGGCCCTAAATCCGTTATCTTGAGGATGAAAAATTAGGATTTAAGTTGTAGTTCGATTTTTTCCTATTTTGGGCATTAGTTAATTTTAGTCTGTTAGTTTCATTATGAGTTAGAAAGTTGAAAATTCCTCTAATTTAGGAATTTAGAAGATGCGTGGAAATTTTTGTTCTGTACGAATAAGCATGTGAACTTACTAAGAATAGTAGGTTCTAGTAAACTACTAAAAATAGTAATTTTTGCCACCTAGAGTAGATTTAGTCAAGTTAGAGTTTTCTTGGAAACTCAAGTTGGGAGTTTTTTTCCTATTTAGGAAACATTGTAATTCATTATTCGATAACAAAGAAGGAGATATATTTTATTTTGGAGTTCATATTATTTGTAGTATATCAAGTTTGTTCATAATTTGGCTACATTATCTGGTATCGTAGTAAGTTCAAAGTCTTTAAAAAATGGCAGGAAGAGGAAGCAAAAGAGGAGGCAATATTTCCCAGATGAATAGAAATATTTAATATTTGTAGAGGCAAGTTGTTGTGCTTGCTGAAATGATAACCTAGAGAGGAAAACAAGGTGGAGATGACACGAGATGAAGAACAAGTTTGTGAAGAGGAGTAAATGCAAGCACCACCATTAGCGTTTGAAGAAAGGATGATTCAAGCATTAGAAGGAAATAATGATGGGATAATATTTGATGTTTCGAGTATGGTGGTAGTCTAAAACCGATGAGCCGATAGACTGGTTGACTAGCATGGGGAATTTTTTTGAGTGGAAGACTATGTCAAAAGAAAAGAAGGTACAATTTACATGCACGAAATTGAAAGGTCATGCTATATTATGGTGGGATCACCTACAAAAAGAGAGGTCAAGAAAGGGAAATAAATAATTAGGATGTGGACTAAGATGGAGAAGAAGCTGAAAGATAAATTTCTCCCTGTGGATTATACACAAACCCTTTACAAGAGGTTTCAAAATCTCATAAAGAACTTACAAACAATACAAGAATACATATATGAGTTCTACAAGTTGTCCATTTGTGTAGAATTACAGGAGGTTTCGAATCTCAAAAAGAACTTACAAAAATACAAGAATACATATATGAGTTCTACAAGTTGTCCATTTGTGTAGAGCATGAAGAAACTGAGGAACAAATGGCTGCAAGGTATGTAAATGAATTAAAATTTTATGTTCAAGATGAGATAAGTATGCATAGGATTAAGAGTGTGGAGGATGTCTATTAATTAGACTTAAAGGCCGAGGAAAATAAAATTGTCAAAGTTTTAAGTGATCACTTGGAATGAATAGGGGGCCTCATCTTCCTTTCGGGGACGAGATGGTTTTATCCAAGGTAGGGGAGAATCATCTCGTGGATTATAAAAGCAAGAGGATACGAGACAAGATTTCCATAATCAACAAAGAGGCAGAGGATTTTCTAGGGGCAAAGGATATGTTGGCAATAGAGGATGGGAGGCTCCATGAAGACCATTTGTTTGTTACATATGTGGTGAAGAAGGGCATCAGGTATTTGAATGGCCGCATACTTATAAAAATGACAAGAGGTAAGGAGATGCTCCAAGAGTAAATCTTGTTGAAGATGAACAGGACTGAAATTCCACTAGATGTTGGAGAAAATCGATGATCAAAAGGATGACGATTTCTCCAAGAAAGGAGATCAAGGGGGTGCATGTCTCGTGTAAAAATATTTTCGAACAAGATTCACTTTAGGAGGAAAGGTATGTAATTTTATTATTGACGGTGGTAGTTGTGAGAACATGGTTTCAAATGAGATGGTCGATAAATTGGGTCTACATTGTGAGAAGAATCCTAACCCTTATCAGTATTGCATGGTTTAAGAAGGGTAATGAAGTTACTGTTGATAGGAGATGTTTAC
Organism: Taxus wallichiana var. yunnanensis; assembly: GCA_018340775.1. Taxonomy (NCBI): domain Eukaryota; kingdom Viridiplantae; phylum Streptophyta; class Pinopsida; order Cupressales; family Taxaceae; genus Taxus; species Taxus wallichiana. Next base: position 131,455,046 of record CM031234.1, read on the forward strand.
TAATATTTTCTATTGGGAACAATTATAAGGATGAGATTTGGTGTGATTTTATTCCTATGGATGTATGTCATATGTTGCTAGGATGACCATAGCAATTTGATAGAAAAGTTATTCATGACGGGGAAAGAATACTTATACTTTCTCGGAAGGATGGCACAAAAATAGTTTTGCTACCTCTTAAGGAAGAGGGTAAGGCTGAAAATATGCTTTCTGCAAAGGAATTTTTGAAGGAGGCAAAGGAAATTGGTTTTTGTTATGCACTAGTCACAAATAAGGATGAACCTACAAGTGCAAAAAAATACCAGTAGAAATAGAATAATTAATAGAAGAATTTTCAAATGTTATTCCCGATAAGCTACTGTGATGGATTACCACCCAAAATAGATATTCAACACCATATTGATTTGATTCTAGGGTATTGACTCCAAAATCAAGTGTCTTATAGGATGATATCGACATTGTATGCAGAGTTGAATAGGCAAGTGACAGAGCTCGTGCGAAAGAGGGTCGTAAGGGAGAGCATGAGTCCGTGTACAACCCCAACTTTATTAACACTAAAGAAGGATGGAACATGGAAAATGTGCATGGATAGTAGAGCAATCAATAAAATTACAATCAAGTATAGGTTCCCAATACCTCACCTTGATGATATGATGGATGTGCTTGCTGGATCTAGGTATTTCACCAAGATTGATCTTTGATGTGGTTATCATAAGATTTAGATCGAGAGAAGGAGGCGAGTGGAAAACAAAATTCATGACGGGAAATGGATTATATGAGTGGTTAGTGATTCCATTCGGGTTATCCAATGCACCTAGTACTTTTATGAGACTGATGAACACCGTGCTACGGGAGTATAATGGTAAGTTTGTTGTGGTTTATTTTGATGATATCTTGATCTTTAGTAAAACTAAAGAAGAACATTTGAGGCATCTAAGGGTTGTATTTGAAGCATTAACGAAAGAAAAATTCTATGAAAATATGAAAAAGTGCACATTTATGCAAGAGAGTTTGGTATTCTTGGGCTTTATTATTTGAGTAGTACATATGGACTCGAGAAAAGATAAAGAAAATTATATAATGGCCTACTCCACGAGTATAATAGAGGTGAAAATATTTCATGGTCTAGAACATTTTACAACAAATTTATTAAAACATTTAGCAAGATATTAGAGCACCTATAATAGATTGCACAAAAGGAAGGGAGTTTTTGTGGACAAAGGAAGATGAGGATTGTTATCGCTCTTGAAGAAGAAGGTGACAGAGGCACCCATTTTGGCATTACTAGATTTTGATAAAGTGTTTGAGGTTGATTGTGACACCTCACATGTGGGTATTGGTGTTGTTCTAACTTAAGGTGGAAAGCGAGTAGATTTCTTTAGTGATAAAATTAATGAGGTAAGAAATAACTACTCAGCTTATGATGTGGAATTTTATGCAATTATACAAGCATTAAGGCATTATTTAGTGCTTTGAAGGAGTTTGTGTTATTTACTGACCACATAGCCCTAAAGTATGTGAATATCCAAAAGAATTTGAATAGTAGGCATGCAAAGTGGGTATCATTTTTGTAGGGTTGTAATTTTTCCTTAAAACATAAATCCAAAAACATAATCAAGTTGCAGATGCATTGAGTAAGTGTGTGACTTTGTTTACTACTATGGAAAATGAGGTTGTGGATTTTGAAGCAATAAAGGGTTTGTATTCTTCCTGATTCGATTTTAAGGATATTGTTGAAAGGTTAATTCATCCATTGTCGACAATGCAGGAGATTTCCAGGATGAGTACATTTTGTAGGATGGCTACCTATTTAAGGGACACCAACTATATATTCCAGTTGGGTATATGAGAGAGAATATAGTGAAAGAGTTGCATAGTAGAGGATTGGCTTGGCATATTGGTAAAGATAAGATGATAACCTTGATAGTAGAGAAATACTATTGGCCAAAGCTAAAAAGAGATGTGGTAAGATATGTGGAGAGGTGTCAAATTTTCTAAGTCTTAAAAGGTCATGCACATAATAAAGGGTTGTATATGTCGTTGCATGTTCCTAAAAGGTTGTGGATAGATCTAAGTATGGATTTTGTTTTGGGATTACCAAAAACACAACGAGGTAATGAATCAATTTTTTTGGTTGTTGATAGGTTTTCTAAGATGGTTCATTTCATTACTTGCAAGAGAACAAGTGATACGATAGGCATAGCAGATTGGTTTTTCAGAGAAGTTGTTCATTTACATGGTGTTCCAAAAACCATTACTTCAGATAGGGACACAAGGTTCTTAAGTCACTTCTAGTGGACTTTATGGAAGAAATTGGGAACTCAACTATAGTTTAGTAGTGCCTATCATCCTCAGACTAATGGGAAAACAAAGGTGGTAAATCAGAGTTTGGGAAACTTGTTAAGGTGCATCGTTGGGGAAAAGCTGAAACAATGGGACTTAGCATTACCATAAGATGAGTTTTCATAGAAAAGTTCCATAAACAGATCCACAGAAATTCTCCATTTTAATTGTGTATGGGAGTAATCCAAATGGGGTGTTAGATTTTGTACAGCTACCAATTGATGGCGAGTCGGTGTTGATGCGAAGCATTTTTGGAACATATACAACAATTACAGGAAGAAGTGCGGAAGAAGTTGCATAATAGTAATGATAAGTATAAGGAAATAGAAGATGTGCATAGAAAGAGAAAAGTATTTATAGTTGGTGAGTTGGTTATGGTATATTTACATAAGGAAAGTTTTCTAAAAGGAACCTATAACAAGTGAAGTACAAGAAGATTGGTCCCTACAAAATTGTGAAAAAGTAAATGATAATGCTTATGAGGTAGAATTTCCAGGAATTTTGATATTTCTCCGAGTGTTTAATGTTTCAGATTTGTATCTTTTCAAGGGGATGGTGTAGAATGGTATTTTGTTGATGAAGTAGTAGATTGGAGGCAACATGTTTTGGTGAAGAAGAAAGAATAAGTGGATCAGATTCTAGATAAGAAAATAATGGAAACACGACATGGGAAATACAACAAATATTTGGTACATTGGAAAGGACCGAAACAAGAGGACAATACTTGGTTCATAGAGTGGGAGATCAAGAAGTTGGATGTAGATAAATGGAAGCAGTTTGAAGAAGACAACTTGCAGGAGCTGCATTTTTTTCAAGCAGGGGAGAGTGATGCGCCAAAATTAGTAGGAACTTGACAAGGTCATAACTTGAGCTTCGGGTGTCTGTTTGAGTCCATTTTTTTAAACCACATGTTTTGATGAGAAAAATCAGAAACAACTAGCCCTACCAGTTGGAGAAATTTTTGGCACATTTTTCGGGCCCTAAATCCACCATCTTGAGGCCAAAAATTAGGATTTAAGTTATAGTTCATTTTTTTCCTATTTTTGGGCATTAGTTAATTTTAGTATATTAGTTGCATTATGAGTTAGAAATTTGATAATTCCTCTAATTTAGGAATTTAGAAGATACATGGCAATTTCTTTTCCCGTACGAATAAGCATGCAAACTTACTAAGAATAGCAAGTTCTAGTAAACTACTAAAAATAGTAATTTCTGCCACCTAGAGTAGATTTAGTCAAGTTAGTTAGAGTTTTATTGGAAACTCGAGTTGGGGTTTGTTTTCCTATTTATGAAACATTGTAATTCATTATTCGATAACAAATAAGGATATCTATTTTCTTTTGGAGTTCATATTATTTGCGATATATCAAGTTTGTTCAAATGTCTTGCCAAAATATTCACCCCCATTATCTGTTCTAAGTCTCTTAATTTTATAATTTGATGAGTTTTCAATAGATGCTTTAAATTCCTTAAATTTTCTAAATACATTAGATTTATTTTTAAAAAAATATGTCTAAATCATCCTGGTGAAATCATCAATAAAATTCACAACATATAAAGAACCATTTAATGAAGCTACTTCAAGAGGTCCTCTAACATCACTATGAATAATTTCTAGAGGAGAAGAGGAACTCTCCTTAGGATGTGAGTGAAAGGGTTTAGCACTTTGTTTCGAGCATAAACACCCTTCACATGCATCATGAGAAGAAGACAACATAGGAAAACCTTTTACTAGATTATATCTAGACATTTCATATAATCTTTGATAATTAACCTTCCATGCCATAGTTTTGAATTATTCAAACTTTGAGATACAAAACATGATGTAGAAGAGAAATCATCAAAAATATACAGACCATTTCTTTGAATTCCTTCAACGAATTATATTATCATCACTATCCTTGATGTACCAAGTATCCTTCAAAATTTGAATAGATAAACCATCATGAGTTAGTTGTAAACATGATAACAGATTATTTTTAAGCTTAGGAACAAATAAAACATTATTCAAAACACCATTTGTAAATTTTACTTTTCCTTTTTCTATTGCTTCTAAGGATGAGTTATCACCAAGATATACACGTTCATTGATTTTCATAACATCAAATAGAGAATTGGAAATACCAATCATATGATTTGAAGCACCTGAATCTAGAATCCATTCAAAATTAGAGGAAGAGTATAAAGCAACATATAATGCAATAGTTTTAGGAGCATCATTAGAACTATCCTTTTTCCTTAAATTATATTTAGAAGAGACAATCTGTTTCTAGTTTTTATGGATAGGTTTCTTAGATTTGCAATCTTCCTTTTTATGTCCAAATTTACCACATTTGTGACATTTACCATTAAATCTTACATGTAATTGTTCAGAAGAAAAAAAATTCTTATCAGAAAATGAAGATTTAGTTCTAAGCTTTTGATTAGGGAAGGACTTGCGAGACTTGAACTTCAAATTCTGAGCGAGAAGTTCTTGAGAGGAATTCTCCTTAGAGTTAAAGTTCATCATCACTTTCTCTTCCTATATCAGAAGAGAACTCAAAGTATTTAAATCTAGCAATTCATCTTCATTATGATATTTAGAATTTAGGATAGAAATAAAATTCCTAAACTTTTCATGAATATTTAACTAAACAATAAAGTAGATTAGTTTTTCACTAATTAAGTCACAATTGCATCCATCTAATTGTTCTTTAATATTTTTAATCTTGGCTAAGAAATTAACTACTTTTTCATCTCCTTTCATAGGATTTGTAAGAAATTCTAAAACAATCTTAATAATCTTAGATAAGCGCATACCTTCATGCATGGATTTTAATTGTGTCCATACCTCTTTCAAATGTTTGATATTACCAATGTGTAGAAGATATTCATCATTCACATTGCATAGAATCATGGAAAGGGCCTCCTGCATACGATTTGAGAATATATTAATATTATCCACATCACTTGACGACCATTTGATGCAAGCTTAGTTCCTAAAAATATCATCTAGATTTTTCCTCGCCATATGCTCCGATTTAACCTTGATCTTCCAAATGTTCAAGTTGGCTCCATTTAGGATTTGGGATTTATCGAGGGAAAAGTAATTGGATGCCAATTTTTTTGAACTTGTAAAACACACCCCATTATAATATACAATACACCATAGAGTTAGATACATATTTATCAAAAAAACCAACAATTTTAATAGAATCAGATCTAAATTTCACAAATCTAAAGGAATTTTTGATCATAACTAATTTTGTCATTAATATTCATACTAATTAACCTTCTATGATCAAAATAATAACCCGCAATATAAAGCACTTTGCATTATACCATAGACTTATATAAAAAAATTATGAGCATAAAGAAGTGAAGAAGAAACCCCTAAGAATGCATAACAACTTCAAAATTTTGAAAAAAAGATAATGTAGACAAAGATCCGATCAACTTGAATTTGACGTCTAAATGGTTTTATTATTCGCCTTATTTTTGGTCTTCTATGACAATTATTTAACCATAAATTTTAATGCGGTGAAAAATTCCCGAATCTTACTAACTTTAATTTTACGTCTAAATGACCACCATTATGCCTTTTTGGTCTACCGTGATGGTCATTTGACCATCAAATTTAATGCAGTCAAAACTTGTTGTGTATTTCCAGAATGTGAAATTTCATAATTTCTTCTTGTGTACAATATTAGAGAGGTTATATTTTAATACATTATAATAACCTATTACAATTTATAATGTGTGTGTGTGTGTGTGTGTGTGTGTGTGTGTAGTTTTCATATATATCTATATAACATATTATTTATAAAGCTTATAACTATAATATATATATTTTTCAAAAATAAACACATATAACCCTTATTATGGGGGCCTCTCATGAAAAAATATTTTAAAAATTTACCAAGTGAGGGAATTTAAATTCTACATTAACCTTAGAATTTACAGAGAGAATTTTTTTCACACTTTAAATGGAAAAAAACATAATCCTATTTTGATGGAGCTTTGTCCCCTCCATTTTCCATTGACATAATTCAACTTGCACACATTAAAACTATAAAGAAAAAATATTTCAAATATTTTAGCCTTACTCATGCATAATTTTTCACGAAGGTATTAAGTTTCCAAATTTTCCACCTGTGAATTCACCTTGATTCTTCACAAAGAAAAACTTTTAGGTTGCACAAAAAAATGGAAAGAAGGGTCCCGATTATTTTAAATACCCTTTCGGGTTGGTTGAAAAAACCCGTAATAATTAAATAGAATAAATACAACATTATTATATCTAAACTATTTAATTCAAACCATGCTCTGGTACCATGTTAGAATTTGAGGATTCAACAATTTACAGATTAATTCAACATTAATGTTAAACATTAATACATTATGTAATGTTACCATAAATATTTAAATAAACATTACATCATCACATGAGTAAATAAAGAAATATTTACATGAAATAAATAACACAGGTGACACATTATTTATAGTGGAAAGCCCCATAGGGTAAAACCAATTTGAAAATAACATTTTACTTTAGAGAACTTATTTTGCATCCAAGAAATATCACCTTCTCCTTTGAAACCCTAATTACCAAGGGTAAAACCAAATCACATGATTTGTACACCTTTGATATATTTCCCGAATATATCAAATGAGGCCCTAATGTTATTTTTATATAAGGTGATCAGGTATTTCTCCTAACCCATATTTTCAACCTAAAATGGTTGACACATATACCTAGGTTAGTATATTTAATAAATAGTTTCATAAATGATTCACATTATTTAATACTTACCTAATGTATATTACCTAGGTATGAATATTTAATAATAGAAATTATTTCATATTATTAAATATTTAACCTATATAATCATTATGGGCCCATAATAATTAAGGGGTGTCCAACCCACTTAATCATTATGTTCCAACACCTTTACTTTGGTTGTTTGCTAGATTTATGTTAGTTCCGGGTGGTTATTTTGTTGCTTATGTGTTGGTCATGTTTTTCTTCAACTTTTTTATATTTGGTACTTTTTTGGTCACTTGAGAAACTCATTATAATATCTGGATTGTGGATCCTTTTTTAATAGGGTAAGGCCCCTACCAAAGCACCATTTTTACCGTATATCAAAAATAATATTTGGAAATCTGAAAAACTTTCCATATAACTTTGGTAATTATATGATGTTGGGATCCTCATACATATGCAAATTCATTATCTTATTCATGTTTTTGAATCATGGATAATTACTCCATTCACATTTCAATAATAGGGAAATGGATTAGTGTAAAATTTAAGGTGTTCATTGTCTTTATTTATGGCATTGTGAAAGTCACACTTTTAATTATGGTCATATATTTACATGGATTCATTAAGTCTCTTGTAGGACATACATTTATGATCAAATTTAGCACCAAAAATAAAATATAGGTAAAAGCATAAAAATAATTGAAATTTTCTTATGAATGGCCCCAATTGGTGTGACACTAAAAAAAAGATCTTCTTATTGAAATAAGGGGAGAAGGTGGGAGGTATTGATTATACTATGGTAATGTATAGGGAGGAATTGCCTTAGCTCTTCCATTTAAAGATGATGATAGTAATTCATATGGGAAGAAGAAGAGTAATAGACATCATTTCCTTCATTAGATGTAGTAGGGGATGGATCCATATCATGAATGGTTCTATGAAAGGTATGTATAGGATGAGGAATTTCTAAGAATACATCATCTGTAGCAATATGATTCCAATTTATTTTTAGAATGTTAATTTTTTTCTAAACTTGATATTCATATTGAACTTGAGGTTTCCTTTATTGAGACTTCTCAAATATGTGAATAAGGTAGTATTTCCTCTTGTTTTACTTGATGGAACACTCTAAAGTGATAGGAGATAAAGGCATAAAATTATACTAAAGTATAGGTTCTAGGGTGTTGAGGAATATACTATGAATATAATCATTAGAAACGGTATGTTCAATTATATTAAAAAGATTTTCCATCGTTTGATGAAGGATTGGAAATTTCATTATCATATTTTATAATTGATGAATATGTGTAATTTATTTTTGGTAGATATTAATAATGGTATTATTTGAGTGGTATATTTACTAACTCTTTAAGTTCAAGAATGAATCTAGGTGCAAGAGTATGGTAGCACTCTAAAGCATCACATGTGAGGGTCTTATCTAAGAGATTGGTAATGACATAAAAGTTATATTTGATCAAATATTTGTATACATTTCCAAAATATTTAATGTGAAGTATATGGTTAGTAGACCCATCATAATTAATGGAAGGGGAGATGCCTCTTATATCCATAGTGGTTATACAAGCGAATGATGTTATCTCTATATAGATAAGAGCACCTTGGCTATGGGAGATTGTGTGATTGGAGTCTCATTAGGATATACTAGAGGAGGTGGGAGTGGACACTATTTAGGCATACCCCATTGAATTTATTAAGGTAGATTATACATGTGAACAAGATTTGTTTGCGTTTGAATAAATTGGCTATTAACACTAGCTTGTCATTGACTCATTTGGTCAATAAATTATAAAATAAAATGAAATAGATCTTTAGGAGGATTTTGATCCTATGAATTTTTGTTAACACATATTGAATGAAAAGGATTTGTATCAAAAAATTCACCCCAAGTTACATTGTATGCCTTCCTATTGAAATTAATGAATTTAGGAGATTGACTGAAAAATTTGAGGTAAACTAAGATTAATTATTGCATAAGAAGGATATAGAAATGTTGTTTTGTTTTCTTCCTCTTGCCAAATTATTCCTCTTGAATTATAGCATTGTGTTTGGATTGAGTACTACTATTAACTTTCTTTTATCATATTTATTTAGAACTGGTGCTAGCCATATTAAAATCACAATAAGAGTAGTCTTAAAGGAGAAATCCTGATTTTAAGAATCATAATTTTATTGAGAAGTTTAATAATCAAAGAGATAATTCATGTTGAAGTAATTTAGGAAAGATTTATAATTATTTGGAAACATGAAGATCAATTAATTACAATAAAGAGTAATATTCACATCGAGTTCTCTAAAATGTATACAAATAAATAATGTCCCAATAATGTTTTTGTCTCTTTATAATGGGTGATTTAAAATAAGATAATGAGAGGGGCCATACTAAATATGCACACCTTAAGGTTGTAAGTTTCTAAATACATAAAACTATGGAGATGATAATCCATATTATATAAGATAGGCAGGATTCCAAATCCTCTATCTAGGATAGGGTAGTGATATATAACTAGTACATCATGGTAGATTGATGATAAAAAGTCCATAATCAAGTTGTAGAAAGATAAGGTTTATTATGTTTTGGTTGTAAATATAAGTTGTAAGGATCAATAAGTTGTAAATCCCAAAAGGGTGGATTAATATAAGGAAAGAGTTGATAGATGAATAACATATGAGATAAATAATATGTTTCTCTACTCTAATTTATGCATGACCAAATCAAACAACCATTCAAATATGAAATAATATAAAAGAAAATAGAGTCTAGATACTTAATTTTTATACAAATTATTGATATATTAAGTTTCCCTAAGGTTAGTAACATGTTATGAGATAATTGATGTATGGAATCGAAAATATATAAGATAAGACATAGGAAACACTATTGTTGAATAATACAAAGACACCAAATGTTGGGAATAACATAGTAAGTGAAACTTCTATGTTTTAAGATCTTAAGTACTAAATTCTCCAAGTGAAGCCTCTAAATAAGACATATAAAACTAAATTCAAGACATATAAGGATTTAAGGAGACATTGGTGAGTGCCAAAAAATTAAATTAATGATGAAAATGTTTTGGAATGAGTAATCAAATGTCAATTATAAAAATAATCATGATGGGAATTCTAGTTTCTAATAATAGATAATGTCAACCTTGGTCAATACCATTGACTTTAAAAAAATACAAGATAGATGGTATTGACATAGTTAATACCATCAGATGAAGGAAATGCAAAATTATGTGGGCGAAAAAAAGAAGTCTTGACTGATGGAGGGAGACTCATAGTTGTTGAAAGGTGTCCTGAAAAAGGTATGTATGTACTAAAATTAGGTATGGAGGTGATTGCAAGAGAATGATAAGTTGATGTCATAGGGAGTTCATAAAAGATGATTTTAGTTAGGTATGAGTTTTTTTTAAATGTTATGTAATTGGACTACACACTAGGTCTTTATCATTGTTACCATTTATAACTAGTCCAATAAAACTAGTGAAGTTTGCATGTAACCATTTTTAGTTACTCCCTCCTCCCGAGAGTGTAATTACAGACAGTCAATGAGGAAACCGATACGCCTATGAAGAACACAATATAGTTAAGCTGAAAATTTTATGTATACACTAGTTTCCATACATACTTAAGGTTTTTTCAAAATTTATAAGAATTAAAATGTCATGACAAAAACGGTAACAATTTTTTTTTTTTTTCTTACTTTTTGGAAAATATTTAGTTTATTAATTTTACGAAAAACTATATATGTTTCACATTTTTTACTAGTGAGGGCTTGAAGTTGGTAAGTTTGGAAAACTAATAATAGTCTTCCAATGAAACACATATTCCAAATATCTTATGTGATAAATTATAAGCTAATGTGGGTTATATGAATTTATTATGTGACCTTTAGATATTAAAATCTTACAAAATTTATTTCTCCAACTCCTTTATGCATCAATTGAAATATTATCATTTAAAAACATTAATGTGTTTGTTTATAAAAACACCCTTAACTTACAAAAGAAAGGTTTTTACCTTTTTAATTAATAGTTACAAAAATGGAAGTGCCTCATAATAAAAAAATTCCAACCAAATATCTTCAACACATTTTTTAGAAAATTTAAAACATCCTATTTGAACATATTGAATAGCTCATTAAAATCATGCTCTCTCTCATAAAAACACACACACACACAAAAAAAAATAAAATTATGCATAAAATAATAATTTAATATTTTCTTCACATAACTCCATATAGCTACAAATATTCTTCAAATAATTTTGTCTTTATGTGTTGATATATCTTTCAATTCAAACAATCTCTTTAATTTTTATTTGAGTTTTGTTCTTTTTAGGTAAGATTTTAAAAACATTTCAAATATTGGAATTTCATTTAAAATTAAATAATATATATCAGTTTTAGGAACATTATCTAGCTAATTATTAAAAATTGCAATTTAATTACTCTTCTTTCCAAACTCATGTGCTCATATATTTCTTTCATTATGGCTATAATTTTTCCTACACAATATGATTGTCCTAATACAAATTTACCAATACTCACATATTATTTACTACTTTCTCATACCACAAATTTAAAGAGAGTTAAAAATATATAAAATATATGCAATAACAAACAAATTTAAAATATATATTAAAAACTAGATTCTCTTTTCTATTTATATACAATAGTATTTGATATATTAGTTTCCATGTTTTAAGAAAATCGCATTCATCGATTCAATTTAGGATGTATTTTCATTATTATTATTTTTATTAGAGGTAAAAAAGGGTTGAGGGGACCCTACCCCATATAAATTATTACCAGATCATTACAAAGAGGCCAAGGGATTTACCATTGAAGCCCAACCAAAATCCAAAAGCATCACGAACCAAAAACTAAGAGAAACCACCACAAAGTAAATGTTTCCAAACAACAAAAAGACATAAGAAACTAATAGAAAAAAACCATTATCCCATGTTTCTTCATCATTATTTTATCAGCTCCCCCATTATATTCATACAACCATTCCATTCTTTGACAAGGGATTCGATAGTAGATTTCCAATACTTGTAGTTAGGCTCAGGAATCTCCACTTTGGGACCTTTTCCTTCTTTTTATTTTTCCTTTGCAAGTTCCATAGAATGAATCATCTCTGCTAAGAGCTTGAGGTGGTGGATGGTGATTTTAACATTGAGGAGGTGGACATCACAAATCTAAAGAATGATTTCTTTCATCTTCACATTTCCTTTTCCATCTCCAAGCTTCTTTCATTAGCATTTTTGAGTTGTTCACTAAGAACCAAAGAAGATAAATTTTCCACTTTTTTAGTTAGTTCCCTCAGGTCCATGGACACCATACTGATCTTATGTCTATTAATATTAGTATCAAGCCTACAATTCTCAAATTCCTACATGAAAGCATGTGATTTGACAACAGAGTCCTAGGTGGTAAACAATTTCTTTTGGGTAGTTTTAAGAGCATGCAGGATTTCAATGGCCTCCTCCGAGTTCTTTGAACGCTTGCCTTTAGAAGTATCCAGCTTTCTCACTCTCCATCTCATCACTATTTTCCCCTTCAGTAACATCTTTATCCTTACTGGAAATCAAATGGGTCGGGTTTCCTTCTTGGTTCTCACCTGAATCTAAGATAACCTCCACTTTATTACCCATCTTAGGTGCCTTCTCCACACTGCTTCGTTTCATGACTCCACCCTGACTCAGGTTGGATCTAGGTCTTTAGCCATAGGTTTTCTAAACAGATCCTCACTAAAAATTTCCTCCTTGGGCTCCGAACATTCAACAGTTGAAGCCCCAATTTTTCATTTTTTCCCAAAAGGGGAGTTCCCAACCTGATAAGGGATTTGATGAGGCCTTGGTGTAGAGGTAAGGAGAAGGTACCTTTCTCGACCATAGCAATATATTTTGAGAGGGAAGTATACAAGAAGAAAGGAAAATTATAGGGCTTAGCATTACGGACATGGTTTAGCATAGGGAAGTGATATCCATATATCACTTTGTATCACCCTTCTAAGGTAATGTAGGACATAAACAACTGAGAAATTTCATCAAAAGGAGGGGGAAAATTTCCTGAGCATAACCATTATGGAGAGAGATAGGCACCCCCTTACCTTGCATAAAGCATTCAATCTCCAGGTTGTAGTCTAACTTAGGTTTGTAGATGCATCTTCCTTCCAAAGCTAAACCTGTAACTTTGGAAATAAGCTTGGGGGTAATGGTGAAGGAAAATTTACCGACCCAAACATGGCCTTCTTTCTAAGTTTTCACCATAGCTTCACTCAACTTTTCATCAAAGCCATCAAAGATGTTGAAGAAGGGTAACATTCCCACCTTTTCAAGTAGGATCTCAACTTCTTTGGATATCTCTTGTCTCTTGCTAGGTTCAGTTCTCACTAAGTCACCCCCCATGCTTCTAAACATGTTCTTCTTTCTATTATGAGAATGGTTACCTTCCCCAATCTTATCATCCCACTTCCAGAAATAAAAATATCGAACCTACCCTATCAAGGATTAGAAAGGAGATTTTTCATGTGTTCGGGAATCATGAGAAAGAAATGTCACGAGTCTGAGGAATTATTGCCTCCTCATTTGTAGGTGTATTATTAGTTATACCTTCCCTTTTCATGATTTCTTTAAATTTGGCTTGCATCTTATTAGGATCCTCTACCACCTTAAGACCCCTTGCATTCACCCCCATATTGGCCATAAAATTAGCTAGAGTGTTTCCTTCATGATACACATGTTGAAAGGATATAACCTCAAAAGAGGATAATAAAAGCTTAGTTTTATTGATGAAGTCATCAATAAAAATAGAAGGTTGGGATTTTCCTTTCAAACATGAGATGATATATAAAGATTCCCCTTCCACTTCAAGGTGTTTTAAGCCTTTCTCCTTGGCTAACTTCACACCCCAGAACATTGTAGCTGCCTCTGCAAAATTGTTTGATTGAAATCCCAAGTCAAAGAAATAGGCAAGAAGAAATATTCCTTGAGAATCACAAAGGACACCTCCTCCCCCTGCTTTCCCAGGATTACCTTTCACTGCCCCATCAAATTTGAGTTTAAAGAAACCTTCCCTAGGCCTATTCCACTTAATCCCCACATGAGGATTACTTATTTTGGGTTTGGGATCACCAATAATGTTCCAATTCTTAAAGAAGTGTTGTTCATTGTCAATAATTTCCATTTCATTTTTACTTAGGATAGAAAAATTGTTTCTAACATCATGTAGGATTTTTTTTATAGTCAACCTAATGGGAAGTTTCTTGTTTTTGAAGATCCTTCCATTTCTTTCTTTCCATAATTCGACCAAAGGTGACCCAAGATAATGGCCCAGAGATATTTTAGCCCTTGACTAAAGAAAGGATAGTTCCATTGATTCCATGCATCCTTGATCTCTTTAGGGATTACCTAGTAAACCGAGAAGCATCCCAAAATAGAAGAAAGCATAAGATGGGAAAAAGGACATTCCAGGAATAGAAGATTCATGGTTTCCATATTCACTTCACAAATAACACATCTATTGGCCATTTCAAATCCCCTTTTAGCAAGATTATCAACAATAAGAATTTTATTTATTACTAAAAGCCAACTAAAACATTAACCTTAGGAGTTATGTTCTTGTTCCAAATCTTACCAGCATTTAAATCTTCTTCACTATTTTCTCCCTAAAAAAAAGGGAGTAGGCATATTTGACAGAGAAATCACCACTTATTTCTTTGTCCCAGGACTATTCTATCATGGTCCTTCTTTGTTAGAAGATACATAATTTTTTAGAAAATCTTTGAGCCCATCAAGTGTTCATTAAATTCATGTCTCATCTTTTCATTATTATTATTAACTTTGAATTAAATATTATTTAAGTTAGAGGTGAACAAATCTAAAGAGGGGATTTCTAGAAAACGTATTGTTTTTCTCGGAGATGCCTTTTTGAAATATCTTTTTGGCCACCCATATTCCAAAAAAAAATTCGGTATTTTTTTGTCATATTTGTTTGGTCCTTTGTGCTTCATTAAACACCTTTTCCACCCCTCTACATTATATCCCTATAGAAGTAAATCAATTCCTACCTTTCCATGAATTTAGTCACTACAACAAACAGGTGGTTGTCACTAAAACTTGTAATTGGTGTTTGAAATATATTCTTCTTCCTATAAACGGCATAACATTTCAATGATTTTTGAGGCATACCTTTCAGAAGATATCAATCAATGGACACCATATCTCTTACCTGTAACATATAATTAGGTTATATCCATTTTATGTATTTACTATTATTTATAGTTTTCCTTTTATTTAAATACAATTTGTCAAATAGTTTGCATGTCTTGTGCATGCTTCTCCATTTTACACACATGTTTACCCTAGTGGTTACAACCAATACAACTAGTCTTTTTTGTCTATAAGTGAGATATCGATAATTTTTGCTTCTTTCGGAAATCCTTGTGAATGAGAAATTTTTCGTTGTTTGCGAGGGGTGAACATTAAACTATTCTTGTTATACCACAGTGCTTTGGATATGATCTTGCATTCACGAGAATTTATATATTAGTATCCTCTCTACAAATATCAACATGGAAGAATTAAAATGCATAGAAATGCCTAAATATGGGGAAAGTGATATTTTTATGTAACTTATTTGGGTTTTAGTGGCATACCAAATTATCTTCTATAATTCAAAAAAATGAATTTTTTTTTTTTTACAAAACTACTTTCTCTAGTATGACTACAAGATATTTAATAAAGTATAAAGGAACACAAAAAGTGAAGGATTCAATCTTCAATAATTAAAAAAATATTGATACATTTTTACACTAGTAGCTCTATATGGCCTCTTGTATGTTTTTCTCTCTACCCAAAAACATTACACATGCTAATGGAGTATTAGGGAACATTGAATTCAAAGGGAAATGAATCCCCATTGATGTCAATGTTTATTTTTTAATGATTTTATTGTTATTATATTAATTAGTCCATCCTAATAGGATGTATTTGTGTTGTGTCTACATAGGGGTTTATTAAGGTGATAAAGATTTGTGGCATATTATTGTTGGTGTGAAATTTAAAAATAATGCCATATATTTCTCTATAAGTTTCTTATTGATCAATGAAAAATTGGTTTGTATTTTCTTCCCTATGTAGATAGTATGGAACATGCACTTGAAAAAAATCTTATTGATTATTGTATCCAACATATTTTTATGATAGTTTAGTTGACCCTCGTTAAGAGGCCATTGATTCAAGCAATATTACGCACTTGTTCACGCTCGGGGTTGTAACTAAGGAGATATTCTCCCATGGTGACCGAAGGAAGTTTGTATCTTTCTTGGAATATCTATGTACTGATGTTTCTAATGCATGATTTGAAATTTCTACTAGGACATTGAAAAATCTATTTCCCTCCCATAGAATGTGTTGTCACATGGATCATGCACCCGTTGAATCTCTAGGTGATCCTGTGCAACGTTGGAACATCCCCAAGGTGTGGGACCTTGTTTCCTTGGGATGAACCTCTAGAGAAGGATGAATTCCTTTGAAACTTGGTGCACTTGATTTAAAATTAATGTGCAAGCCTATAACACTTAAAATAAAAACATGTCTTGAGATAAAGGATAGATAATTTTAACATATAACAACTGAAATGGTGATGTAACAAGAATAAATTGAATAGAAATATCCACTTTATTTGCACAATCACTATTACAAAACAAGATATGCCATGCACATCTCAGAAAATATTTTCAAGTGTTGATATAACTGAATATAAAACTCAAATAAAATAAAGGAAACAATATTTTCCACAACTGAAATACGGAGGTTTTATATCATGTTGGACCCTAAAATATTGGCTATGTATTAAGAGGTGTGAACATGCAAGATTAGTAAATAGAAGGGTTCTCGGGAAAAGCACATAGGAAAAAGGGTTTAAGAAGGGTTTAAGTGAAACCAGGGCACACGTGGGAGGAAGAATAAGGGTTTAAAGGACTTAGCCATATTTGGCATCATGGAGTCACTTGAGGAAAAATGTGAGGACCTGACTAGGCATGATAAGTGGATAAGGTACTAGCCTGGAACCTTGGAGGTCAAGAAAAGGATATTCCACATAGGGAATATTCCTAGAGGCATCATTACAGTTAGTGGAAGGTTTGCAAAGAGGATAAGCATTCACCAATGGAGGAACACATCAACACTTGGCACATGATATGCTCGAAAGAAGTCATGGTGGTGGATGATGGTCCTATTTAAAGGAGTTCTTGGGAAATGAATGAATGTGTAGAGTACAAGTCAGTGCAAAGTACAAAGGGGAGTAGAGAAAGAGAAAGAGAGAAAAAAGTTCTACATAAATGTTAGGAAATGCAAAGGGTTTGGAGTTCATTGTACTAGGGTTTAGAGTACCTAGTGCTTTGAGAGGGTTATAAGTGTTAACCATTTAACCTAACTGAAAGGAAGTTATGTGTCAGACCAATTTTTTAAAGAAGTCCTTGCACAATGATTTTTTCTAAGGCCAAGATCCGAGATTTTCAATTTTTCAGACTTCGGAGTTTTTTCCTTTTTTTGGAGTTTTTAGCTCGGATTCGGAACTACTCTTGAAGTTTTCAAAAGTCAAAAACTTTGAAATTCCAAATTTCTTGACTTTCGAGCTTTCAATTTTCAAAATTTTTGGCCCCTTTTTGTTTAAATCCCTCTCAGACTTCTGAAGTCTGAATTTCTAAAAACACAATTTTCGACTTTCGTGTTTTTAGGTTTTGGAGTTCTTTGAGTTGTTATTAGGATTTTCACTTGAAATTTTCCAAAGTCTGAATGTCTGAAAGCCCAAATTTTTAGAATTTCAGGTTTTAGGTTTTAATTTTTCCATCACCAATTCATCTTTTTCCTCCCAATCCAAAGTCCAAATCCCAAATTTTCAAACTTTTGGGCTTTTAGGTTTCGAACCTTCAAAGATTCTACACACAAGTAATTTTCACCTACCTCCGTATGAACTAGATTTTTACCATTAATATCGGGATTTCTATTTAAACTTTGTTTTTTACTTATCATTTTTACTTGACACATTTTCTCTAACATTCCATTCTTGTACTTTGCGATGTCCTTTTCAAGGTATGGTTTTTTGTTTATATTCTTTTGGTTTTAGGTATTTTTCCTCTATTTCCTTCTCATTTTGGTTTTCCTTTTGGTTTCCCTCTATGTTTTTATGATGTCACTCCCTTGGTTCACCATGTTTCACTTTTTGAGTTTTCTCTAGGTATTCGAAGTTGTTCAAAGGATCCTCTTAGGCCTCCCATACTTCTTTTTGTTTCTCGTGTTCCAGATTTTTTGATTTAACATTGTTCTATAAATTCCTCAGACTTGTTCAGAGAGACTCGTTTAGAGAATTCCTTTGGGGAATTATTTCAAAATTTCATTAGGTGGAAAATTTGTTCGGTAACTTTCCTTGAGAGATCTCTGTTTTAGAACTTTTTCAGTTTGAAATTTCAAGGTTTTTTATTTTCGGGTTTTAAGAACCTCCGCTTGAAACACTTTTGAAAAATTTATTTTTAGAAAAATTGGTTTCAAGATTTCCTTTGGAACTTTTGGTTTTGGAGATTTCAGTTCGGAAACTCCTTCGAGAGAAAATTTTCAGAGATTTTGATTCGGTGATTTCTTTTGAAACTTTTAGTTTCGAATTTCAGAGATTTCCTTTTAGGTTTTCAAAATTTCTACAACTTCAGCTTCCAAAACATAGGGTTTGATGTCTTCTTCCACTTCAAAGGGAAAAGAGAAGATGAAATACTCATTTCTTGGGGTTGCTCCCCAATCCTGCCTATCCTTTGACTTAGGAAATATTAGGGACACTGATCTAGGACAAATTGATCTTCCCAATTTCTAGGAAAGATTAAAGGCTCCAAACAAGAAACCATGGATGCAAGCCATCTACGATAGTAGTATTTCCCTTGCCACTAGTTTTCCCACATCTATGCCTTTCCAAAAATTGTCTTAGCTGTAGCAGCCCACTTTAACAAAGACTCCAAGTCACTCAAGGATAGTGATGACAAGGTGGTAATCCATTTGGACCCATATTTCTTTGAGGATCTGCTTAAACTTCATGGCATTCAAGATTACACCAAAATTTCAACAAAAATAGTAGTGGAACATTGGGATAAGAAAGAGGAAGTATGCTCAAATATTATGATGAAATCCTATCTCGGCTTAGAATTTCACCAATTACCCAAAATTATGCATTGATCATATTTTATTCAGGAATTCAATGATCTTATTGTGTTGTTAAGCAGAGTTTCAGGTCTTCCTTCTATAAAGGAATTCTAGGAATGGATGTTTTTGTACATCGAAACTATCAAGAAGAATGACGAGTTTATCCGATGGGGGGAGCATATTAGTAGCACCATTTACTATCAATTGGGTAGAGGGTTAGAAACAAATACCTTCTACATGACATCTTTCTGGTATATGTGGTTGTTATGGGAGATTTTGCGGTTTTGAATACTAGGGGTATTTGCAGCACCTCCCAAATATATGAATTTTATCCCCAACTCGCTCTAGATGAGGGAAACATGTATTTCTACAGAGTCAATGATGCTTTCTCCATCTTCATCCTCTATATTTTGACAAAGAACTATATAATCGGAGGATTTCAGATGAATCTTTCCAAGAAGTGTGAGAATGGGAAGCAATCTACTTCTAGTTTCCTACTTTCACCTACATCTGGGTTTTGGGTTTCATAGGCGTCCCAAGCAAATTGCCAAGGTGCCCTACTGATAAATGAATTTTATTGGAATTAGTTCGGTAGTTTTTGGATTATCATCAAATCCAAAACAAGCATCACAAAGTAGAAATTCATTTCCTTATTTTGATTAGTAGGTATTCTTTCCCAAATATTCACAAGGCAAAAAATGTTGATGCAGAAATGGCCAAGGTAACCCTGCAAACCTTTCACCCACAGACTAATTTTGATTATTGTGGTAATTTTGGGGAGACATGTCGGTCCAGTGCCCATGTGCCCCAATTGGAAGATATTTGGATTCATTTTTAGGATGAATACATCGTGTGACAAAGGGATTACGAAATATTAACTCTTGATGAATTTCGGCAATTTGGTTTGGCGGATGTGCCAAAGGATATATAAGATAATGATGAGGTTTTGGATTCATCATATAAGAATGATAATTTTACCAATCAACCGCTGCCATGGATTGATTGGTATGTGAAAGAATGGATTAATACCAAGGAGAGGGTGGGACCCATTTTAAAGAGGACTTTCAGTTGGTTGGCCACCTTGGGAATCTCACCCAAAGGGGAAAATCAACCTAAAAATATAGGAACTATACCAGAAATAAGCCAACCAACACCTACTAAGGGAAAAAGGTCAGCTCAAAAGGCTCCCATAATTCCAAAGAAGATTTCATTTGTTGTTGGTGGCTCATCTCTCTCCAAGTCTTCTTTCCAAGATTACATCTCCTACAGTGCCTATGATAGAAGTGGTTGAAGTTAGTGATTCTCCTAGTATCATCTAGGATCCATCACATCTTCTCCTTCCTCCATTATCACTTCCAATATTAGTTCTTTCCACTTCCACAATCATTTCTTCTTTCCCATCCCCTTTTATGGCCCAAGTATTCTCGTCACTTCCAGTTCTATCAACTGGGGAAAATATTGGGTCACCCATTTCCTCTTCACTTCCTTTAACACTTCCATTTTCTTCAATCACAACCCCCAACATTACTCTGTCAATTCCTATGGCTGTCCTTACATCCACGCCTTCCATATTTGTTACCTCTTCTCAAATACCAGATGGTATTTCTAGTGATCTTGCTCTAACCGATGTCTCAGGTATTGGATCTACCACTCCATCTTTGTCATCTCTAGCCATACTAGAATGGATGTTTAGACAAACTCCTAAGAAAAATAAAAAGGTTCCTCTGGGGATGTTATAGATCTCAGCATATTGGATTTTATGCCCAAGATACAAGCCAAGATACCGAGAACCATATCAAGTCTGAAAGTTAATTCATCTGAGAGCGTGTAATACAAGTGGTCACTCCTGTTAAGGGGAAAACTAAAGAAACAATCACAGCAGCAGATTAGACATGGATATAAAAATTCTCATTGGGAAGGCTCATCATGAAGGATCCAAGCAAGATGTACACACTACTCTTGGGGCCCTTTTGGAGAAATATGACAAAGACAAGGCCACCAAGGATGAGCTCAAGGCCAAGGTCAAGCAGTTCACTGCATTGTTGCATAATGTAACCCAACCCAATCCATCCACTAAAGTCTCAACTACTACGGCTATGACAATTTCATCTACAATCGATGATATTTATTATCATGATCTTGAGAAGCTAGGCCAGAAAGGGAGATCAGTGAGTGGATGGATGGAGAGAATTCTACAGAAGCTAATCCTTTGATCAAGGAAGTAGTTGAGATATATAATGATTTGTAGGTTACAAAAACCACCATTTCCAAGATGGGAAAATCCTTCTCTGAAGATAATAATAATTTAAATTTAACTTTGGCAACATGGAGTGACATTAGAGAAGAGGATTATGACTTGCTTCTTTAGGAAGAGGTTGTCGATGATGCCTTTAAATTATTTGAATATCAAAAGGCCATGGAATTCCAGTGTCAATTATTACAAGATCTGATTAAGAAATTGGAGGAAAAATGAGTGGAGATTACAGATTCCCTAAATGACATCTCATAGGAGTTTGACAATGCCAATTGCATATTTATCAATGAAAATATCGATGCTCTTCTTAAGGATCAAATTAAGGAAAATTTCAAAGATTCGGTGAAGCGTGATGATGAGGTCACCAAGACTTTCAATAGTGACTCCATTGACCAACCGGTCTTATGTCATAATTTCATAGGGAAACTAAATAAAGTTACAAATAAGATTCGAACATTGCACAGCTAGGATCACAAAATAGATCAAGACAATAGATGTAGTGAATAACTATGCATGTGGGCCTGGAGATGAAGAAACTCAGGGGGTTGTCAAGATATTTTTCAAGTATAGACACCGAATGGCTGTATGGGAGGAAGGACAGCATAATATTGTTGGTAAGGGAGATGTAGATGAAGTAGGAAAAGCTGAGTGGCCATGAAACGACAGGTTCAAGATCTAGATTGGTCAAATTTACGGGGTTGACGAGTCATAACCTTTCAACAAATTTTCTAATTTCATGGGAGCTTGTTCCCTTAATATTAATGACATTTCTATTTGTAGATAAATGTTAGTTAAGGGCCCAGATATAATGGCTCAACCCAAGAAATTATAAATAGTGGAATGCTTCCATTATTTGAGATATATATTATTTTGAGAAGAGTTGCTCTTTAAGCTTGGAAGAGGGATTATGAGATTCCAAAAACCTTTTGATTATATTCTCTATTACACCTTGCTATTGAAAATATAATTTATTGTGTTGAATGTTAAGTAGCGTTTACTTTTTGAATTTACAATTCCTTAGTGATAGTGATTAACTACCTTTATTTCAGGTTGTCTATTTTATATTATGAAGGAACAATACCACTATATTTTATGCCAATTGTGAAGACTTCGTTTTCCTTCTACATTAATTTTTATGTCATTATTGTCCCTACTCACAGAAATAGATGTTGTTATATGCATGTGTGTTTTACTTTTGATAAATTAATTGTGTTGTATCGGATTTGATCTACCCTTGTGTATACTTGAGTTTAACAAAGGAACGTCTGCCCCTAGTTTGTGGTATTTTATACCCTTTCTAGTTGCTATAGGTGAAGGTGGTTGGTGATGCAAACCTCGCTCCCACATTAACCCTTCCAGATGTTGAACATTCCCTAAATTGGTGCATCACCACTTCTAGTTTAGGTTTTATTCCTTGTAAATCTCTCTCCCTAATCTCATGAAATGTTAGCGTAGGTCTAGTTAACCATTTATATTGCATTAGAAGTATCATTGTGTTTAGTTTAGGAAGAGAAATCTGTCCTTCTCTAGAGGTTCACTTTGAGCCCAAGTCCCATAGCTTGAGAGGTGATCCCATGTGTCCCAATCACACCAAATTCCATGATTCATTCTCGTGGCCATTCGAGGGGTGCAGAGTAATTTGGTGACAATAATAAGGGATACCATTAAGCATATGTATGGGTACTGGGATCTGTAACAAGGGATATAATGGGAAAAAACATAGTTAGGATCTTTGATCAGATAGGTTTGTAGGAGTTGAGTCTCTTTCATTTGATGTATATGGTTTGAGATGACCCTTTTGAATGTAATATGGCTACCAGAACTCTATTAAATCAATATACATGGATCTATTCTATACAACTTGCTTATGGGTGTAAACCCTCATGTTATTTGGCTTAGAATGACTAAGATATGGTTTATTGTACTTATTACAATGTTTATTTAGCTTTTGTAATGCATTGATGTGTGGATCATTAGTTATATATTCTATCTATTTTTAGTACATGCATGTACTTTTGTTTCTATAAATAATCCTCCATTAATGACGGAACTCTCTTATAAAGCTCACATAAAGGAGGGTCTCGGCTCCCATGCACACATCGGGTGAGCACCCGATGTGTTAGGTGATAGGCTAATGCACTATTAGAAAGAAGTATTGAGTAACATAATGACTACATGTCACATTCCAAAAAAATTGAAAATGATAACTAATTTAAAGGTAAATCAATCCATCGTACAAGGAATTAACATTCACAAGTGTAATCCATGCTTCTCCTTCTTTTCCTCCCGCTCGCTGCCCTGCCACCCACACTCGTATCTACTTCTAAACGTGTCACTCACATGGCTAGGAGACTCAACCTCAGTCTACTGCTGAGGGGGATGAACCTTTGGATGACATTTCTCGTGATATGCTTTGAACATTAGTAGTGCCAGGTCTCAGGGCGGCACCAACGGATAACCCTTCTAGAAGATTGAGGCCTTAGAGGCTGAGCTTAAATTGTGAAGGATGAGGTAAAAAATCTTGCAAGCAAAAAGGCAAAAAAGCATTGAGGGTTAGGTGCAAGCCACCTTGATGAAATATACAAAAACCTCCCTTGAAGACTAGGCATGAGTATAATATTGTATAATAGAGGAATTCATCATGCAAGAAGTGTTTCACATTCCCGAAAACTCTTTGGGGCAATGAGAAAGATTGAGGAGCTCGATAAGACGGATGCTGCCATATGACCACGCTGGGTATGTACCATGCTTGGAAAAAAGTAAAGATGAGTATTGAAAAGAAGTAGTCCCGTTTTACTACCGCTAGGCTTGCTTTGTTTTGTGCCGTTGTTTTGCTTTGTTAAGTCTCGCTTGTGTGGCTGTTTCTAGGCTTCGGTGTTCTTTTCTTTGTAACTTTTGTGCTTTGATTCAGCTTCTCTGCTCCTCTCTCTTATTCTCGCTTTTAGGCCTCCTTTTGTACACAAGGGTATAGTCCCTTTCAAAAAACTATTTACCAATATTAAAAAAACATTCACAAGTGTAAGATAAATAAATTAAATACACAATATACTAGATAATTGAAGGAAAAATATTGTTCGGATATAATTAAAAGGCTTAAATCTTGTTCTTGAACTCTCTCAAAACTAGAAATCACTTTCCTAGATGATCCAAAAGTCCCTTAAAACCATAATGTAACTAACTATTTATAGAACAAGGAGGTCAGACTGATTATAGCTCTACCCCCAACTAACTAAATAATAAAAATAAAGTGCATTAATGTCTTAGGGAAAACCTCCTATAAAAATAACAAAATAAGTTACATGGGTTTGACCAAATCAACCCTACAACTTTGACTGATTTGGAGCTTGGAGGTTATCCATTAATGGCTGTCAAGCCTAGCTAGGACTGACAATATCCTTTTCTTCTTGAGTTTATTCTTCATTCTTCTCCCATATGGATAACCTTTATTTGTAATCAATGAAGCATCTGATGATACCTTGGACCTCTTCCTCTTTTGGTCTACCCGCATATTGATTCACCACATCTGTAGTTTCAACCACCTTGGAAACTTTAGGTGACAAATTTTTAATCATGTTTACAACATTCTTAAGTTGAGTTATAAAATTCTAATATGAAACCAATTTATTAGTGGATTCAATGATAAAATTTTTGGTTACATATTCATCTTCCTTATCTAATATTTTCAAACTTTCCATGACTTGATCAACGGGAGAAAATCAATTGACTCATTGATAACTTTACAGTTGATATTTTTAACTCCTCTCGAAATATCACTCAATCCATCAATTTCTTCAACTCCTTTCTCATATATATTTGTAATGAGACCTATTATCCAAAATAAGCTCATGCTTATTTTAGGCTAACTCCTCCTCCATTTCCTTTACTGGTACTTAAAATGAAATTTTTATACGCTTCAAGGACTTAATTTTTTTGGATATGATCCCATCAAATAGAGAATTTTCTTACCTTTCCGAAAGGTAAAAATTTCCTCCTCTCTCCTTGTAATTTTCGAGTTATGGCTCAACGAAGTTTTTGTTAGGAAATATTTATTTAGTGCTCCATTAATATTTATGATATTATTGTTTAGAGTGTGTATTGTTACGTAACAATAACACTAATCTAGGAGTATGTTGAGAGTTGTATTAAAAACTCATCAATAATAGCTGGAGAAGTTATAGGAGGTTTCCTAGATAATAGGAAAATGTACTCCTATATATATTTGTAATATCCCGGATGATTTTTATGCAGTGTGGTTTTAATATATGTATAGTGAAGAATTATTATTATTTGATGTATTCAACTCTCCTCTCCTTCTGTATTTTCTTGCTCCGACCTTGAGCGGTCTTTTCATGTGATATCAGAGCGTGGTTTTTCCAGAGAGGTGGATGGGGATTTCAGGAAGAAATGGAAATTTTGCAGATAAAGGCATATAGAAAGTTTGTTGGTTGAAGCTTGACACAGGTTTATTAAAATGACGATATCTTTTGCGTTTCTTAATGAAATTGGGCGATTCAAAATGTTATGGAAAGCTAACTTCAGGTAGAACAAAACCCAGAAATGGTTTTAGATATTGATTTATAGA
This sequence comes from Taxus wallichiana var. yunnanensis, assembly GCA_018340775.1. Lineage (NCBI taxonomy): Eukaryota > Viridiplantae > Streptophyta > Pinopsida > Cupressales > Taxaceae > Taxus > Taxus wallichiana. The sequence goes on from CM031234.1 coordinate 131,481,188, forward strand.
TTAAAAGTTGTTTGCATCAGAAAATAGATGATTTTTTAGTGACAGAAGTAATATAGCTGAGAATCTATTTTACACATTAGTTTGGATCTGCATGCGGCCAAGTATTCATGCAGTTAGTCACCAGTGGTGTTAGAATTGGAGAATTGTAGAAATATGATTATAATTTGAGGCAAAATAAATTCATAGTATTGGAATGTTAAAGCCACAAATAAGGTGCAGATTTGATTTCCCAGCTTCTTGCATACCAGTGTGCATTGGATCTAAAGGAGAAAGGCGCAGAGATAAGTGAATATTATACAAGGAAGATCTGAATGACAGATTCACGACTTTTTTGCATATCCAACTCTGTCCAATTATTTTAATTTTTCATAAAGACTATAGTTTTGAAAAATTAATTTTTCCTATAGTTTTTATTTAATAATTGTATTTAGAGGGCAATTATTACTTTTTTGGCCGAATTAATTTTTTTTTGGTGCCAGTTCTTGGGGAAATTGATTTTTTTGGAATCTTAATTTTCTCCCAATTCTAACGACTGGTCACATGATAAGTTTTCTCTCTATTTTGAGGAAAATTTTAATCGTTGTGTCAATTTTTATTAAATTCAGCCATTTTACGGGAAATTGTAACTTCAATAACTTTTGCATGGTAACTCGAAATCGAGCGCCATTTTTTTCAAAAGTGTATATTTTTTTATTCCCATCCTAGTGGTTCTAATTTTGGGAGAAAATAAAAAAATTGAAAATTACCCTCTATTTTGGCCATCTTGTGGATGCATTATCGGTTGTACCCGACGTCCTGAAATAAAAGGTTTCACATTGAGGGGAGAAGCTTAAATAAATACAATGTGGAAACCATGTAGTCTCATGTTCAGATCTAGCTGAGTTAAGCACCCATATGGTGGAGGAAGGAGGTCGAACAACGACCTCTCGTCGATCACCAATAGCGGGACGGGGCCGCAGAAGGCTGTGGTGGCATATGTATGGTGTGAGTATATGATTTTCAGTGTGGTTTCCATTTTCTCAATGTGCTTCAGTTTGCAGTGTTCCTATTTTGTGTGGTATTTGATGGATGTTGGAAAGAAAGTTGTGTTGGAGTGCGAGATGACCTGCGGTGATCCTCTGACTGACTTGGTCCTCTGGACTGCCATACTTCGTTAGAAGATGGTCAGCTAGAAGAATACGTTCACTAGCATTAGTGACCATGTGCGGTAAGACCTAACTAGCAAGATCCATTCAGGAGTATGTTCTTCAATGCATTTTTCTTCTCAGTATCTATATGAGTGGAATTTCACATTGTGGGGGGGAATACATACCAATGTTCCATTCCCATTCTGTACTCAAAACGACTTAGTCAAGGAAAGATTCCAGTGGCAGTGGCATTTTTCTATGTTGTTCGAGATCGAGAGCGCGTGATCAATGACAGAGACTACGATTAAGAACATTACGATTCTTATAGAAAGTAATGTGAAATCTTTTCAGTATGTGTTTTATTGTTCAGTTTGGTGAGATATGTTTCCTACATAATTCCCTGATGTATAAGCATAGTGATGAACAATAGCACTAGAGTAAGTCAGTTCATGGATCTTGAAAGGGTTTGTGGGAGGATCCAGAAAACCACACGAGGTGGACAGTTAATGAGGTTCCTGTCACGTCAAGGTTTGTGGTAAGCCTGTTTAAAACCATGGAAGGAGCGAGCCTTTCTTTTGGATCAAGGTCATGAGTCACAGAGTTGGACATGCCACAGGGGTGAGCATACTACAGTTGAGAGTGTGGATGTTTTTTCTACCATGTTCGCACTAAGGGGGGGAATGTTAGGAAATATTTATTTAGTGCTCCATTAATATTTATGATATTATTGTTTAGAGTGTGTATTGTTACGTGAGTAACAATAACACTAATCTAGGAGTATGTTGAGAGTTGTATTAACAACTCATCAATAATAGCTAGAGAAGTTATAGGAGGTTTCCTAGATAATAGGAAAATGTACTCCTATATATATTTGTAATATCCCGGATGATTTTTATGCAGTGTGGTTTTAATATATGTATAGTGAAGAATTATTATTATTTGATGTATTCAGCTCTCCTCTCCTTCTGTATTTTCTTGCTCCGACCTTGAGCGGTCTTTTTAGTTTTTTGGGGAATTTTTCCCTAGATAGGCCTATGGCCAATGAGAAGGTGCCACGTGGCAGGGTGGAGCGGTGGAAATTGGGGGGATGTTAAAGTTTTTGGAGCTTTGGTCAAAGGGTGCAAAGGAAAATTTTGGCCCAAGGGCCCGCGGATCATTTTGAAGCCGACACGTGTCCATGTCAAGGTGGAGTGACAAGGCGCGGAGAGATTTGGGAAATTTTTCCCTTTTGGCTAAAATGCCCAAAGTCAAATTTTAGCCCATAGGCCTGCAAGGGAGTTAGGGAAAATTTTGGTTAAGTTCCTGCAGAGCAATAAAATGACGCCACATGTCTTGTCAGCGGTGGGAGTCGGGGAAACGGAATGATTTGGTGAAATTTTCCAAAATTGTAAAAAAATGCAAAAGGCAAAAGTTGAAGCGCATTCCCACAAGAAATTAGGTGATGCCACATGTCACCAGGATAGCAGGAAGGCGGGAAATTTTGGGAAATTTTCCCAATATGAAATCAAAAGGAAAAGGAAAAGTTTGAGCCCACAATTCCATCAGCGAACTAGACAATGTCATGTGTCTCAGAGCGGCGGAGGCATGGGGATTTTTCAAAAAAAATTCCAAAAGTGCAAAAAGTCAAAATACGACCCCATGGACCCATTTTCAAAATCTGATTTTTCCGCCAAGTGTGCCCTAATTTGTGCATCAAAATTTGTGCCCAAATTTTTTCCCTAATTTTTCCCTAGATCTTCAAATGGGTATATCTTTCAATCCAAAGGTCAGATTTGAACAAACTCAAACTTTTTGGAAAGATCTCGAGCCCCTCTATGCATTGGAGGAATAAAAACATCATTTTTGTAGGTTTCAATGGAGAAAATGTTAAAAATGTCTTTCATGCCTTTAATGCGTATCAGATTGCTTTGAATAAGTTGTTTTTTTCTTGATCCACCATGGCTACCTTCTTCCACTCACCAAAGATGGAGAATCAACTTGTTTTGATGGGGAAAAACCCTAAAATGTCTTCTCATGCCATAAATGTGAGATCAGATTGCTTCGAGAGATTTTTTTACCAAATTCATCATTTTTTCTCCAACACGTAAAACAAAAACAAAGGAGCTCAATTTGATGGGTTGCAGGCCAATTTGAAAGGATTAATGGTGGGTGGTTGAGGAAAAAGATCAGATTTTCTTCCTCCTCTGTTTTCTCTCTCTTTTCTTCAGCTATAAATGCAAAGGATGTAATCTATTGTAATGTTGGACATTTTTCTCTTGCAAGCTCTCTTTTCTTCCTTAGCAAGTAGATTTGTAGAGTTTTAGACCTCTCATATAGGTTACAGCACATATTTTTGCCTCCTTGCCATTGTAATGCATTGTATTAAACTTGGGAATGATAATGTATGTTCTGTGATTGATTTTCCAATCCTCTCATGTGTTTATCATTGTCTTCTGATCTTTCATTATATTCTGGAAATCTATGCATGTTCTGTGCTACATTCTTATGATCTGTGTTTATTTACAAAATAGAAGTTCATCACTCCTTTGGTGTATCACCATTTTAGCTTAGTTTTGTTTCCCCTTTCTTACATCTTCAACTCTATCTCCTTGGAATTTAGAGTAGGAATTAGTATTGAACCTCTACAAATTCATGCATACACCTAAACAGAGGAGTAAGAACCAGCTTCAATCTAGAGATTTTTCTCACCTTGCAAGGTCCCACACCTTGGAGAAAACTCAATGTTGTGTAATCACACTAAATGACCCAATTCTAGATTGCAGATCTAAAGGTCATTTTGGGTGCTTGTAGATTTGCACTAATAGTTTTAGCATGCACTGGGACCTTAGAGGTCTTCATCTTCATTACAACAAAGTTGATGTGTAATTGTTGTAAGTTTCTTGCTTGAAAGAGCCCTGATTTGCACATCTAGCAACTCCAAAAGGATAGAATCAACTGGTTTCAGCAGTCCAAGCTTGAAGATTCATGAGAAGAATCCAAATAAGGTCAAGGGCTAGAGAAGAGGGATTTTCTGAGTATCTGCAATTATCCCTAGAAAGAAGAGAAAGGGGAAGAAGGATTCAAAGGTCTCCATCTCCACCAAACAAAACTCTATCAACTCCTCCACCTAGTAGACCTTTCATCCAATCAACAAGGGTTCTTAGGCCAATCATAATGGCACAACCCAATCCTTATGTCAAATTTACTAGTAATATCCCACTTTCTCTCAATCCACAAAACCTAGTTCCAATTGCAGCATTGAAGAACATTCCATACTTTACTAGAGAAAATCATACCACTGCTGGTGATCATGTCCAAGACATTGCTAATTTTTGTGCAATCCATGAGATTGTTGAGATGGATATTGTTGTCAAATTTGACATCTTCATTCAAAGGGAAATCCTTGCAATGGTTTAGGAGCCTTGAGGTAGGATCTATCCACAATTGGAACCAGTTGTGCACAACTCTCCATAACCAATTTGGAGAGAAAGGGGACAACTTGTCTCTATTGGAGCAACTGAAAACTATCAAGAGAGCTCCTAATGAGCAGCTAACAAACTTAAATTTCAGATTTCAAAGAACATGGGATAGAATCCCATTGGCAGTGAGGCCAATAGCTCAAGGTGATTTCTTATACTTTCTCAAGGCTTTAAATTATGACATTGCTATGTTGATCCAATCCATGGGAGGTGTAACTCTACCTGCAGCTTACAGCATCACCGTTAGGGCTAAGAGTTGTTTGATCCAAGCTAGTAAACTTGCACCTAGGCCTCTTATGCCCTTATATCCCGAGTTGGGAAGCAAAATTACTAGTCAAGCACCTACTTTAGCTCTATTCCCACCCCTAGAAACTAGAGTTTAAATGAAACTCCTACTTCATCCTCTAGTACCTCAAATGAGCTCCAAGAAGTTATGAATTAGCTACAAAATTTGGGCAATGAATTGGTTACGCTCAAGAGATAGCAAGCTCAAATTTTTAGGCCTTCTTATTAGCCTCAAACTCAGCCTAATAGACAACCATATTAGCATAATAGGCCACCCAACCCAGCTACAAATCAAAATCAATTAGGGCCTCCTTCCAATAGACCATTTCAGCCCTATAACCCCAATGTTGCATCTACCTCTAAATCCTTAGTTCTAGTGCAAAATAATATAGCTCAAGAGTATGACTCGTGTTTCCCATGCAATGAACCTCACAACCAATCTATGTGCTTCAATGGTTCTTTGAACCAAGCTTTGATGGTGACAAAAATTGGTGTGGAGAGTGAAGCAAGTCAAGAAATAAACCAACAACAAGGGACATCTCAACAAGATACAACTCCAAATGAGACTACACTTGTGAATTGGTAGGCTAAATATTTTTGTGGTGTGAATCAAACACCTTCTTAGAGTGTAGTAGCTAACACATGGTCAAATAAGAGGAATATTGGTGAAGGGAAGTCATTAGATCCAAGTGATTCACAACCTTCCATCACTCCACAAGGTGTTGGAAAGCAAAATGTAGTTTCAAATATACAAGGACCGCCCAAGCCACCTTCTAGACCAGCTCAAATGCCAGCTGTTGTAGCCCTTGTACAAGAAAAGAATGTACAAACTAAAGGGCAGCAAAGAGATGTTCATCCCCATTTAACATCATTGAACAAATGAATACGACCAATGTGAACATATCTATTTGGGAGTCACTATCCATCCTAGGACCAAGGGATATGTTACAAGCTTCCATGAAGAATTGGTCAAACCCAAATTAGCCGTGTCATATGCAAGAGAAGGTACTCACAAAAGCTACTCAAATTAAGGGGAATCATGGGGTACAACAAGGTAAAAATTTGAAGCCCCCTCCATTATATGTTTCATTGATCATTGGGATAAACTAGTACATAACTGTATGATTTATTTGGGGCAAGTAGTTCCATGATGTCCAATAAAATAGCTAATCATCTGGGCCTTCAATATGAATTTATATCCAAGGGGGTGGTGGAATTAGATGGGACAACAAGAATAAACAATTGGGGTAATTAAATATTTGAGCCTTACCTTACATGCATGCCCCAATGTCACTGTTTTGCAAGATGTGTCGGTGATATATTTTCCACCACTCTTTGCCATATGTTTGTCAAGGGATTTCACAGCTAGAATTAGAGGCTACCTATTTGTTGATTGGTCACACATGCTATTTAGGACAAGGTATGGAGCCAAGGCCACAATCAGGTCTGAACCTATTGCAAACTTTCACATAGAGCCTCATACTCCAAGCCCAATCAATGCCAATTGTTCAGCATTTGATCAAGAGGATTATCCAAACACACATGAAGTCGACACTAAAGTTGGAAGCATCCCATTTAAATCTTGACAAATGGGCAAGAAAGGTAAATTCTTTTGATCCCTACAAGGAAATGGAGTAATCTGAACTAGGAGTCTATTACATGCATGAAGAAAATCAACCTTTTCCTAGCATCACCAAGTCAGACCATAGAGATGACAATGAGGTATGACATTTGTTCTTTGATGGATCAAGAAGTAAACAAGGTGCAAGAGGAGGAGCTATGCTTGTTTCACCTCAAGGCATTAAGTATTATTCAGATTTTAGGTTTTAGTTTGGATGTTCTAATAGCACTTACTGTTGAATATGAAGCTTTGATACATAGATTGCATTGGTCAAGGAAGAGAGGCATCAAAAACTTACAAGTCTTTGGTGATAGTGAGTTGATTGTTAATCAAGTTAAAGGACAACATGCTGCCAAGAATGACTTGCTAAAAATTTATAGGAATAGGGTGTGGAATCTCATTGAGGATTTTGAGGGCTTTGGCATCAAATTCATCCCTAGGAAAGAGAACCAAGCTATTGATAGGCTTACAGCAGTTGGAGCAACTTTTGATGTTGTGGAGAGTATCAAAAGAGATAAAATGCAGCCAAACATCCATGTGATTGTGAGGCCATTAGTGCCAAAAAATAATGCAAGTTGGCAAGTGTTTGAGAGTGACCAACAAATCATCAATTTTTTGCAAGAGGAAGCTAAGTTCTCAGCCAAAAATTAGGAAAAATTGGGACAGCAGTATGGTGATCAAGTGGTACAGCTGAGAACCAACAAACTGCCAAAAGGACTAGTTACTTTAGAGTCTATATTCAATCTTACTCAATTGGAGAAGGCAAGTCACTTCAAATTGGTAAAGTGGAAACCGAGTAAGAAAGGTATGAATTCATGCAAAATTTTCAAAGAGTTCCCAGATGTATTTTATTAGAGCTATGAAGACTTGAGATGTTTCAATCCAAATCTAGCTCAACACGAATTGAATTAGATCCAGTGCTAAGCCCATTAGGCAAAAATAGAGACCATTCAATCCACATATTGAGCCTCTAATGAAGAAGGAATTGAATAAGTTAATAGAGGTAAGTATCATATTCCCCATCAAGCATTCAAGATGGGTTACAAACTTGTTTCCAGTTAGAAAGAAGAGTGGGGAAATCGGGATGTGTGTAGACTTTAGAGATTTGAACAGATCATCCCTCAAGGATCACTACCAACTTCCTTCCATGGAGAAAATTTTGCAAGTTGTTGCTGGCTCTGAGAGGTTTTCATTGCTAGATGACTATTTAGGGTATAATCAAATCATGGTAAAGGAAGATGATCAGTTCAAAATAGTCTTCACCACCAAATGGGGAACCTATGCATATAGAAAAATGCCATTTGGGTTGACTAACACCGGAGCTACTTTCCAAAGGGCAATGGATATGGAAATCAGGGGATTAATCAACAAAATAGTGCTGATATACCTAGATGATATTACTGTATTTTATAAAAGTGTAGCAGACCACCTCATTCATTTGAGACAAGTGTTCCAAAGATGTAGAATATTTGGGGTATCCTTGAGTCCCAAAAAATGCATATTTCTAGCTCATGAAGGAAAAATATTAGGCCACATTGTTTCCAAAGAAGGGTTAGCAATTGATCCAGAAAGGGTTGAAGCAATAAGAGAACTTCCATTGCCAAGCTATAAGAAGGCTCTTCAAATTTTCTTAGGAAGAATCAATTTTGTTTGAAGGTTTGTTCCAAACTTTGTAGCCCTTGTCAAGCCAATAACTATGATGTTGAAGAAAAGTGTGGCATTAAAATGGATAGCTGAAGGTAAGGAAAGTTTTGAGGAAATCAAGGAAGCTATCTCATGGGCTCAACCTCTTATTAACCCAAATTTATCCAAATACTTCATCCTTTATGAATTTGGCAGTGGTGATACAATTTCTGCAATTTTAGTACAAAAAAATGAAGAAAATGCAGATAACCAATTGCCTTCTTTAGCCAAAGCTTGGAGGACTATGAAGTAAGGTATTCCTTCATTGAGAAGCATTTTCTTGTAGTGATTAGGAACTTGAATAAATTTAAGCATCTAGTTTCAAACAACAAGGTTCAACTGTTGGTTTCTCATGTGGGAGTTAAAGACTTCCTCCTCAACAAATATCTAAATGAAAAATGTGCAAGGTGGATTACTTGTGTCATGGAGTATGACATTGAGATCAAAGTCACCAAGCTGGTATGAGGAAAGGGATTGTGTGAGCAATTGGCCTTGAGTCAACCAATTGAAGCAAGCAAAGAGAATAATTTTGTTTTGATGTTGTAGGAAAACCAAAAGCAAAGAGATGTTCAAGAAGAAAATGGTGGTGTGCCCACTCCTTGTTGGACCCAAGACATAATGCACTTCTTACAAATAGGCCTATGCCCTCCAGAGATGAACAAAGCCAAAAGAAGACACTTCAGATTGTAGGCTATTCTATATGCACTTGTTGATGGTGTCTTGTTCAAAAAAGATATCAATGGAGTGTTGTTAAGGTGCATTGGGACAATTTAGATTGAGAAAATGTTAGAGGAATTTTGTAATGGTTCAGCTAGGGGTAATTTTTCTCCAAGAGTAATAGATCTCAAGATCATGAAGGCTGGTTATTATTGGCCCAAATTGTTTAGTGATTGTTATGCATGGATCAAGAGGTGGAAGAATTGTGCATTCTTCACAGGCAAAGAGAGTTTAGCGGAACTTCCATTGCACCCAATCTCAGTTGACTAGCCATTCATGCAATGGGGTTTGGACTTCATTGAGTCATTAATCCAAACTCAAACTAAGGGCACAAATGGATTCTAGCAACAAAATACTACTTCACCAAATGGACTGAGGTGGTGGCACTCAAAGAGGTAAATGAATCCAACATTCTAGACTTCTATAAGGGGATAAAAACCAGATTTGGTATACCTATCACTATAATATAAGATAATGAATTGGAATTCATATGATCAAAGGTAACTAGATGGGCTGTTAGAAATGGGATTTATTTGAGCACTTCATCAAATTATTACACTCAAGGTAATGGCCAAGATGAGTCCACAAACAAGAAATTATTAAGGATCATCAAGAGGAATCTTGATGAAAATCAGAGGACTTGGCACATTAAGCTCAAATCAGCTCTATGGGTTGATATGATAACTCCCAAGAGATCCATAGGTAACTCTCCATTCAGACTTGTTTATGGGATAAAGGTAGTCTTTCCTATGTCACTTGAGTTGCCAACATTGGAACTCATGAAGCAATTGGAATTGTTGGAGTTTGAGCCCATGGAGGTTAGATATGTAGAATTGATGGAACTCTAAGAAATCAAAGAGCATACAACCCAAACAATGGAAAAAGGACCAAGCATTGATCAAGATAAGCTTTGATAGGAAAGCTAAGGCTAGAACTTTCCAAGTTGGAGATTTAATGTTGAAATGGGATACAGACCAGGCAAAGCTAGGAAGGCATTCAAAATTTTATGCCATTTGGAGTGGCCCCTACATGGTCAAAAATGTGAAAACAATAATGCCTTCCAACTGTCTATATGGATGGTGAGGAATCAGTAGATTCCAGTTAATGGAATCCATATAAAGCATTACTACTAAGGAAACTTCTCACCTTGTACATATTAGCTTAGATTTTTTAATTCCTCCAAGTGCTTATGCAAATTTTTGTTTTATCTTAGATTTACATTTCCCTAAGTGCTTTGGCACATGTTTTTTTCCCAAGGATATATCTTTATAGATCATGTTCCAGGTCAAAGTGATTTTTCTACTCTCACAATCTTCATCTTAGAGATTTTATAATGAATTGAGAGTAACATGAAGTTAAGTTCATGACTCCATTGCCTAATGGATTGCTTCAGGTAGCTGGTCACTTCATCCAATAGGTAGATGACCCCTCTGAGTCGCCAAAAGTGTTATCCAAAATAATCCCATGCTTATTTTTGGCTAACTCCTCCTCCATTTCCTTTTCTGGTACTTAAAATGAAATTTTTGCATGCTTTAGGGACTCAAAATTTTTTGGGTATGATTCCATCAGATAGAGAATTTTCTTACCTTTCCAGAAAGGTAAAATTTTCCTCCTAACTCCTTGTAATTTTTGAGTTATGGCTTGATGGAGTTTTTGGGGAAATTTTCCCTAGACAGGCCCACGACCAATGAGAAGGTGCCACGTGGTAGGGCAGAGTGGCAGATGTCGGGGGATGTTGGAGTTTTGGTGCTTTGGTCAAAGGGTGCAAAGGAAAATTTTGGCCCAAGGGCCCATGGATCATTTTGAAGCCAACACGTGTCCATGTCAAGGCAGAGTGAAGCGAGGTGATGAGAAATTTGGGAAAATTTTCCCTTTTGGCTAAAATGCCCAAAGTCAAATTTTAGCCCGCAGGCCCATAAGGGAGTTTGGAAATTTTTGGTTAAGTTCCCATTGAGTAATAAAATTATGCCATGTTTCCTATCGGTGGTAGGAGTCGGGGCGGAAGGACTTGGCAAAATTTCCATAATTGCAAAAAAATGCAAAAAGCAAAAGTTGAAGCACATTCCCAAGCAATTAGGTGATGCCATGTCACCGGGAGAGCGAGGCATGGGGAAATTATTGGGAAATTTTCCCAATATAAAACCAAAAGAAAAATTCGAAGTTTGAGCCTCTCTCGATTCCATTAGTGAACTAGGCGATGCCACGTGTCTTGAAGTGGCGGAGGTGCAGGGATTTTTTTGAAATCTTTCCAAAAGTGCAAAATGTCAAAATTTGACCCTGTGGACCTGTTTTCAAAATCTGATTTTTCCGCCAAGTGTGCCCTAATTTGTGCATTGAAATTTGTGCCCAATTTTTTTCCCTAATTTTTCTCTAGATCTTCATATGGGCATATATTTCGATCCAGAGGTCATATTTAAACAAACTTAGACTTTTTGGAAATATCTCAAGCCCCTCTATGCATTGGAGGAATAAAAACATCATTTTTTACATGTTTCGATGGAGAAAATGTTAAAAACATCTTTCACACATTCAATACGTATAAGACTGCTTCGAATAAATTTTTTTCTACTCGATCCACCATGGTTACCTTCTTCCACTCACCAAATATGGAGAATCAACTCGTTTTGATGGGGGGAAACCCTAAAATGTTTTCTCACGCCATAAATGCGAGATCATATTGCTTCGAGAGATGTGTTTTACCAAATTCATAATTTTTTCTCCAACACGTAAAACAAAAACAAAGGAGCTCGATTTGATGGGTTACACGACGATTTGAATGGATTAATGGAGGGTGGTTGAAGAAAAGATCAGATTTGCTTCCTCCTTTGTTTTCTCTCTCTCTTCTTCTTCAACTATAAATGCAAAGGATGTAATCTATTATAATTTTCGACATTTTTCTCTTGCAAAATCTCTTTTCTTCCTTAGTAGGTAGATTTGTAGAGTTTCAGACCTCTCATATAGGCTACAACACATATTTTTACCTCCTTGCCATTGTAATGCATTGTATTAAACTTGGGAATGATAATGTATGTTCTATGATTGATTTTCCAATCCTCTCATGTGTTTATCATTCTCTTTTGATCTTTCATTATATTCTAGAAATCAGTGCTACATTCTTATGATCTGTGTTTATTTGCAAAATAGAAGTTCATCCCTCCTTTGGTGTATTACCATTTTAGCTTAGTTTTGTTTCCCCTTTCTTTCATCTTCAACTCTGTCTCCTTGGAATTTAGAGTAGGAATTAGTATCGAATCTCTACAAATTCATGCATACACATAAATAGAGGAGTAAGAAGTAGCTTCAATCTGGAGAGGTTTCTCACCTTGTAAGGTCCCACACCTTGGATAAAACTCATTGTTGTGCAATCACACTAAATGACCCACTTCTGATCAGTAGATCTAAAGGTCATTTTGGGGTGTCTTGATATTTTCACTAACAAGACCCTATAAAACTTGCGCTCTAAACTCCATGGCCTTTTAAAATTAAATTTTTTAAAAAACATCTTTAACTACACCCCTACAAGAGAAGATCCGAATCAGCCTCTCTCGTATTCAAAGTTAGATACAAATTATTATTATCTTTGGTAAGAATCTTATCCTACTTCATCATGGAATTTTTCTCAAAGATACAAATCATTATATAAATAAATAATCATTTTGATTAGTGGATCATCATATTGAATCAAACACTTCATCCACATACCAACTCCTCTTCCTTTTTAACTAATATTTTCTACCACATGATAGGAATTATCATCAAAGTCTACAAAAATGACAAGGGAGGTTGTAACTTGCACCGAATATGTAATCTTGGTGAGAAGAGTAGTGAGATGCTTAAATTTCACTTTGAACTCATCCTTGGTTTCCTTATCTTTATCATTATTTTCCAAAAAATTCCCTAAAGCCACATGTACATCTTGTTTTGTTCCTTCATGATTAGCTCTCCGAGAGTAAACCTAAAAATTTGGTCCATTGCCATAATAGTTTCTTTTGTTCTATCCATGGAAAGAGTAGCTATTTCCATGAACCTTTCCCTAGGTTGGTTAACCGATAGGTTAGATACAACCTTGGGTCTTTTAGCTTGTCTCTTGGGAGTGAGATATAAGGAAATCAAATCAACCACATCAACAATCAGGCACATTTTTATTTTTTAGGATTTTGATGATGTATCCATTCATGTATAGTAAAATGATGCAGAAGACATCAAATGCATGGTTACAATAGGAATTTGAACACTTGACAATACAATGGCACTAGTGGTAGTCATGGAAAATGGTAGGGATGTATTAAAATATAAAGTGTAGTGGAAAAAATAGCCTCGGTGGTAGATGGAATGGAAGTGGAAATAGGAGGAAACTCTTGAGGAAGTGGAGTGGAAAATGGAGATCCTATTATTTCTTCCACCGAATGAAGAGAGAAAAACACTTGAGCCATGGATGGAGATGGAATGGAAGAAATGAGAGTGAAAGAAATGGAAGATATTATTGGAGGAATTGTGGAAGGTATGAGAGAGGAGAATGAGAAAACTATGATACTTTAGAAATAATGGGTGAAACACTCAAGTAAACCACTTCAGGATGTTGTAACTCAGTAGATGTGATTTAGTAAAGGAGCCTCAATAGAAGACAATGAACCTTGAGAAAAAAAAAATATTGTGTGGTTTTGTAATGGGCCTTTGGGTTGACCGTTTACCCTTGGAAGGAGTAGGTTAACCTATTGACTATCCTATGTAGGTTGATCGACACTTTGGGTGAAATTCACTCACTTGAAGTATTTAGCTCCATCTTCCATGGGAGTTGCCATCCTATCTTTAGTGTTGTTATCACTTTGTATTAGACCAAGATTAATCCCTTTGGTCCAATGGTATCTCTCATCACATCCTTCACATATACTATATAAAAAGTCATAAATAAATTCTTCATCATCTTATTTCATAACTTGAACAACATATTGGATTTATTATAACAACTTCCTCAAATAAACCTCTCAAACTCTATTATTAATGATTTCATCCCAAAAATGAATCCAAATATATTCACTCTTGGGCAACTCTCTGCATTGGATAGCCCAATTCTTCCACTCCTTATAAAAATGTAATATATCATTAGACCTCATGAATAAAATATTTAGAATGGGGAAGAGTCTTAAGATCTTCTTATGGTGCCCTTGTCTTAGTTAGGTAAATATTCACATAACCTCCCTAGTGGTAAAAATTGGAATTTCTCCACCACCTGTGGATTTTGTGCAGTAGTGGATAAATTGTGGCATATCCTCTACATTAGGAGTTTGAAAACATCCTCAAATAAATAAGGAAAATTTGATAACAACATTCCCATCATCATCTAAATAGGTAAATGTGGGAAACCTTGTCAAATGAGGTCCCCATGTCTAACACTTCATGAGAAATTTCAGGGACATTGTACAAAGGGGGAAAAACAAGTTGTAAGAAGAAGCATGCTATCATAAATCACTTGCATCCAAGGATTCTTGTTTGGGGCCTTAACCCTTTTCCAAAATTCATCCATATCTATATGTTTAAAATCATTTTCTTTGATATTTTCTAAGTCTTAAGATAGGAAAGAAGGAGGAGACACCCCAAATAGGTATACTTCATCTTGTATTTTCCTTTTGAAGAAGAAGACACATTAGCTTGTTTGAAAATTTACAAAATTCAGAATTTGGAGCTTGTGTATACACATAAGAAATAATCTACAAAACCCTCCTGGACTTCCAAAAGTCCAAGTAGAAATTCTCAATTTGAGACTTTACATGTTGTATAAACTTAGAAAGGTCCAAAAATTCCAAAAAGAGGAATTCTAGAAATCCTAAATCCCAAAACTCTGAAAATCCGAATGAAGTAGACCCATGAAATCCTGAACCGTGAAAGTCCAAAATATTATTCTTCCAAAATCTAAAATTGCCAGCTTCCAAAACCCAAAAATGGAAACCTCTCAAAAAATACATCTCTTAAACCCAAAGTTTAAAGGATGTCAAAATCACCTATCTATCAAAACTCTTTGATTTTTAAAATCGAAGAGATTTATTTTCCCAAAACCAAAAATGTTTGAAATATAAACAATTCAAAAGTCTGAAAGTCCCAAACTCCGAAGTGACTTAGTTCCAAAACTTGAAACCCCAAAATGGTGAATGTGAAATAGCAACAATCTTTGATGGGTCAAAATTCAAGAAAATATGATGCCTGCAAGTTATGAAGCTTATAGTTTTGAGCATAAATATTATTGCTTAAGTCAAAGAGACTTAAGAATGAATGGAACATAATCACAAAAGCCATATTTGGGATGAAAATGAGATCCACAAAATAATGAGGAAGAAAAACAAAAAACAAGAGGAGGAGAAACAAAACCCCAGATGCCAAAATGAAAAAAAAACAAAACCTTAACCTAAAAATGAAGAAAACATAAAAATTTACCTTGAAAATATGCCTTGGAAGCACGATGAAAACTTTAGTAAAAATCAGAGTGTCAGAGTACATTTAACAAGTGAAAATGATAGGTAAAAATGGATTTTTATAGGTAAACCAAAAATTAATGCCCAAATGCCGACACATGTGAGGTTGTTGAGCATTTAATGTTTTGAGGTCGAGTCCAAAATTCTTACATAATAGGTTTACATTATACATCTTACCCAAAATCTTCCCAAGACCTAAAAGTCTAAAGTTCCAAATTTTAGGACTTTGGGATTTTAACTTCAAATTTCCTTCTCAATTTTTATGAAAAACTCTACTAAATATCTGAAACCCAAAAGTCTAAAGTTCTAAATTTCAAAACTTTAGGTTTTCAACTTTAGAATTTTTGAAGTATTTTTGCAAAAAAGGTTAATAAAACTCCAAATTCAAAAACCTCTGAAGTTTGAATTTTAGACTTCAGAACTCGAGACACTTTACAAGTAAAAACATAAGTGGAAACCTAAAGCTCGAATTTGATTTTTGCATGATAAGGAAAAATTTCAAAGTAGAAATTTTTAGAATGGAAGGGTAAAGAATTTGGAAAAAAATTTATGGCCCTCCCAGTAAGGGTAACTTGTAAAGTTAACATTTTTGGACCTCTCATGGATGCTTTTCATACTAAACACTAAACCAATAGCCTTTAAGAAATCCATTGGGAAAATGAGTCTCAAACCTTTTTTAAAAACTTAAAAAAACAAATGAAAACAAAGAAATAAAACAGAAAAACTAAAAACATGTGTGCAAGAACTTGGAGGAAAAAGACCTAAACTAAACTATACAAGGTGAAACCTCTCAAAAAAAATCTTTGAGATGCATCCCATTCACATGAATGGGTAGTTCTTCTCCATTGAGCCTAGATAGGAAAAATTAATTTTCCTCCTTGTAACTTGTAATAATATATGGTTTCTCCATAGAGCGTCAAACTTGGTGCATGCCTAGTTTGGCCATGTCATCATCCCATTTGAGAACTAAATATCCCTCTTGAAAGTGTTCTATTGGATGCCTTCTTGTCAAAATATTTCTTAACCTAAGCTTGATGTTTCTCCAAAGTATTCATTTCCTTGTTCCAAACTTCTTCTAATTCCATCAACTCAACAAACCTGACTATCATAGGATCATTCTCCACAACCTCAAGCTGATGTGCTAACTCTAGAGAAGGTAACTCCAAGGATAGTGAATTTTTCTTCTCTTCCATATACCAACATGAAAGGATAATTTCCGATAGCTCTCTTAGGTGTGATCCGATCTTCCCACAAAGTAGTTTTAAGTTATGTATGCCAAGTCCTTTTGTTGGTTTCCATTATGCATTTGATAATCCTTATGAGGTTCTTGTTACTAGATTCAGTCCAATTTGTTTCCTTATGTAGATAGTAATTGGAAAAATTCTTGAGATAAACCCATTCTTAACGGCCCACTCACTAAGTTTTAGACCAAGAAAATCCATTGCATTATCTGAAATAATTGTAAATGGAACACCAAACCTCTTATCATTATGCCTTCGAGGAAATCAAGAACAACCTTTTCATTTCCTTCCTTCAATGCCACAACCTTTTTCCATCAAGTAAAGTAATCCATTACAGTAAGGACCCAATTTTGTCCATCACTAGATGGAGGATTAATCATTCAATGAAATCCAACCCCCACTGAACAAAGGGTTGATCAACTTGAATCGATGAAGAGGAAGGGTTGCCAGCTTCTATTTTCTAATGAAAAAGGCACATTCCTTGCACTTCTTACCTATAATGAGCATCTTTGAACAAATTTGACCAATAGTAGCTGATCCTCATGACTTTTATAACAATTTTCATGTAGAGTAATGTCCTCTCTGAAAACCATTGTGAAATTCTTCCAATATCTTATTCACCTTCCCTAGTGCTATACACCAAGGAGAGGACACCATTCAAATCCCTGTGGAAAAGAATGCCATCTACTAGAACATAAGGAATATACTAGAGATGAAAACTTCATCTTTGGGTCCTATCCAAGTCAATGGGATACTCTCCTAGGAGAAGAAAATTTCTCATCTTCATCAACCAATCAGTAGGAGCATCTTCTTGATGGTCATTAAGGAGCACAATATCCTCTTCAGACTTTTGACTCCAAATCTGCAACAAGCTACTGACATAACCCTTTTCCTAACTAGCTTGGTAACCTTGATGTACACATCATACTCCATAACTTTGGTAATCCACCTAGCACATTTCTCATTCATATCTTTATTCAACAAAAATCTTTAATGTCTAGGATGAGACACCATCGATGGATTTTTTTATTGGACAACATATGCCTAAACTTCTTTAAATCCCGAATGATGAAAAAAAACTTATTTTCAAAAAATGAATACTTAAGCTCATAGTCTTTTAGAGAATGGATTAAAAAAAGCAATAGGTTGTTCCATCATATCATCATTTTGCTGAGTGAGGATCCCATAAATACTTTCCTGACTTGTGAAAGCATAAAGAATAAAATATTTATTAAATATAGGATTCACCAATATAGGGGCCTGAGAGATAGTTGTCTTGATGGCTTCAAAAATATCCTTTCCTTCCCTCATCCAAGAAAAAGGAATATTATTCTTCAACATGGTTGTCAATGGTTTAGCCAAGGTTGAAAATTGAGGAATGAATCTCCACATGAAATTTATAGTTCCTAGAAAACTCTGAGACCCTTCTTGTGACTCGAGAGATAGGGACAAAATTGAATGAATCCTAGCTGGGTCAATGGAAATTCCTTCCACTAAAAAATGTGTGTCCCAAAAATTTCCCTCATGCACCGCAAAAAATGCATTTCTTAGGATTGAGTGAAATCCAAACTCTCTACATCTCTTGAAAACCTTTCTTAGATGGGAATGTGATCTTTTGCATGCTTGGAGTACATAGTTATATCGTCAAGATACACTAAGATAATATCATTGATCAATTTTAAACACCATGTCCATATCTCATTGAAAGTAGCTCCAACGTTAGATAATCCAAACAAAATTTTGTTGTATGAATGTACCCCACTTGGTAGTGAAATTCCCTCTTTAACTCGATCATAATTTTTCTTGACCAAAATCTGGTTATAACCCGAATATCCATCAAGAAAATAAAATATTTCAGCTCCTACTACCGTTTGAATAATTTTCTCCATAGATGGGAGGGGATAATGGTCTTTTAACGAAGCCTGGTTTAAATCCTTAAGTCCACACATAACCAGATCTCCCCATTTTTCTTCCTAACAACTAGATTGGCTACCCAAGAGGAATGCTTGATCGGGAAAATAATGTTAGGTTTCAATAATCTTCTGTAATATCCTTTCTCATTAGTGGTTCAATCTTAGGATTCATCGGTCTCTATTTTTTCCAAACCGGTTTAGCATTAGGATCAAGTCTCAATGGTATGTTGTGCCAAACCTAGATCGAAACCATGTAGATCCTTATAACTCCATGAAAAACATCATTATACTCTTGAAAAGTTTAACAAAATCTTATTTCTCTTCTGGGGTACACACCTTTCCAATCTTTAGAAACCTTTCCTTTACTACCTCAACCTCTTCAAAATCATCCTCTTTGACTACCATATTAGCACTTTTCCTTTTAACCTAATCATCAAAATTAAATATTGACTCAATAGTAACCAAAATTTTGGTAACTTGTTTCTTTTCAATTGTATAATCTGATCACTATATGCTTCTACATACTTAGCTTGATTATTTGCAGAAAATTCTCGCTTCTTCTTGTAGAAAAGAATGATTTTTTTTTCACTATCAAAAACTTGCCAACTACCCGCATTATCAAGAACTACAAGTCAAACAACTATTTTAATGGGTTTTCATTTATCCTTCATGATATCAATAGGCACATCATATTGTGAACCAACCATAGCAAGCATGTGGCATCTTGATTTTTATTCTATAGAACCATGTGAATTCTAAAAGCCTCAAAATATTCAATCAAATTCCAAACCTAGTTCTTGTATGACCTAAGAAGATCATTCTTTGATGCACTATGAGCTCTTACTTGATGTACAACCAATTCACTATCTCCAAAATAGTTAAATCTTTGATCCCCTTCTTTTGAGCCAAGTTGGATTCCTTGCACAAGGGCTTCATATTCAGCAACATTGTTAGTACAAATGAATTGCAATAATCGAAAAGATGAGAAATATTTATCTCCTTGTGGAGAAATTAACATGAACACCAACACCTACCCCATTCTTTCTCCTTGAGCCATCAAAGAACAAATCTTTCCAAATTCCTTCAAAGTTGTTTTGGGTTTTGAGAAGCTAATGGTATAACTACACCCTTCTTCATGAATACAATACGTGCCTAACCCTGTCTCCTCCAAAAGTAAGCAAACCAATTTCTTCTTCCACCAATGCTTCATAATATAGGGATCAAACTAATGATCTATAATTACCTCATCTAACACAATATTAGGGACTTCTTCCACAAGAGTAGTTGATTCATGATCAAAAATTTATTCTTCTTGATCACAAATAGTATAGTTTCCATTTATAGGACTAGAAATATAAGGTTCCACATGATTATGAAAAATTTTCTATGCCCTTATAGTCACCTTAGTTCTATACGAGTCCTAAGAATCATATGTGACCAATCAAAATATATAACCACCCATTTGGTAGTGAAGTCTCGTGATAAGCATATGGTGAAGAAAGGAGGAAGGTCAATGACTGATATGTCTGTGTGAATGACAATCTAGGACATGCATGGATAGTAAGTTGAAGTCCTTTGATAATCCCGATGGTTTGAACTATTGTACCATCCAACTAAAAAACTCCTCTAGAGACTGGTGTATATTGTATACCCAACACATCTACAATTTACTTGGGCATGACTAAGCTTTTAGTACACCATAATCAATCATGTAGTTATGTACCAAATGCTCACAATATCAGAGAGATATAAAATGGTGGAGGCTTATTGTTCTTAGGAGCACCTCTTCCTTCCAGTTGGCACAAAATTGTAGTATTGATGATCCATGATGAGTTTCTTCGCTAGATGTACCAAAATTTTAGGGCCTCCTGTGATAAATTCCTCTGAGACGGAATTGAAAGTGCTTCCCACATAGTAACATTCAAGTTAGTATTTTTCATTTGTTCAACAATACTAAAGGGAATACCACCTACTTTACCAACATTCTTTTGAGTGTTGGTATCCTCCTTTGGAAAATGTTTGTTTGGTACTATAATGCCCAAAGAACTTTCTTTCCTTTCTTCGATTAGCCTGTGTTTTTGGAAACTTCTTCCCTACATCTTTATCAACAACCACTTGTGGCTGAAGCTGGGATGTGGATGCTTGATCAGATTTGGAGGGTTGGGATTCCATTTCCCTTTTTTGGAATGATTATTTTCTCCCATTGATGAAGAATTTGTATTCAACCCACAAAAATATTCTACTTGCCAATTCAACAGGGTGATTTCTTCAAATGCCTATGATTGATATGTTGCTTCTTGCATAGATGAATCATCCATCATTGGCTTCGTAGGCATGGATATACCTTAGACCATAAGATCATGGCTAAGAATACCATTGGGAAAATATTTTGATTGTGAGGTTGAGAGCAGGGATAACACCATTCATAATCTTGAACTAAGTTATTTTGAATGGGCACAAGGGCTCTAGAAGAGCTAGCAGCAAGAGGGTTTCTAACATTTAGAGGCTTAACATTTGCAACTTGGTTTTGAGATTGGTTATTTCCTTGAAGGGTTGATGGTTAGAATGGTATTTTTAGTTTTGGGATTGATAAGGATGAGCATACTAAGATTGTTATCTTTTAAGAGCTACTAGTTCATTTCCAAAATTTTACAACAAGTGAATTAACTTCAAAGAGATCATTTGAAGGGGTTGGCATTGATAGATTGAGCCAATTTCTTAGAATTTTCTAAAGAGGATAATAGTAGGTTGATTGTTGGGAAGCTTAGGGTATAAGGGCATTGGAGGTCTTGGAGCTATCTTCCCAACTTTGAATCAAAGAATTCTCCACTCTTATAGAAATTTCATAAGCATCAGGAAAAGTAGCTCCTCCCATTGATTGGATCATAACTACTACATCACTATTCAAAGATCTTAAATAGTAGATAGAATGCATATTTTGGAGAGGTTTTATCAGTGTTGGAATCCTATTCCAAGTCTTTTGGAATCAAAAATTGAAATCACTCATATGCTCTTGAGGAGCTCTCTTTATAGTGGTTAATTGTTCCATAAGTGACAAGTGATCACTCTTATCCTCAAACTATTTGTAAAATTTTTCTCCTAAATCATCCCAATGAGGTACTGAGCCAACTTGCTAATCCATGAAACCATTGGAGTGCTTTACCCTTAAAGGATATGGCAAGAATTCAGACTGTGACATTATCTTCAATGACATTATGGACTACACAAACACTAGCCACATCTTGAATATGTTCTATAGAGTCACATTTTCTCACTTGTGAAAAATGGAAGACTCTTGAGGGAAGCACTTGGTATGATGGCATGTTGGGCTAGTGCAAGAGGACTACCACCATTGAAATGTCGGAAGGATTGATCTCATGCAGTGTTGCCATAGCGTGAGGAGATGAGTTGATTCCTCCTTGCGGTGGGAACCTTCCAAAGGGAGGTGTTGAATGACCTCTACAATGATGATGATGAAGCTTCACCTTTTCTTCTTCTCGAGGAGATAAAGACAATTCAATACACCGTTGGTTTTCTTTCTTCAAAGAAGCTCTTGTATGAATTCTTTTCATATAAGTTAATGCACTAAAAACTTGAAGTCCAGAGATATGGAGTCATCAGTACTTTGATTTATGTAAGTACTAAGAGGAGTACCAACTCTTAGTTGTCCCACCGAGTGCACGCCAAAAATGTTTTCACATGGATCATGCACCCATGAAACTCTAGGTGATCTCATGCAACGTTGGAACATCCCCAAGGTGTGGGACCTTTTTTCCTTGGGATGACCTCTAGAGAAGGCCAATTCCTTTGAAACTTGGTGCACTTGATTTAAGACCAATGTGTAAGGCTATAAAACTTGAAATAAAAATTTGTCTTGAGATAAAGGATAGAGAAATTTAACATACAACAACTAAAATGGTGATGCACCAAGAATAAATTGAATAGAAAGATCCACTTTGTTTTCACAATCACTATTACAAAACAACATATGGCATGCACATCTCATAAAATATTTTCAAGCACTGATATAACTAAATATAAAACTCAAATAACAGAAAGGAAGCAATATTTTCCACAACTAAAATATGAAGATTTTATATCACATTCCACAAAAATTAAAAATGATAACTGATTTAAAGGAAAATTAATCCATCATACCCAAGGAATTAACATTCACAAGTGCTAGATAAATTAATAAATTGCACAATATACCAGATACTTGATGGAAAAATATTGTTCTAAATATAATTAAAAGGCTCAAAGCTTGTTCTTGAACTCTCTCAAAACTAGAGAGTACTTTCCCAAATGATCCAAAAAAGTCCCTTAAACCATAATGCAACTAACTATTTATAGACCAAGGAGGTTGAGTGATTATAGCTCCACCCTTAACTAACTAAATACTAAAAATAGAGTGCATTAATGTCTTAGGGAACAACCTCCCATAAAAATAGAAAAATAAGTTACATAGGTTTGACCAAGTCAACCTTACAACTTTGACTGATCCAGGAGCTTGGAGGTTGTCCATCAATGGCTATCAAAGCCTAGCTAGGACTGAAAATATCCTTTTCTTCTTGGGGTTCTTCTTCATTCTTCTCCCATATGGATAACCTATCTTTGTAATCAATGAAGCATTTGATGATACCTTAGACCTCTTCCTCTTCTGGTCCACATGCATACTATTGATTCACCACATATGTAGTTTTGACTTCTTTTCAAACTTTAAATTGGAAAATTTTTAACCTTGTTTACAACCTTCTTAAGTTGAGTTATAAAATTCTGATACAAAACCAATTTTTTAATGGAGTCAATGCTAAAATTATTCGTTACATCTTCATCTTCCTTA
This sequence comes from Taxus wallichiana var. yunnanensis, assembly GCA_018340775.1. Lineage (NCBI taxonomy): Eukaryota > Viridiplantae > Streptophyta > Pinopsida > Cupressales > Taxaceae > Taxus > Taxus wallichiana. The sequence continues at coordinate 131,504,543 of CM031234.1, forward strand.
ACTAAGATTTTGAAACTTTCCATAACTTGATCAACAGGGAGAACATCAATGATCTCATTGATAAATTTACAGTTGATATTTTCAAACTCCTCTGAAATATCACTCAATCCATCAATTTCTTCAACTCATTTCTCATCTATCTTTGTAATGAGACCCTGTAATACTTACACTCTAAACTCCATGGCCTTTTGAAATTCAAACAATTTTGAAACATCTTCAACTACACCCTCTTACATGAGAAAATCCGAATCAACCTCTTTAATTTCCTTCCAAGTCTTCAAAGTTAGATCCAAATTATTATTATCTTCAGTGAGAATCTCATCCAACTTCATCACTGGAAAATTTCTCAGCAACATATATCATTATATAAATCAACAACCATTTTTATTAGTGGATCAACATCTTGAATCAGACATTCCATCCATGTACCAACCACTCTCCCTTTTTGACTGATCTTTTCTACCACATGATAGGAATTATCATCAAAGTTTGCAGAAATGGAAAGGGTGGTTATAACTTGCACTAGATGTGTAATCTTGGTGAGAAGAGTAGTGAGCTTCTCAACTTTCCCTTTCAACTCATCCTTGGTTTCCTTATCTTTATCATATTTTTCTAAAAATTCCCTAAATCCACTTGTACATCTTGTTTTTCACCTTCATGAGTAGCTCTCCCAAGAGTGAACCTAGAAATTTGGTAGTCCACTACTGTAATTGTTTCCTTTTGTTTTATCCATGGCAGGGAGTAGCTATTTCAATGAACCTTTCCCAGATTGGTTAACCGATAGGTTAGATACAACCTTGGGTCTTTTAGCTTGCCTCTTGGGGGTAAGATCTAAGGCACTCAAATCAACCACATCAACAATAGGCACCTTTTTCTTTTTTTATTTAGAGTTTGATGATGTAGCCATTCAAGTATAACAAGAAGATGATGCAAAAGACATCAAAGGCATGGTTATAGTAGAACTTTGAACACTTGATAGTACAATGGCACTGGTGGTAGTCATGGAAGGTGGTAGGGATGTAGTGACAATAGAAGGTGTAGTGGAAAAAATATCCTTAGGAGTAGATGAAATGGAAGTGGAAATAGGAGGGAACTGTTGAGGAAGTGGAGTGGAAAATGGAGATCCTATTATTTCTCCCACTGAGAGTGTAGGGAGAGAGGAAAACACTTGAGCCATGGATGGAGATGGAATGGAAGAAACAAGAGTGAAAGAAATGGAAGATATTATTGGAGGAAGGGTGGAAGGTGTGAGAGAGGAAGAATGAGGCAATTGTGATACCTAAGAAATAATGGGTGAAACACTCAAATCAACTACTTTAGTAGGTTGCAACTCTATAGATGTGATTTGGTAAAAGGAGCCTCAATAGAAGACCCTGAACCCTTGAGCACAAAATAAATCTTATGTGGTTTTGTAATGGGCCTTTGGGTTGACCTTTTACCCTTGGAAGGAGTAGGTTGACCTGTCATTGAATGAGCCTATACTGATTTTGTAGGTTGATCTGACACTTTGGGTGAGATTCCTAAAGTTTCCAAATATTCATAGGTTCTCCTTAGAATGGGGCCCACCTATCTTTAGTGTTTTTACACTCTATATTAGACCAATTAATCCAGGGTAATGGTTGATTAGAAACATTATCTCTCCTATAAACAGGATCTAATACCTCATCATCATCTTTCATGTCCTTAGGGACAACTACAATCCCATAATGAACAACTTCACTCAAATTCAACCTCTCAAACTCTCTTTTCCTTACAATGATTTCATCCCAACAATGAATCAAAATATCTTCAAGTTGGGGAATATGCACACTAGATAGCCCCATTTTTCCAAACTTATCCCAATAATCAAAGTTAGACCTTGGATGAAAATTATTTAGAGTAACTTGAGACATTTCTCCTTTACATTATTTTCCTTTTGTATATTCACACATGAATATATCCCTATGGTAATGGGAAATTGGACTCTTGCCTTATGTCGATTATGTTGGATTTTGAGGTAGTTAATAAATTATTGAAATAGCTCCAACAATACCCACTTATCAATAGGACATCTGGGTAATTTATTTGGAGCTCCTAAACACATGGCACTCTAATATAGGTAAATGTGGGAAACTGAAGATAAATTCCTCCCCATTCTCACTTCTTGCCAAGCCTCATAAGAAATTCTCTGATTGTAAAAATCCTTATCAAAACAATACAATAGCACAATCAAATAAGGCATCATTCACTCTCCTGAAGTGTTTAGTACCTTCTTCCATGGTGAGTTGTGGGTAATATTCGTTATATATCTAGAGCTCTTAACTCCATTTGGATTCAATCCTTGTATCTCTCATCCTAGCCACATGATAAACCAAATAAGAAGTCATAAATAAATTATTCGAGGTCAACACATATTCTAACTGAAAACATATTAAATATCTTATAAACTCATCCCACTAAATAAACTCCTTATTCTTCTTAATAGTGGCTATGTATAGAAACATCCACTCTTAAAACTCTCTAAACATCTAGTTGTTTACTCAATAGTGTAATTATATCATTCACCTCTTGAATGAAATATGAACGGGAAGAGTATTAGGAATCTTGGTCATGGTGCCCTTGGTCTTATCTAGGCAACTCTTAAAAAACCTTGGTGCAAAATTCATTCTCCACCACCTAGTGTTCAAGTGTGGACTCAAGAGAAATTTTAGCATATCCCTCTACATCAGGAGTTTGAAAATATCCTCAAATAAATTAGTGTCCAATTTAATAACAATGTTCCCATAATCATCCCTTATCGAATGATGGGTGGCCTTGTCAAAGTATGAGGTTATAGCTAACAAACTCGGGACATTATAGTGATGGTGGAAAACTAGTTACAAGAGGAAGCCCGATATCATAAATTTCTTACATCCAGGGATTCTTGCTTTTGGCCTTAACCCTTTTCCATAATTCATCCATATCTATATGTCTCAAATTGGTGTCTCCAATATTTTATAAGTATGAAGATAGGTGAGAAGGATGATACACCCACAAATATTTATAATTCATCTTGTATTTTCCTAATGAAGAAGAAGAAGACATTAGATTGTTTGAAAATTACCAAATTTGGAATTTGAGCTTGTGTATACACCGAGAAAAGCTTGTAAAACCTCGTGGACTTCCGAAACTCTAAAATCCTAAATCCTAAAACTCATAATTTTGCACCCTATTAGAAACCTAAAAACTTTGAAACTCGAAAAGTAGACTTTTGAAATCCCGAAACATAAAATTTTGAAATCTTATTCTTCCAAATCCAAAATTGCCAAATTTTGAAACCCAAAAAACTGTAAAAACTTAAGGTGAAAACTACAGTCTCGAAAACATGAAGTTGAAAGGATCTAAAACCACCTATCTCATAAAACTCTTTGATTCCTGAAATCTAAAGAAATTCCATTTCCAGAAAACCACAAATGTCTAAAATTTCAACAATTCCAAGTCTAAAAGTCTAGAACTCTAAGTGATTTAGTTCCAAAATTGAAAACCACGAAATAACAATGTGAAATAGAAACAATTTCTTGATGGCTCCAAAACGCAATAAAATTTATTATGTGCAAGTTATGAAGCTTATAGTTCTAAGCACAAAGATTAATTTTTAAGTCAAAGAGAATTAATAATGAATGGAACATATTCACAAAATCCATATTTGGGATGAAAATGAGATCTACAAAATAATGAAGAAGAAAAAACCTAAAAACAAGAAGAGGAGAAACAAAACCTAAGATTGCAAAATGAAAACAAACAAATCCTTAACCCTATAATGAGGAAAACATACAAACTTACCTTGAAAAGATTCCTCGGGAAGCACGATAAAAATTCACTAAAAATCGAGTGTCGGAGTATGTTAAATAGGTGAAAATGATAGGTAAAAATTGGATTTTTATAAGTAAACCAAAAATTAATGCCAAAATTCTGAAACATGTGAGATTGTTGAGCATTAATTGTTTTTGAGGTCGAGTTCAAAGTTCTGCATGATGGTTTACCTTATACATCTTACCCGAAATCCCAAAATCCTAATGACCCGAAATTCTCAAGTTCTAAAATTTCGGATTTCATGATTTCAAACTTCTAAAATTTCTATGCAATTTTTATGAAAAACTCTACTAAATATTCAAAACCTGAAAGTCTGATGTTTCAAATTTTTGAATTTTGGGTTTTAAGACTTCATAACTTTTTGAAGTATTTTCACAAAAAAGGGTGATAAAAATCTAAATTTCAAAAACCTTCAAAGTCCAAATTTCAAAATTTAGAACTCGAGACACTTTGCAAGTAAAAACATGAGTGGAAACCTGAAGCTCAAATTTGATTTTTTCATGATAAATAAAAATTTTCAAATTAGAAATTTTAGAATAGAATGGTAAAGAATTTGGAAAAAAATTATGGCCCTCCCAAGAAGGGTAACTTGTAAAGTTAACGCAGAATTGTTGAAATTGATTTCCATGTTGTACTTGATGTTACACATAGGGTTGAGGAAACACACCTCCAACTTGAAGAATTGTAAAATTCCTCAATTAAATGGCATATAATCAATACTATGTTGGCAATGAATATCAATAAATTAGATATGTATTTATTTCTTACCTTAATATACGATAACATTAATTCACCACTCGCCCCAATTTCTCCCTTTTTCAAATTTTCACCATGTTTTTAATTTTGCTAAAAATTTACCCAAATGTAAGATATCATGTTACACCTATACCATCCATAAAATTATATTCCCTTTTATTTTTATTTATCCATGCATAAATGTGACATTGAAACTTCGTTTCATTCTATTTTAGATTCACTTCTATGTATACACAATGTATGGTATATTATACACTTTATTCACCTTATCTACAATATAATTTCCTTTTGTATCATTACTCTCTTGTATTTTCTCATATTTCCAATATTTATGCAATTATTAATTTCTGAAAAAATTGTCTTTTATATGAAAATTGCTTATCACAAGTTTTGTGTTTGTTCACATTTGAAAGTTTCACCTTATTCTACAAAAATAAACAAAAACATATGCACATAATTTTTCTACCACACTCAAATCTCATTAAATGATGCTTACACACAGTTCATTTTCCCTGCATCATAGTTTATTTTCTTACCTATTTTGTTATTGTATAGAAAACCCAACATGCCAAACACGCACTCATCATTTTTTCATTCATTCACTAAAATGTTTCCTCTCAATATGGAGATCAATGGTGATACCATTTCTAGTGACAAGATCTTGGGGTTTTCATAGGATAAAGATGCTTCCAATCCTAACTATATAAAGGAATTTAATCCTTACAAAAGTCACTAGTCTATAGAAGATAAAGTTATAAAAAGGGGTTCTTTTATAAATATAAAGAAAAATAAAAATGAAAGAGCTAGGTTTTGAGATCTGATCTCATTGAAGAGAAAGGTATAGACATAACTATAACTTATTTTAATCAAGTAGTTGAAGTATTATTGAATCATATATAAATTAAAAATTTTAACACTATCGTAGAAGGAACTTATAGGTATAAAAAATTAGAATACAAAAAGTTAGACAAATCTTGGGATATTATCCTGGACTTGACCTCTTCTATTAAGCTCCATTCAAAGTAGGATTAAACATTATTCTATATTTACTTTCAATTCAAAATAATTACAGAGATCAAATTTTTATCTTTCAATTCCATTGTTGATATTCTAGACATTATTATATATGTTACTATAACCTCCATGATTAGAAAAATAGAAAGAAGATGCAACCAAAAGAAAAGACTTTTCCTTAAGGATAACTCATGATTTTATACTGATGTATAACACTTTGGGTTGTTTTTGGTGATGAAGAGGAAATATTTTGGCTAGGTTCTATGCATTAAAGGCATAAAAAATATAATTATCACAATAATGAAAGGAAAAATAACAACATATACATGAGAACTATGGGAAATGCTTCCAACACACATTTATTCATCAATTTTTATATAATTGGATTCATGAATTAAAGAATTGGTTTGATTCCAATAATTCAAAACTAACATCTCCATCACTTAATATTGACAATATTGAAACAAATTATAATAACCACATTAAATGTTATAGAGTTATGGGTAAATCAAATAAATTTCCCACTATATTAATAATCATCGACCTCAATATGTTGTCATGTTTCTATCCTAATTATGTTGCACTTGTTAACAATAACCATTCCAAGTTTTTTTCAAATGTATACCCCACTTGGCATGGTCACAAACATAATTTGGATGTCAAAAAGGAGAATATAAATAGGGATTGTATTTTATAATATAGGATAACACTAGCTTAAATAGGCCCTAGAAAATAAATTGGATGTTATTTCTGATTTCTTTCCCCACGTGGTCTTCATGAATTTTAAGGTAGCCTAAAAATTAAGTATTGCATCTTGCTACACCATCCTTGACTCATAAAAAAATCATGAATCCATGGGGAAGTTTCCACTAGAGTAGACACAATATCAAGCATGGGGTAATTTTCAGGTGCTTGATAGGGGATCAAAACTTGCTCATGGTGGGATGAATTTTTGTCATGGAAAGATAAAATTTGATGTCATTGGTGGACATGAGACTATGAAGGATCAATTTCACCTATTGTAAGAGGCTCAATGAAAATTTATCTCCTTATGAGTTAGTTATGGATACTTTTCGTGTGTAGGTGATTTTTGAGTTACATGGGGAAAAATAGACAATCTTGTGAAGGGTATTATGAAGGAAAGGGCATACACCAGGTATGAAGTCATTATGAAATTCTTAGTGGTGGAAAAATACATCGATTGCCGATGGGAATTATCAATGATTATCTACCCTAATCCACAATCTAATTCCTTTTGTTACCATTATAATTAACGAGCCATCCAATATTGAAAGTATTTTAATGTCTCCTCACCAACTACTTTTCTAAGAAGGAAAATGACATCTAAATATGATTTATGGAATTCACTTTGTGACAAGTTCTTTGGGATTGGAGAGGGTTTTCTACCTTTTTTTAGAAAGGAACCCACTATTAGGCCTTGTAAATAGGAGTCAGTCTTGTCCCACTATGATAAATTAAATTCCTCGGTTATGATGACCATGTTATTTCTAGTGGGAATTTTTAGGTACTGAGAAATTACCTTCAGAGTGATGATTGTGAGGATTGAAATTTCATCTGCCAAGATTACTCTAGTATTCAGATCATAATGTAGTACACATACCAAGACAAGCTCGGTGCCTTGAACTGATAATGGATGTCCTCCTTCCCTGAATAACCCACTTGAGAGTATATTTTCCTCTAATTATACTTGTGGGTCATTCATCATTCTATCTTTTAGGTCTTCCAGGTCCATGTGGGTGACATCATTGTCTCCCACATTGGGATATTATGTGATTAGTGTTGAAATAGGTTTGAGACCAAAATACTTGACCTTCATGGTGGAAAAAAGTAACGAGATATGTGGAATGTGAACTTATGGGAGTGACTTGAGTTCAATTACAAGACTTACTATTTTTGGTAGGTCCTGTTCGAGAAGGCTATTTTTAGTAAGTTTTTAGTTTTGTCACTTTTTTATGACTTTTGCTTATTGGGAGTAACATTAAAAATTAAAGGTTCATTATTTTGGAAAATTACTATTTTTAGACATATGGGACCTATCAAAACCTTATATTTTTGGATGGATGTTTTCTGGGTGTTGGATTGGAATGAAACCAATTTCAAAAGGTTAGTTTTTTCTCAATATCTTCAACTCCAATTTTTAGAATTTTAATTCTTTGAAACTCTATAGATCTAAAAGGAAACTCCCAAGACCTAAAATTTTAAATGGCTACTATAAATTGTACATATCATCAATGGAAGTTCTCTTATAGTTAGATTGAAGACATTTTGGGAGGAGATCACTCGTAAAATTTGATGGAAATTGGGTGCATGGGTAGCGAGTTATGAGCAGCTTTATGTTTTGGAGTATGAGTGTTTGGAAAAATTAATAGCATAATTGTTAAAAATGGAGGTTTTTAGGGGAAAGGGACAACGCCTTGAATGTTTGAAAATTAATAATTATGTGATATGATGAGTTAAGCCTTTTAATTGAAAATTTCAACTCATCACTTAACCACATGGAAAGTCTTAAGAGCCCCCCAAAAAAATCATAGAAATTCATTGTCGAATATGTGAAAGTTAACTTTTGTGCTAATGGAGAATATGAAGAAAATGCTAAAATGTTGTTGGTTGGTAGCATTTTTTATGCTACCATCTGAAAGGATATATTATGTTATCCACTAATAGTATATGATGTCGGCAAAACATATATGATTTTTTGAAAAATCATTTTTGACAATAATAGTTAAAATGATTGGCTCAATAAGAAATATGTCCTCACAAAATATGGTGCAAACAAAAAAATCAAAAAAGTGATTTTTGTGAAAAAAATATAGATTTCGCTAATTTTGTATAAGATTTTTTTTTGAAATTTTTATGTTAGCAGTTAAAATGATCATCTCAATGAGAAATCTATCCTCCTAAAATATGGTGTAAGAAAAAAAATCCCATAATTTTTTTATGATGTATGTCGTTAGCATAAAATATGCTACCTACCGATAGCATTATTTATGCTACCCATTGGTATCATTTTTATGATACCCACTGGTAGCATTTTTATATGATATTGGTCATTAAAATAAATTATGCTACCGACCAGTACCATAATTTATACTACCATCCGATAACATAATTTATGGTACCGGTCAGGGAGCATAAACTATGATATCAATCAAGAGTATACAAAATTGCTACCAATTGGTATCATAAAAAAAGCTACTGGCTGGTAGCATAATTTATGCTATCAGTCGACAGCGTATATTATATTGTCGACCGGTAGCATTAAAAATGCTACTGACCGACAACATTAAGGTGAATATCACAAATTTCTATTTCACAGGAATGGTGAATTCATCCATAAAATTAATTTTACCTAGAAAATTTTGGAAATGGAGTCCTAATTCCTACCCTAAAAAATTTCCAATTTCAAATTTCAAAAACCAACATATTTGTGAATTAACCAATATTCACCACTAAATTTTCACCGCTTAATCATGGAGCTAAATTGGGGTTGGGAGATGAGTTTGAGTGTGGTTGTACCTTAAAAAATAGGGTGAAAATGTGCAAGGAAAAAATGGTGGAATACAAGTGTTCTTTTCACTAGATGGTGATAAATGGCATCTTCTGGTATAGTATGAATGAGATGCAGGGAGTTGAAAGTGGCTTTGAGGGGATAAAAATTTGTTTTCACGTGACTATGGGCTAACTGGAAGGATGGGGAGCACAATTTCATGTCCCCTATGTCATTTTTTATATTTTTTCAATCCAAGGGGACACCACTAGCTCAAAAATGTGACATGGTGGTTTTTATCATGAGATAGGGGCATGGAGATAAGTTGATTGCAAGTCTAGGTTGTTCCTAAGTGAAAAAGAGGTGATATATAAATTGTGAGAAGAATTGATTCACAGGGAGCATAATTTTGTGTTCCTCATGTCAATTTTCACATTGAGGATAATGTGAGGGGATAAACTTGGTGATAAAATGTCCCAAGGGTCTCATTCCATGAGAAGGGAACAAGATACATGCACATTGTGAGGTGCTCTAGGTCCAAAGGTTATGAGTTCCGAGTTAAAATAAGAGGCCCAACATATGGGGGAACAATTTAGTATCTCCCTTGTACTCCTTTCACCTTGGGGATAATACAAGAGGACATCATGTGCCAAGGGTCTTCTCGTCATGGAAAGGGGACTGGGAAACTTAACTCTTCACATGTTCCACCTAACACACCAAGCTATTTTCTAAATGAAAAACCCCTTAAAAATATTAGGGAACACAATTTGGTATTCCCTTTTCCCTTTTCACATTAGATATTATCTAAGGGGACACCAAGGGTGAAAAAATGTTCATAATCATTTTTGAAATGTTGATGTCACCTGCCAAGTGCATTTTAGGACACTAGGAGTGTTTTTCCTACCATGGGAGCATAGAATGGTGTTTTGGGGTAAAAAATTATATGATTTTGACTAAAATCACATTTTTCAATCAACCTAGATGTTAGAAAGAGATAATTATGCCTGAAATTTGATTTTAAGGGCCTATTTTACTTTTGAATCGAAGGGCCAACTGGAGTGTCCTAGATTATCACAAAAAAATTAAGTTTTGGAATCAAACCGATGCTTCCATCATGCAGAGGGTTCCAATATAGTTCCTTTAACTATTTTTTCCACTCAAATCTTCAAAAAAGTCCCAAAATCATCTAGACAAGTTAGCTTTCACCATTGGAGCCTTCATTTCCTATGCCCAAAATTACTTGATATTGTTTGCTTGATTCTTGACATAAATTTATTCTATGAATTTTCCATAAACTACCTTGGATTAACTAATTTATCTCCTATACAAATACTAAATGGTTTTAAATTTCCCTATCAACTTTGAGAGGGTGTTTACCATTTGTAAATGGCTAAAATGGCCCCTTCTAGGCCTCCGAGGGTTGTTGTTCTTCATTGAATATTAGTGACTTCTCCATTAACCTTAGGCATACATCCATACACATGGAACAAACATGAAAATCTTATTAGCACATTCTTATAAGATATAAAGAGGATTAAAATGAGGACATGATGGCTAGAGGAAGGGTTTATAATGACTGAGACAATTTTTTTTTGAAGTAGGGGCTTTGTTGTCATGGCCAAAATTTTTAATTTCACATACTAGACATTTAACTTAACAACAAAGATTATAACCTACATCATGCTACTAGCCGAGCATAAAACATGCTAAATGTTGATAGTTTCTAATGGCTAACAACATTGTTAAATAATTCTCCATCCGTGTGAAATAATTTTCCTTCGATTCACGAAATAATATCTATGAGTTTTTAGGGGTCTTAAAATTTTCCCTAATTTTAGTTTAATAATAATACATTCTAAAGATATTAAATGGTTCATATTAAATTTAGAAACTGGATTTTAATTTAATGAATTTTATAACAATTTGAATATTATTATTTCATATTTTATTTTCACTAAATCATTATTAATTATTAGATTTTATGATTTTAGGGTGTTTGTACACTTATCAATCATTGGTTAAAATTATTTATCATTACTGTGTTTCATGGGAGGTTGTCACATGTCCCTTTCTCTCTATCAATTTTTAGTCTCTCTATTTATGAGTATTTATAGAAGTGTGCACGGAGTATGCCCTAACATTTCAAATACTATGAAAATGTGTCACTATCTGTAAGTGACACACACTCTCCTTCTATCACTAGAAATTTTGATGCAAGAAATGAAGGGACATGCTCACAAGTGAAAACATATTAGATAGATTCCCATACAAATAAGTAGGAAAATGTCTCTCTTAAAATGATTCACACAATGAATTGCATGGGTCTCCTCAAGATTAACTGTCATTGGGTCTTAGAAGACAAATTATTTTTGGGAAGAACTTAAAGGATTGGAAATAATTGTTTCATTTTGAGGGCCCATTTGTTGGTTCATACCTAATGTGGAAACTATATATTTATAATTACTCATGAAAATCAGTCTCTAGGATTGTGAAAAATAAATAAATTAATTACAACATGATTCATTTCCTATTGATGCACACAAGTCAACGTATAAGAATTCAATTATTAAGTTCACTTGCAATAACTTAATTAAACTTGATTAAAAATTTGTAAAATTTAGTACTAACATAATCTAATCTAAGAGGGGTTATAAAATAAGCGTAAAATATAAAAAATTGTAATGATATGAGAAAAATAAATTAAGATTCCATAATACAAGATCTAATTCATTTAAATGCCAAGATCTGATAACCATGCCCACACTCAAACTATTATGTACTCATTCAACACAAAAGAAAGTGTAAGAGTTTAAGGGAATAAACTGTTATGATAGAGAGAGAAAATGCTTGCTAGATATGCAAGAAGTTCTTGATAGCTTAAACACTATCAAAAAATCAAAATATGTTGTAATTAATAAACATAAAATGTATCCTTTAAAATTTAGGGGAAATAAAACAAATATACATAGTTTTATACTTTAGGCCAAAACATGGAAATCAAATTGAACAAGGAAAAATTATTAAAAACCATAAGCTTCTTTAATCCAAATTCAAGGACCTTTATAAAGTATTTCATCTGGGTATTTATAGAAAAACTAGGACTTAATAATGTTTTATAAACATTATTGGTAGTAACCAACTACATAACCCATATTTGATAATATGAATGAAGAGTTGTTAAACTTTCAAATTCAATTGAATGCTAAGTGGGAAACATAGGAGTCTATGTCATGTCTCAATTTTTATAATATTATACTAGATTAAAAATATAGACCCCTTTTCTCATCTTTCAAATGCACCCTACATGCTTCGTATTCACCAATGTTCCATTTTTATAAACAACATTTTCAAACTACACTGAAATTAGGGTTATTTAAACAAAAAGATCTGAAAATAATTCTAAATTACCAAGATTGTGAAAAATATATATTGTAACTAAATAGAGGACATGAACCAAAATTAAATATATAATTTGTACTATATCTACCAATTTTCTATAATGGAACTTCCAAAATAGTTAAACAAAGACTCGCAAGTAAAAACTAGATCTAAAAATACTATGCTAAACTTACGAGATAAACCCAAGGGATTCACTAGGTCATGGTATGTTTATTATGTAGAATATCCAAAATAATCATCTCATTAAAAAATTTCAAACCAAACCAATATTTCATTCCATTATTATGTGGCATTCATTGTTAAAAATTACCATATTGCATACATTCATAAAAGAGTGTTAAAAATTGACCAAAATGAAGCCAATATATTAGCCCATAATAAGGGGTAGAAGGGTTTTTTAATTATTATTTTTAGGAAAATAAAGGGGTAGGGTGCATGGGTGGACCATTTGGCATTATCTCATTGGTGGGACTACTTTTCCAACTCGTTAAGTCCTCATTGGCACCACTAAAAACTTGTGCAATTCAGAGAAATAGGGGAATAATCTTTGCAATTTGAATATTACCTTCAATATGTGTGTTTTGATGTCTCTGTTCCCATATTCCTTTTTGTAATAAAATATTAAATTTATTCTAGTGGAATGGGTATTATTACAATGTTTATATCTTACCAATGTATGTCATTTATATTCCATCGGTGCTTCCTCATTTTAGAGGGCAAAAGGCGGGTTTAAAACTTTGAGATGGTGTAGGGCACCGATTTCGCCACTGTAAAATATAAATACATATCCTTCATTAGTGGATAACATGGTCTGGAGGTAAGATCAAAAATTGAGCGGATGCAATGTGATGATGGCTGAAACATGTCCCTAATTCCATGTGTACCTCATCGATGCTCTGTATATTTTGGAAGTTTAATGAGAGAAAAATGTTCACCAATCACCTCAATGTTTCCTTCGTGATTTTTTCATAAATTAGTGATTCAAAGTGGAGTTTGGATGAAGGGGTAAAACCTTTAATTCTATGGATGTGTTGTGCAACAACAAGTGACACTTTTCATGAATCCATCACATGAACTAGAACACATGGAAAATAGTTAAGTTTGAAGTATTGTAGGGCATGGTGAATCGATGGATGTCATGTGCCTTGGATCCATATCTTTCACTAAAATAAATGAAAAGAGGCAAGAAAAATTATTCCAAGTTTCCAAGAATATATAGAGAATCTAAGTTAAAAATTAATAACATGTTTCAATGAGAATGGAAGGTATTTAAACATCAAGCGAGTCATCTAAATGAAAAAATCCTATTAAAAAAGCATAATTCTTCAAGTTATTTTGATGTAGGTTGTAATCATATAAATCAGAGGAAAGAAATATTTTATAATGATTATTAATCATTAGGGTGCCTAAAAATGCATGTATATTATCATTTGAACCCTTGAACTCCAAAATTTCAACCAAAGGACCCAAAATGAAAGAAAACCATTTTTCGGTGCCAAAAAAGTAAAAAAAAAACATTCAACATAAAATAAAGAAAATTAATAAGGGGTATTAAAAATGTCACAAAAATGTATATGTAATATCTAGTAATATAAGTGGTATTTCTCCTTTTAGATTTGATAAAATGTGGACTAAACACCAAGACTTTTATAACAACATGCAAGAATGGTGCAAAGGGATAAATCAAGTTCGACATGTACCTCCTTATTCAAAACTTTAAATTGTCAAAAAGTGTCAAGATATGGAATAAACTGGTTTTTGGAAATATCTTTGAGAAAAAGAAAAAGATAACCAATGATTTGGCTATTCTGGAATCCAAAGTGTAGAACTTAGGGATGGATGCCAATGACTATTACAAGGAAAAGAATTGCTCATTGAATTACATAATATCAGGGCTAGTGAAGAAATACATTGGAGGCAAAAATCAAGGGTTGTTTGGCTTAAAGACAATGATAAAAACACAAATTTCTTCCATATGACCACCTTAAAGAATAGAATCCATAATAATATTTTCTCTATTATCATTAGTAATGGGCAGGAAAACAAAGACAAGCAAACAATTAAAAATGACGCTATTGACTTCTACAAAAATATTTTGTCCAAAGATGTTCAAGACAATGAAATCTACACTAACTTATTTCTGGATTACATTTCTCATTGCTATGATATTCAAGAAGAATTGAACAAGATTATTACTTTGATTGATATGGAGGAACTTAAAAATATTGTTTTCTCTTTCGAATGAGAAAAGTCTCCTAGACTAGATGGATTTCTGGTTTGCTTTTTTTCCAAATTTATTGGGAAATTTGTAAAAATGACTTTCTTAAAGACACTAATGAATTACTTTGTAGTAGAATGATTTTGAAGGAAATAAAAATACTTTAATAGTGATGATTCCTAAACATTATGGTGCTAAGGACTTCAAAGAATTCCATCCTATCACTCTTTCTAAAACAATTTACAAAATATTTACAAAGACTATAACCTAGAAAATGTAGCCTCTCTTCAAAAGCATCATATCATGGTAATGAGGTGATTTCATGTAGGGAATAAAAATACACGATGTCATTTCGTGGTCCATAAAACAATCCATTCCATGGAAAATAGTTGAAAAACTAGCATGGCCATCAAATTGGATATGAATAAGGCCTTTGACAAAGTTTCATGATAATTTTTAGATAAAGTTCTTGAAAATTTGGTTTTAATATCCATTTCAGAAGCTAATTAGAGAGTGCATTTCTACTCCTATGTTCTCTATTCTCCTAAATGGCTCTAAAACTAGGTTTTTTGGCAGCAACAGAGGTATTAGGAAAGGGCACCCCATTTATCCTATTATCTTCATCATTATAGCCAGAGCTTAAGTAGAGAAATAAGAAGATTCACTAAAGTGGTATATATTAATGGCTTTAATTCCTTTTCCAAAAATCTCTCGGTTTCCAACAACAATTTTGTGATGAAACTATCGTCCTATTTATTGTATTTGTGCACAAAGCTAAAAAATTCAAGTATTTTCTAAACTATTATGAAGATTCTTTTGGACAAATCATTAATTATGGTAAGAGCTCGAAGTTTTTTATAAACACCCTTGAAGCCGTAGGAAAAAAAAATGCTAAAATCCTTGGTTAGGGCATTAAGACTCTCCTTGCTACCTACTTTGGGGATGCATATGTTCAAAGGTAGTCTCCCTATATATGTTTGGAATTTATTTCTTGATAGATTCCAATCTAAATTTGTGGGATGTGAAGTTTTTGTTTTGTCTAGCACTTCTAAAAATATTCTGATTAAAATTACACTCTAAAATCTACCTATCTATCTTCTTTCACTTTTCAGAATACCCCAAAAGATAGTTGACATGATAGAAAAAATTAAAAAAGGTTTTTATGGGTTGGAGTTGAGGAACACAACAAAATACCTTTGGTTGCTTGGGACAAAGTTTACAAACCTAAATCCCAAGGGGGATTGGGAATAAAGAATATCATACACATGAACTCAGCTCTCCTCACCAAAATGGGTTGGAGACTCCTTAAAGAAGATCTCCCTTGGTGCAGATATCATTAAAAACAAATATTTGAAAGAGGATTTTATCAAGGACTTTATTAGATTTGATGATCTTCCCAATGGATCTCATTTTTGGAATTATTTGGTCAAAAGAAGAGATCTTATATCAAAAGGAATTAGATGGGAATTTTGTAATGGTAATAAAATCAAATATTAGGAGGACAATTAGAATTTAGAGCTAAATTAGTAATAAAAAAATTAATATGCAAAATCAAATCAATTTGATAAGACTGAAATATGGTGAAAAGAAAAGTGGATACCTCAATAGCATAAATGGAAAACATACTTGGAGAAGACTATCACTTGAAGAAATAAATGAAATGGAGAGAGACAATTTGAATTACATTCAAAATAAGATTGAAAACATCTATATTCTCAATACCAACATTAAAGATGAGATTATTTGGGAGGATTCGGAGATGCAAATTATAATGTTCTCTCAAGTTATAATAGTCAAAATTAGATTCTTAACTCACATATATGTTGAAAAAAATTCTTTTAAAGAATTTACCTAAATATCAATTTATTATTGTGGCTAACTATTCAAGAAAATATTCACACAATGGATAAATTATGAAAGAAGGGTCATATCCTTGCTAACAGTTAATTCTTTGTAAAGTTGAAGAGGAAATTGTAAACCAAATCTTTATTCATTTCAAGTTTTCCTTCTCCCCTTTGGGGCCTCATCTTGGAAAAAATAGGATTGAAATGGGTTCTCCCTAAAACTGTGAATGAGTTAAAGGCTCAATGGTATTTTCAAACTAAGAGTGTTTCAGTCAAACTCTTATGGGAATTTATCCTTTCCCATACTGTTTGGGAAATATGGAAAGAAAGGAACAAAAGAATATTTGAAGGGAAAAATTTATATTTTTTCTTGGTCTTCAAACACCTTGTTCTTTTGATTATGGAAAATATTAAATCTTCCATTAAATATAACAAAATAAGATTGAAAGATTTTGATATCATTGTTATCTAATTTCCTCCACCACATGTTGAAATTAGATAACAAGAAAATTACTATTGTGATTAATCAAGATAGCTCTGAGGATCTCGGACTAATGTAAGAGGAGTCAATCCTTTGGAATTTTGGTAAGGACTTGGCCAAATCACGGTGAAAAAACCAAGACAGGGATGAAGGAGCCACAAAAGGTACCATGTGTCATTGTGATGCAATTCCACAATAGAAAGGAAGGAATGAAATCCAAAACTCTCACAAGAATTCCGCATAAAGTGAATGGTGAGGGGCCCACCGAAGAGAGGATCCTCATGTTAATATACAATGAGTTTCATTACGAACTCATGGAAAAGTAAAAGGAGCCACAAAAGGTGCCATGTGTTAACTCGACGCACTTTCAAAAGATGTAAGAAAAGCAGAGACCTTAGAGATTCTCTTGGCTGCCATGTGGAGCTCAACATGATGGAATCCAAAACCAAAAATGCAAAGGATTGGCGGTAGGTCAATACAACGTGGGATTAATCATGAAGCCACTAGGAGCTTTAAATGCTCAGATATTTTAAAAGATATGGAGAGGCGGTTGGAAAGTGGTTGAGGATGCATTAAATGAGTATGGCCTTCATTTTCTCCAACTACAAGTCATGGGGTAGTGTGAGGGAGATTTTACAAATCTATCTCTATCATTTCACCTCATTTATTACAACTTGAAAGTGGTTGGAGAAGTAGTTCTAGGATTTTTCTCTTCTCTTCTTCTCATTCTATATATTGTAATCTGGGGCTCATTATAAAATATATATCAAGAGTTAGTCATTTTTCCCTTCTTTCCATGTTTCTTCTCTTCTTGGGAAAGATCATGGAGCTCAAACCTTCTTCTTGAAGCTTTGTAATGGAATTTTCTTGCCTCTTACATGTTGATTGTTATACTGTGCACAATTTTGGAGCAATATAATATGTCATGTGATGCATTTTTCCATCCTTTGCATGTTTTTATTGTCTCTAATAGCCTTTATTCATTGTTGGTATAATGTGCATATCTCTAATGTTCACTATAGGTTTTGGAATTTGTGCTTAATGAGTTTGAAGTGGTGTCATGTGTTGATCTATCTATGGACTATGGTGAATTTTGTCCACCCTTTTCATTACTCACCTTTTCCCATTTTAGGCAGTCATATTCTTGATTAACTTATTCTTTTTGGGCACATCGATTATGTTAAATTTTTGTGTTATGTTTCATTGTTATTTGACTCCCATCTCACGCCATAGAGAAGAGCCTACTTTTTAAAAATATGGATTTTACTTTAGGGCACATCCCACTAATCTAAGGTATCCAATGAATCGACGATCCATCGAAAAGATTATCGATTGACAATTTTCTTGGCCTTCTTTAAAATCTAGAGGTTACCTTAGGGTGCACGTCCCACTAACCTAAGGTATCAACCAAATCGACGGGCCATCCATAAATATTATTATCAACAGTTTTCCTGGCACACCCAGTGGGATAGTTTGAATGACCTTACCACTTTATTTCATCAAGTTGATGTTTTCTTGGTAAGATTCAGCCTTTGGAGGAACATGCAAAGCACACATGATGACTCCATCTAGTCCGAATGACCCATTCTCAAAAAATTGCAAACCCTTTTTCCATCCATTTCCATTCACATTTCTTTCCATATCTCTCATTTCCTTTCATTCTATGAATTTGTGCAATCATGACTTCATTCCCGTAGTGGAATTCACACTTTCAGTAGTACCATCAACCTCTAATGAGCTTCACAACTTCTCCAAGTTAGCATTATAACTAGATTCAAAGCCACTATGCTTACCCATATGAGCAATGCCAAAACTAGTTTGGCTACGAAACCTATCAAGGACACGGTATGCATATGATGACTATAGTCAGATAGAGGATGTTGGTCTACTAGAGAAGATCCAAATAATGGAGGCATGCATGGTTCAATCTCGGGATACAACACAAATGAAGGCATTTAGGATAGGTTGCAGGGCACCTTGTCCATGGGAAGGCCCTTTCCTAGACACTATAGCCCATAGGAAAAGCTTGATTTCTTAGAGGAAATTCTACCACCACTTATGCAGTGGATCGAGGGTATTGAAACATATGAGAAAAGTGTGAGACAACCTTGTCAATGGGTAAGTCAATCACCAACTCTTTGTTTATCTTGCCCCCCTTCCCAAGCTCTATCATGTCATACCACTCCAAATGTTGAGTTCCCTTCTCCATCTCCTAGCCTTTCATCCCACCTCATTTCTTCTACCCCTTTTCCTTCCAAACAATCATTCCCTCCATGTGAACAAAAAAACTCCAAATCCAAAAGAAGAGGAGCACATAGGGATGAATAAAATAAATTCAAAGGAATAAAATCATAAGACCAAAGAGATTATAGATCTCTCTCCCATTCATCCTCTCTAGAAACCAAAGTTTTTGGAAGATTTTGAGCTCACAAGCTTCATGTTTGAAGATGAAGCTACACATGATGAAAAATTTGTAGACTCAAAGACCATCATGCAAGAGGGAGAGACCTTAGCACAACAGATAACGATGAGCTTGATTGCTTATCTAACTTGGAGGAATGTTTTAATGAGAAGAGCCCATGAAAATCAAAAATTTTATGGATACATCATTAATTCCCCAACAAGAACAACTTCTACCCATAATAGTTCCCTTAATCAAATTCAAAAGCTCTTGATGAAGATATAATCATTGAAGGCTTTTTTCTTTCAATCAAAGAGTCTAGATTTTTTGACAAAGATGCCATGGAAAAGAAGGAAAAGGAAGACAAGGATGACACCACTTCTATACCATTCATCAAGACAAAGGATCAACTATTTGCAGATTTATAGGAAATTCAAAATCAACATGCAAACAACTCCATTCAAAAAAGTCTGCAAGAAAGCCTCATCTCATAGGTTAAAATTCAGAGCAATGGGAAAGTGCAATGGATCGAACCCTTCCCCATCAAGATTTTGGCCTCATTAGAGCCAAGGAAAATGGAGAATCCAACACCGGTCATGCTTACTTCAAAGCATGAGGATAATCTTCAAAGCCCCAAGGGTCAACTACAACACCTCCAACCAAATGATAAGCATCTTGAGGAGGTATTCATTTTTTTTTTGATACCATGGGTGGAAGAGTGAAAGGTAATTTTTCACTCTTATTACAGGCCATATCCATTGCTAAATTAATCACATGGTCATGCATTATAAGGAAGGGAAGCTATTTCTCCTTCATGTTTCAGGATTTTTTATTTTTTCTGGTTTGGTTAGTGTAGGAGTAGGAGTAGATTTTCTTTCAATAGAAGAAGTGCTTTTGCACACTCTACATGTCTTACTTGAGACATGTATGATTTAAAGTTTTAGATATAGCCCTTGTCCACGTTGCTCCAAGTGGTGTAATGTACCAAGCCCTTTAGTATTTAAAGGAAAGGAGATTCAAAGTTGCATGTAATAGTTCCAAAATTCAAGTCAAACAAATGCAAAGCAACTAAAATTAGTTAAGGAGACAATCTTATTGATTCTCTCCAGAATTAATTCCAGAAAAGCCTCTGCACCTCTGTAAGATTTACTAGAAGCCCAATTCAGAATCCTATACATCCTTCAACATTAAAATCGCAATGAGTAAAATTTGATGTCAAAAACAATTTTATACTCTCACAAAAAAATTAGAGTTTCCTTATGAGTGTTGAAAAACACAAGGATCAGTGTAGCAGATTTTCAAACAAGTAGTGAAACTTTAAATACTTCATAATCTAATTTCATAAGCTCATGATGATGATGTGGATTCTATTCCTAATGGATAGATACATACAACTAGTTCATTCCATTTAGTAGGCTAAATGGCCCCTGTGAGTCACCAAATTGTTATGTAACTTCCTCCACCTCTCGCTGAAATTAGATAATAAGCATATTACTGTTGTGATTAATCAAGATAGCTCTAAGGATCTCAGAATA
The DNA here is from genome assembly GCA_018340775.1 of Taxus wallichiana var. yunnanensis. Classification (NCBI taxonomy): domain Eukaryota; kingdom Viridiplantae; phylum Streptophyta; class Pinopsida; order Cupressales; family Taxaceae; genus Taxus; species Taxus wallichiana. The sequence goes on from CM031234.1 coordinate 131,525,530, forward strand.
ATATGAGAGGATTCAATCCTTCATCATTTTTGTAAGGACTTGGCCAAATCACAATTGAAAAAAATGAGCCAGGGGACGAGTCGAAAAGAAAAGTAAAAGAGCCAAAGAAGGCGTCATGTGTCATCCCGAAAGTGCAATTCCAAAACATAATGGAAGGAATGAAATACCAAAATCCCACAAGACTTCCACTTGGATTCAATTGTGATGGGCCCACCAAAGAGAGGATATTCATCTTAATGTATAACAAGAGTTCCATCACGAACTCATGGAAAAGTAAAAGGATCTCGTGGAAGGTTCCATGTGTCATCTTGACGCACTTTCAAAAGATGCAAGAAAATCGAGACCTTAGAGTTGCGCTTGACCACCATGTGGAGCTTGGCACAGATGGAATCAAAACCAAAAATGCAAAAATATATTGGCAGTAATTCAATACAATGTGGTATTAATCATGAAGCCACCAGGAGCTTTAAATTATCAGATCTTTTAAAATATATGGAGAGGTAGTTGGAAAGTGGTTGAGGATTTACTAAATGAGTATGGCCTCATTTTCTCCAACTGTAAGTCATGGGTCAGTGTGAGGGAGATTTTACAACTCTATCTTTGTCATTTCACCTACTTTATTAAAACTAGAAAGTGGTTGGAGAAGTAGTTCTAGGATTGTTCTCTTCTCTTCTTCTCATTCTATATATTGTAATCTAGGGCTCATTATAAAATATCTCGAGAGTTAGTCATTTTCCCTTATGTCCCTATTTCTTCTCTGCTAGGGTAGGAGCATGGAGCTCAAGCCTTCTTCCTGAAGCTTTGTAATGGAATTTTTATTTCCTCTTACCTACTGATTGTTGTACTGTGCACAATTTTGGAGCAATATAATATGTCATGTGATGCATTTTGTCCATCCTTTGCATGTTTTTATTGTCTCTAATAGCCTTTATTCACTGTTGGTATACTATGCATATCTCTAATGTTTACTACAGGTTTTGGAAGTTGTGTTTAATGAGTTTGAAGTGGTGTTATGTGTGAATCTATCTCTGGACTGTGGTGCATTTTTTCCACCCTTTTCATTGCTCACCTTTTCCCATTTCAGGTAGTTAGATTCTTGATTAACTTCTTCTTTTTTGGGTGCATCACTTCTATTAAGTTTTTGTGCTATGTTTCATTTTTCTTTGACCCTCATCTCACACCATAGAGAAGAGCTAACTTATTTAAAATCTAGAGGTTACCTTAGGGTGCATGTCCCACTAACCTAAGGTATCCAAAAAATCGACGCTCCATCTAAAAATATTATCGTTAATAATCAAATTTCTCACCAAATGAAACCTCCAATTGAACAAAATTTTAAGCATCTAAATGCAAAGAAAAATAGGAGTGAGACTGCTTTGGATTCATCCTCAAAGCAAGGATAGATTAAGATCAATTTCAACGGTGTAACTAAAGGGAAATCCAAGCATAGCTAGGGGTGGGGAGTTATAATAAATGATAAGGGTGGTCATATAAATGCTTATGTTGGATATATAGGGGTTTAAACCAATCACTATGTTGAGGCCTTAAAAATTCTATGGGGTATACAATTGGCTAAACATTTGAACATCAGAAATCATTTGGTGGAGGGGGACTCTATGAATATAATAAAATTCCTCAAAATAAATTCCCCTTAAATTTTGAGTATAAACAATGTCATTAATGATTCTATTCATATTTTAAATACTCTCCCTAAGGTTTTTATTTCACATACCTTTAGAGAAGGTAATTATGTTGCATACTTATGTGTAAATATTGGTGTTAATTATGAGAATATAAATCATTGGATTGGGTAAATAAAGTATCCCCTTGAATTCAGGAATTCCTTGAACCATGAAAGGAACAACACACACTCTTAAAGTGATTGCAAATATTTTGAAGGTTGTTGCTTTACTATGTCATACTTGGCATTTTCATTTAGGCACTAGACCGCTCCATTTTTGAAAATGGAATATTTTTGGCTCTATTATTTCAGTTCATGCAAAAGGAAAGGTTTACAAAGATAGTATGGGAAGAGATACTTATCAGGTGAACCTCCTTTCAATACGAGTCTAAAGGAGAATGAGGGGCTATGGGATATTCTTAGTACTAGTAAGTTCAACTCCTTTTTGGAATGAGTTACAAGACATGACCCTCACATTTCCACTAAGTTTGTAGAGGTGTGGAAAGACATAATGGTGCAATTTAAAGGGTATAGGGGGTAATCTAAGAAGGCCTCATCTCTCATGTCACTAACATGAGTGTGAAGGTCACTAAATTCTTTAAAAAAATTCAATCGGGTGGAATAAGAATCCATTTTTATGGGTGATGGTGAAAATATGAAACAAGTCCATGGAGGTATTATTATATCTTCCATTTCAATCCCATACAATGAAATAGTAAATCTCATCATCAAATACCCGACGATGGAGGGAGGCTACACATGATCAATACTTATCATCTTGTCCATCTTAAACACTTCAAAAGGAATATTTTTGGTAATTTTTCCATTTTACATTATTATGTCTCTCAAATTTTCCATTAAAGAGGTTTAGTATGACAAAAGGACCTATCCCCTTCATCAACTTGTCATATTTCCCATTTATCTCCATCTCAAATCAAATATCCCCATTAGAAACCCCTCCACCGATCTTTCATCTACATATGATCCCAAACCCGACAATAGACCGGGTGATGATTCTAGCTCCACTCACATGCTTAGAAGAAATTCAAGAAAGGGAAAAAGTATTGAAAAAACATCTCTAATAAAGATTCCTACCAACATAGCATGGAGGAATATTTTGTTACTAACTACCTACTTAGCTAGGGAAGAAAAGAAAGATGGAAAAAAATGATCCTAGGCATTCTAGATTGGAACTTCAAGAAGAAGTCCTCAATTGGATCAATAAAGACATTAAATTTTTAAAAGGGAACATTAAAAACCTTCATAATGAAAAGTTTGATAAGGACACCTGGAATGAAATGGAGGGAAAAATGGAAAAGGTTGGAAATAAGTGAAATATCATGGTTGAATGGTTTATCTTTCAAAACGGTTTGTTGAACTCCATTGTGAATGACCTCAAGAATAAAGACAACAAGAGAAAATTTAGGAGTTTGACAGGATGAATGAAAATGAGAAGATAAAATATATCAAGGACCTTATTGATCTCTCTTATAAATTATTTAACCTTATTTTATTTTTGTTCTTTGTTATATTTTAGGATCTTTGTATGGTTTTTTATGGTTTTGACTCGCACATGAACTATATTTTGATTGGTTTTGGGATGGTTTTGTGTTGTTTGCACTAGATATTTTTGATATTTGGTTTACTTTTTGTCTTTGAATTATTATTGGACATATATAGATTGTATATATAATGATGTAACAAGGTAGGGTCCCTAGAAAAACCCTCCTTTTACCAATTATAAAACTGGTATATTTTATAATAGGAATGGCGTATTGAGAGGGGTATTAATAAGAAAGTGATTATAATTATAATTTAAAATAAAGGTATTATTTAGTATCCTACGAACTAACATGATATGCCACATGTTTAATTAGTGAATCCCCTATGGCCAATAGATATAAATGATTCTACCATTCCCATAGCCACACTATCTCATTTCTAAGCGTATACATCTAAAAATACACTTTCATTCCCACATCATTTTAAAAATACAAAAATGTCATAAAAACAATAATTACTAAAAGTCAAATAATCCCATAAAATAAATATATAAACACACACAAAAATAAGTTTTGTAAATTTTTTATCATCCATTTAATTTATCTCATCCACTCACATTAAATTGTATCACAACACTCCATAAACACACAAAAACATATAATCCATCCAACTACCATTTACATCTACTTATCATATCAACTCCTTATGAAATTTACATTTGGATATCCATCTCAATATTCTATGTACTAGAAATATATAAAATAAGACTCGCCTGTAATTTCATCACCCTTGTCTTATTCAATTATTTTAGGTTCTTCTTTTATCTTCCCGATAGAAAGTTTTACCGAAGGAGAAAGATGATCATTTGGATATCTCAAATCTCGCAATACAATAAAATTTAAGATTTTAAACATAATTTTCAGTTACAACTATCATTGGATTTTGATTACTCTATAACTTATATATGATTGTTAATTCAAGTGAGATATGAATGGTGAAAACATATAATTGGTCAACACTCCATTAATAACTAGAAATCCCACTAATAAAACTTACACTATAGCTTGGTATCCTCGGGCCCTAGAATGTGTATTACAATTCATTTCATATATTTCAATTTTGATTGCATGTCTTACATGTTTTTTTATCAACCTTGTAAAGGGGTAACGATTAGACCAATGTAATTATCCTAGCCAAAAATTTATACTAATATTTTTACTACTATTTATGATTGCAAATTCATATTTGAAGAGCTTACCTACTTTATTCATAAAAATAACCTCGTTATTTTCCCTCACATTTACAATGTTGATATGGTCTTATCTTTATTCATAACATGATTTAAGCTTGATATATTTAATATTTCTAAATTTTTTTAGGGTAGATCATATCTAGGCATACATTTTGGTGTCTTGTGGTGGGACAATGTTGGATATGTGTTAACTTATTTCATTTTTGAATATAATATAAATTTTCCATTAGGTTTTTCACATTTGCCACTTTTTTATATTTTTTCTAATATTCTTTTTTGCAGATCTAACAATCATTTTTGTATATTTTTACCATAAAACTAAAAAAAAATTAAAATAAGGTTGCAATAAAGTCATGTGTATTTAATAATGTGTTATTTTTCTATCGTAAAAATAACTTAAAATTTGTATTCAATCATTTTTATGTGTTTATCCCATATTTTTTCTATCATTTACCCAACTAAGATTGGTTTATACTCTCCTTAATGCCATCAGTGACCTTCGCAAGAATAATAAATTGTCTCCACTTTAAACCTTACGCTTCTACTCAATTTTTATCACCGAGAGTCTATAGTTTTGAGTTTGTGTTCTAGTAGACTATAAAAACTATTGGAGGAGTTGTCATTTCTAGATAAGTGTAATTTCAATTTTACTTGGCTTCCATGAAGTGAGGCGCTTTTTCCACTAGTACTTAGGCCTTAGAAAAAACCTTTACATGGATTAAATCCTCATGTAGCACAAGGTATATTGATGAATCCCTTTAGGAGAAAAATTCTAGCCTAACATTAGGATCCTATGTTTGTTGTGCTTCACTTTACAAAGTGTCAAGGAAAGAATATTCCCTAGATACATATCCCATGTCTTTAAGGTATATTGGTGGGATGCTAAGTGGTTCCTACACCCTCTTTACTAATATTATGGATCTTATTTTATGTTTTATTATTTATCTACTTTCCAAAATCCAAATCAAATCATAAATCCATTAACCGAAAAAATAATCCATAAACCCAAAAAAATGTACCCTAGTCACTTACGTGATTTTCCTCTATTTACATTAAATTATATATATTTTTTCCTGATGTACCATACATAATCATGAAATTTACATCATAATGTCATACAATATGGCCTCTCACTCATTACCCCACTTTACCAAAATATTTGAGACCAACTCTCCAAATTTGATTCCCAACACTTGAGGGGGCATGTGCCTCCATTAACCTAAAAATCCATAATGATCCTTCTCACACCATGGTGTCATGCTACCTATATACCCCATACTTCAAAATTCCCACTTTTGAAAAATTCACTAACATCGACCCTTATGAGACATAGAAGAAATCATGTTATTATTCAAAAAAAAATTTATAATAAATAGATGTTGATATCTTAACAAAGAGGAGTCAAATATAATAAATGCACCCACATATCTCTCACTCACCTCCCTAATTCTCTAAAAATGTCTATTCTAAGAGGAGTGAGTTGTATAAACAACTCATGTATAATATGCTAGACTCATTCTAATATAATGAGTAAATAGAATCACAATATAAAATACATGTGAAAACTACATAATACCTAACATTCACCCCCTTAGTGTGAACATGGGGAGTAAATCAAGTCACTATGAAGATATAACATATCACCACTATTCTTGACACTCATACACTGGTGATCAAGAACATATCCAACAACTATTTCATGTGGATACATCAACCAATTGATAGTCAACATCATCCCCACCTCTTGGGATCCAAACTAGAATGGGAACTATTATCCACAAAAAAATTCAACACTCTTGACTATTACCTAACTATGCTTTCAATCTCCACATTTTATTTTACTTTAAGAGAAATATAGGAATATATAGTCACATTCCAAGTTTGTTTTCACACCACACAAAAATAGACAATATGTCACTAAATCAAAAGCAACATAATTATTAGTGACTAATGAGAGGTTAATTATCAACCTCCTTCCTCTAATCCTCTAGTCTTTAGATCTCACAAATTAGTAAAGGTATTATTTATCACTTTGAGAAAATTATTCATCATCTGAATGATGAATGTATTCTCCCTAATCACTTTCCTCTCTATTTTCAGCAGTAAGAAGAGGATTTTCTTTCAAATTTCCATCAAAAAGGTCATTTGCTCCATGTTTTTAGTTCAGGGCACCTTGTCTATGCTTCTTATCATAATGATAAGTATAAATTTTTCAGTTTTTAAAAAATTCATTTTGTTTGAAAGATGTGCTAGGCTTATTATTTGTAACCAATACATCTTCCTTTGGTTCAAAAACTTGACTCCCTTCATCGAGAAATGTAGCAATCACACTTTCAATACTTGGATTCATTTTTCTCAAAGTAAACACAATATTTGACATAGATCGAGGCATACTATTAAGAATAATGGCCTTAGAATCGTCATCTTTCACAACCTCATTAATCCCAACTAATTGATTTATCAATGACACAAACTTACTGATGTGAGCTACCATGTTTCCACCTTCTTCTATTGTTATGTACCTTGGGATATAATGACCAAAGAGGGACACCTTTCTTTTCTTTCTACCACCACTTTGGTCTTAAGCCTCACAAATATTATTGATCATGAAATCAGATTACATAACAATGCAAGAGCTTTCTGATAATATTTATAGATATTAGATAGCCTCATATGGATAGACATGACACCCATATCCTCATATGGATAGACACCAACTAACTACGAGATGATAAGACCCATCTCACATGCACATGTAATTACTACTAATACCAATATTGAATGTTATCCAACATAACAATATTGAATGCAAGTCACTAGACTAGAGTGCACATGTTGCACATTATTAAATAAAAGACAATGCAATAAAATGCAATAAATATGCCTATGCTAAATTATGCTAACATTCCCCCCCTTAATTTTGCATAGTTTCCAATGAAGTGGAGAGGAACTCTCTCGAATAAAGGTGAATTTGTCACGTGCAAGTGACTTAGTGAAAACATCTCGCTTCTGCTCACCAGTAGTAGGACAAAACTCGAGTCAGTATGTTGTGCTTCAAGACATGCTCACGTATGAAATGAACTTGTACTTCAATATGCTTGGTTCTCTCATGAAATACTGGATTGCGAACAAGCTTTAGAACTCCTTCATTATCAACATATACTGGAGTAGATTTCTGTTGTGGTAGACCAATTCCTTCCAGTATTCGGCATAGCCATATTGCTTCACAAACAGCTTCACCTGCAGCTCGATACTCTGCTTCTGTAGAAGAGTGAGAAACAAAGTTTTGTTTCTTGCTTCCCCATGATATCGGTCCAGATCCCATAAAGAAGACGAAGCCTGATGTTGACTTCCTATCATCCATGTTTCCTGCATGATCTGAATCTGAATATCCTGTCAAGAAGAAGTTGTCATTCTTCTTGTACTCTAGACCAAGGTCAATTGTACCCTTTAGATATCTTAGTATTCTCTTTGCTACTTTCCAATGACATATTTTCAGTTCTTGCATGAAGCATGATAAATAGCTGACTGCAAAGCTGATATCTGGTCTAGTATATGTCAGGTAAATGAGACTCCCGATCAACTTGCCGATAGAGAGTTGCATTCACCGGTGGTGATGGATCGAACGAGATAACTGAAGTCTCACTTCCATAGGTGTAGCAATAGGAGTGCAGTCCATCATCCTAAATTTCTCGAGCGTTGTCTTGGTGTATTTCAACTGTGACACAAAGATATGATTCTCTTTTTTCCATACTTCCAACCCAAGACAATAGTGCATGAGCCCGAGATCTGTCATGTCGAACGATCGATTAAAATCCTTCTTTGTTGCATCGATCATCTTCACAGAACTACCTGTAATGACTAGATCATCGACATAAACAACCACAATGACAATCTCCCCCCTTGCTTTTTGAGGTAGAGATTGGGGTCATAAGGATTCCTTTCAATCCATGACTTATGAGATGCTCATCAATTTTGATGTACCATGCCCGGGTGCCTGCTTTAGGCCTATAGAGATTTTATGAGTCTCGCATACCATCATCTCTTTTCCCGTATTACATAACCCTCTCGGCTGAGTCATATAGACTTCTTCTTGCAAATCTCCATTAAGAAAGGCACTTTTCACATCCATTTGGTGGACTTTCCAACCAAATTGTGCAAATAGAGCAAAAGATCATCCCGATTGTCTTGATCTTGGCATGGGAGCAAATGTCTCCTCATAATCAATGCCTTCTTGTTGTGCATACCCCTTTGCTACAAGCCTTGCTTTATACTTGTCAATAGTCCCATCTGATTTGTACTTAGTCTTGAATATCCATCTGCATCCAATGGGTTTCTTCCCTGGTGGAAGGTCGACAAGTTGCCATGTGTTGTTCTTCATCACCGATCGATACTCAATCCATGGCATCTTTCCAAGATTTTGATTATAGGGCTTCCCGAACTCGTAGATGGCTCAACTGCTTTCAACAACTCGCTCATTAGGGCATAATTGACCTCTTCACAAGCTTGATCATGAGTTCTAGGTCCAGATTGATGATGTGCTAGGTGCTTCATCCAAATTTGCATCTCTTATTAATTGAGTATACCATTTAGGTAACTTATTAGCTGTTCCATTGGCTTGTGGTGGATCCAAGTTTTCACCATCATCCAATTCATCACTGTCATCTTCAATGGGAACATCAAATTCTGTCTTCACAAGAGGTGTATTCTACATGTTTGTTGAGTCGTTGAGTGGAGCATCTACTTGTTTCTTCTCAAAGAACTCAACATCCCTACTTGTGTATACTTTCTTTGCTTTCGATCCCATAATCTATACCCAAGTGCTTCTTCACTGTATCCAATGAATATCAGTTTCTCAGCTTTCATATCCAACTTGTTCCTATTCTTCTTGGGTATGTGCATGCTAGCTTTACACCCAAATACTCTTAGGTGTGCAATTGATGGTTTCCGATTTGACCATGCTTCTTGAGGTGTCACTCCTTCAAGAGCTACTGTGGGCACTCTGTTCAACAAATAGACTGACAGTTCTTGCAGCTTCTGCCCAAAATGTCTTTGTTAAACCTGAGTCATCAATCATACATCGCACCATTTCCATGATAGTACGATTCCTTCTCTCAACTATACCATTCTGATGGTGTGTGAGTAGGAGGCATTTGTCGACGAATCCCATGAGCTTCTAGGTAAGTCTTGAACTCATTGCTTGTGAATTCCCCCGATCTGAGCGGAGAGTTTTGATCTTGCGACCAACTTCATTCTCAACAAGTGCTTTGAACTTCTGAAATGTCTCAAAGGCTTGACTCTTGTTTCTTAGACAATATATCCACATCTTTCTTGAGTAGTCATCAACACAAAGCATGAAGTATTGACATCCATAATGACTTGGTTGCATGGGCCCGCAAAGATCGGTGTGCACCAAATCAAGCTTTCCTTAGCTCTATATGTGTTCTTCTCGAAGGGTACTCATGTGTTGCTTTCCAAATAGGCAATTGTGACACTTGTCCGTGTTGTGTTGTGCTTGAGTGTAGGCAATCCTTTCACCATGTTTCCCTTTGAAGTGTTTGAGATAGCCAAAACTGATGTGACCATATCTCGCGATGCCATAGTTCTCAGAGATTGTGTGTCTTTGGCCACTAGAGCTTGATCATCCTTGTGGACAAAATCAAGTTGGAACATGCATCCCACATCGAGGCTCTTGCTACAATCTTGGAACCTCTTGACTTATCTCTTATCAAGCACACTTTTTCTCCATTATTATCACAAAATCCAACTTCAAGTTGTGATCAAGGAGTTGACTAACTGATAGCAAATTCTTGGTCAACCTATGTACATACAATACATTTGTGATTTTAGCATTCATGCTTTCCAAGAGGTAGTGAAAGGTTTCCAATCCCTCGACACTATATGATGAGTCATCACCTAATGACACATGGTTCTTGTTAGGTGAGTCACGCAGTGTGTAGAACCAATCCTTACGTCCAGTCATGTGTCGAGTTACACCCGAGTCAACATACCAGATATCTTGTGTGGACTTGGTTTCTTCATCAAATTGAGTAGAATACATGTGGTGTCCTTCATCCGAATCATCCTCATGTTCGCAATGTACCCTTGTTGTTGGGTTTTCTTTGCCATTACCATTTTTCTCCCTTTTGATTGTTGTTGTTGTTGACTTCCCTTTATTTGAATTATTGTTACCTTGTTGGTTATTGGGTTTTGAATTACTTGATGAACCCTTTTTGTAGGAATTGTACCAACAATCTTTGATGTCATGTCCCCTCTATCGCAAATGGGACACTTCTTGGTGTTGTCTCGCTTGACTTTGTCCCTTTGTTGACTTTGATTTTGTTGGGACTTCTTGTGATTGGACTGAAATTTTCCTTTCCTTTATGATTGGAAGATAGTGCTTGCTCATCTTCATGATCTTTGTTGTTCATTGCCTCTTCTTGTTGGAGTAGATTGACCAACTTCTCAAAGGTGACTGTGTGTTCACTCATATTGATAGTTGTCACAAAGATTCTATAAGAAGGAGGAAGTGCTCGCAACACAATTGGTACGAGGTCTTCATCACTTATCTCTTTTCCCAATGCCAATAGAGATGCCCTCAAAGTAGCAACTCATCTCAAAAAAACTTCAACCTTCTCATTGTGCTTGAACTTGAGAGTATGCAGTTGTGATAGTAGGTTGAGGATGGCATTCTTGTTCTTTTCCTCATAGACTGTGCTCAACTTATCCCATGCATCCTTGGCCGATGTGGCATCTCTAATGTGGGGTTACACATCATCTCATTACGCTAAACAAGATGATCAACTTGGCCTTTTGATTGGCCCTATCAAATTGAACTTGTTGTCTTCCATCATCAAGTGATCTTGTTGTTTTCCATCTACAACTGTCCATAGGTCTTCAAACTCAAGTAACATCTTGATCTTCGGTTTCCATGCAACATAGTTGTCTCCTCTAAGCAGTTGTGAATCTGGCAAGAAGAACTTTGGTGCTTGTGCACCCATTTCTGCAATCTGAATTTCTGAAACTCTAATTTCTGACAAAGGGTAAGGCTCTTATCACTCCAGGTTTATGGTCTCCCTCTCAATATACCATCAGGCCGATATACCAAACCTTTCTATATACGCTCCCTTCCGATATACCCATCGGTACGTGGAAGAAGATCACCCTTTCAATATACCCATCAGTACGGAAAGAGGTGTTAACGCACGTGAAAGAATTTAGTACGTGGTACTTAGACAATATGAGAGGGGTTTGTGCAAGCACAAACGGATGGGAGGGCTCAAATGTGTGTGTATTGTGTCCTTATTACTCCCCATCGATTTTATAGGGTCGATGCCTAGATGACGTTTAGGCAGCTGTGTTAGGCATTAAGTGCAGTAGTAGTCACGACGGCATCACCCGTAAGCGCTTCCCAGAGGCACCGTATATACCGAATGCTGCTATGAGATCAAAGATCTCGTGTGATAGAACCAAACATAAAATAAAAAATTTGCACTTTTTTTTTTTTTTCACTTTATGCACCAAGATTAGTACAAAATGCTCCAAAGTACATCAAAATGAAGTTTTTGTGTCCCCCCTCTTTACAAAAAAGGGTCTAGAATCACAAAATACACAATTTAGGCCAAAAATATTTTTTACCCCCAATAGGTGTTTTTCCGCTAAATTTAGCGGTGGCTCTAAATGTGTTTAGTGAGCTTCTAAATTTGAAATCTCCCAAAATTTATTAATTTCTCCAAATTTTCCAAAAAAAAATAATTTAATAAAAATATGGAGAGAGTGGGAATTGAACCGCTGACTTGTTTGTTCCCAAGATCCAAACAAACAATCTGAATATTGTTTTCACCTTTTCTCACAAACCGTGATCTGGTTTTTCTAAAATTTTGACAGCAGCATCATACAATATTTTTCTTGAAACCCACAAAATTTCAGAAGAATTGGAATCTTAGTTTTTGAGATCTTACCAATTTACCAGCTAGATCTGATTTTTTTAAAAAAATGATCCGACTTGTATAGACTTTTCATCACATGTAGAGGCCGAATCTGAAGATGATGTAAACTGCAAAGTTGTGCGCCTCCTTCTTATCTTTCCAGAAAAAAAATGGCACATCAATCCGACATTGTATGAAAAATTTACGTCCTTTTTCTAAGAGCTATCTGCTGGAATTTTGTTGACGGGACTGCTTCAACCTTTGCTCCCGAATTCTTCACACCTCCACTTTCAAATCTGATTTTTTTTTTTTTTAGATCTGATTTTTTTTTTTTTTTTTTTTTTTTAGATCTAAGATCTTTTTTTTTTTTTTTTTTTTTTTTTAAGATCTTTTTTTTCACAAATCTTTTTTTTTTTTTTTTTTTCTCTTTAATTTTTTTCAAGATCTTTTTTTTTTTTTTTTTTTTTTAAAGATCTCCAAATCTGAAATATTCCGCCAATATGTTGGATCAATTGGCTATGCCAATGACTAATAAAAAAATTTACCTTCCAAATAAGTGGATAGGTCAAATTTTAGTTGAGGGATGCTTGGAAGGAATGGAGGTTGTGGGATGCTTCAATGGCTCTCCTTTGATGCAGATCTTCTTCTCCAATGGATCCTCTCCAATAGTGCTCCTCTTCAACCTTGCTTGGATAGAACCTGCTCTAATACCAAATGATAATAATGGTATAGCTCTGATACCAAATGATAGAATAGAATAAGATTGCAATGACCAAAGAGGGACTAAGCCTCACAAATATTATTGATCATGAAATCAGATTACATAACAATGCAAGAGCTGTAATATTTATAGATATTAGATAGCCTCATATGGATAGACATGACACCCTATCAGACACCAACTACGAGATGATAAGACCCATCTCACATGCACATGTAATTACTACTAATACCAATATTGAATGTTATCCAACATAACAATATTGAATGCAAGTCACTAGACTAGAGTGCACATGTTGCACATTATTAAATAAAAGACAATGCAATAAAATGCAATAAATATGCCTATGCTAAATGTCTATTTGATGGTTTCAAGGATTGAATACTTCATTACATGAACGTTTCCACATGACTACATCGGTCTTATTTTCATTCATGTGACACACAAGACCACGTCACAATTACACACACAGAGACACACAAATAGAACTACATTAGGTAGGAGATGTAGCTCAAACTCATTAAGTTCACCATTGTGATATCCACCCTCATTCGTGCATCTATATTTTTAGGATTTGATGTCTATTTGATGGTTTCCTTGAATACTTCATTACACGTTTCAATGACCCATTACCCAAGACCAAAGGAAAATAATATTCAACCACTAGTATCCACTCGCAGGAGGTTTCCTAAGCATTTTCATAGACCCATGTACCCAAAAATGGGCTAGCCCATAGGCCCCCCGACCCTCTCCAGTGCCCTAGTCTAGCATATTCTTCCGATCTGTATTTTTAGCTTCAGTGTGACTTTTAGTGCTTTGTGTTTTCCATTTCTCTAGATCTGTAAATCTCTAGGATTTCTATGAATTAGCTAAGGAATCTTACCCTCTCTTTGCACTTATGGTTTCATATATTTTTCTTAGTTTGTTTGGGTTAATTTGTATACTTCATTGTTGCATTTATTTACTTGATATAATAACAATTATATTAGGATCTTATTTCCATATTTTAGATTAATCATTTTGGTGAACCCAAACTTGATATGAATTCTCTTCGGATTGTTATACTTCCATTTTTCTTATCTTTCTAGGATATCTTCATCATGAGTATCTCTATTATTTTTTTACTTATAAATCCTAAATTAAGATATAGAATTGAAACTCTATTTTCTACCACTTGCATTCCTTCTAATATGCATCCGTTTCAACATATAAAACATTTACTTAGGAATTTAATCAACATATTGCTTTCCCATCCAATCCTAATATTCATCTTACTATTTTTACAATGACCCACCCTTGCATATCATGATTCACATTTACAATATGGGTATCAAGTGTTCTTTAATCGATAATGGATATGAAGTCAATCTATGTCCTATGTCATTCCTTGAAAATATTGGTCTTTCTACTGCTATTGTTAGTCCATTGTGTATTTCCTTTGGGCATATGATGGTTTTGTTCATCCACTTGTAGGTCACATTACTCTTCCTATCACTATAGGGCCTAAAACCCTTAACACAATTTTCTTTTTCATTGAATTTTTAGTTTCATATAACTATTTATTTGGTCAACCATGGCTTCATACCATGAAAGTGCTTCTTTCTATAGTACATCACTATGTCAAATTCCTACATGAGGGAATAGAATATACAATTCCTAATGATCATGACCCATTCAAATATTGTGATCATGATCCCAATACTACAATTCCTACTCCACGCTTTGATAATACTAATGAACCACAACCCATGGATACTATGGATCATTTACCACCACTTGAAGGTGTTATTTGTATGTCGAGATACAATATCATCTATAACACCACCTCCTTCTACTACTACTACTACTATGTGGAATTTTATCGGGGCCTACCCACACATCTGATGTCATTCTACCTACTTCACTATCTCATGTGCATCCACCATTAGCATGTCCTCCCTTTATATGTAAATTTTTCATGAATGATTCATATTAGGAGCATATCCCATTTGTTCCTAATTATGATGACACTATATGCATACATGATGGCTTGTCTCGGCTAGGATTTTTGGTTGATGAAATATTTCCTTCACTCTATACTCCTCATATTTATCGTGGTTTCATCCTCATTACTACTCTTTTATGGAATTCACGCATTTCATCTCAAATTATTTCTTACATGAGATCCTCATGATGCTCCCCTTACACTTGGATAGTCTTGGCTTGACTATATTGGGGGAACTTTAGATCTTGATCATATTGACATTTCATTTCCTATGTCTTTTGGCCATGTTTTCATTTGCAATGATTCCTTTCTCGATATTCACAAAATATTACATGCTGGTATGCACATGGTTTTCCACTACCCCTTTCACTAATGAAGAATACACAATGGGAATTTACAACCTTCTCTATAATGGCTCACTACATGATCAACCTAATACTATTGCTTATCATGTATCAGATGCTTTACCTTTTGGCTTTGATCATGAAAATGGTGACCTCTTAGATGTTACTTGATAACTTTTGTCATGACACACTTGGGGAGAATCACACCTATTTACCCCCTAACATTTAACAAACATCTTATCTCCTCATCACTTCATATATATACTTTCACATATGACATATACATCTTGACACACACTTGTATTGCCATTTCCCAATGACACACGTTTTTTGTGAAGGTTCACACTTGAATGTTGAGGGCATCCCATATACATGAACCTCACACACACACACAAAAAAAAACAAAAAAAACTCATGACACATGTAACACTTCTCCTTACACATTGCACATTAGACATCATATGCTAACATATAATTATTCCACATATTCATCACTACAAAATAAAAAATCAACTTATTCTTCCTATCACATATATTCAACACCCAAACAATACATATTTCTCACACATACTCATAAAAACCAGCTCAATGTAATAACAAACAACACACATACTTGTCCTCCCATCTTCAACACATTCGACATATCTACAACATATTACACACTTGGTAATTTTATTGGCACACCCACCCTTTACATATATCTCTTGCGATATAATCAACACAACTATCTTACACAATCTACATATTCACAAAACACTACCTACTTAACACTTTCACATGTGACACAACCTAATATAAATCTAACACGTTCATGCAATACATCCCTTTCAAATCACATAGAATTATACTCCCAAAATAAATCTCTTTCACAAAAATTCACAACATCTTACACAAGTGACATATTCACGACATATTTTCTCCTACGCAAACAACATAATGTAACACACATATCTCTTACAAAACCAACATGGTACATTACCATATCATGCACTCTAGTCCCATAGTCCATGCTCATTGTTTGAGGTTATAAATTTTAAATGGACCTCATTATACTCACATGTTTAATCACTCACTCACCTTCTTACACTCTATGCTCTACACTTTGACAATCACATGTTTCTATTACACACATTCTAAACATTTCCCGATGACACACTCTCATTTATGCTTCATCATTGACTACTGAGGGGGAATAAATAAATTAACCTCACTACATAAATATGCATCCACTTGCGGGTTACGTTTCTCCTATCATTCAAAATACATTCCATTCTCCTCATCCACAACATACTACATCTATTGGTTGGTTTCACTTAGTCTTGCTTACATTTACTTGTTACATGCTCACTTTATTACACATGTTAGATAGATATCTTGTATGTCATTATCTTTATCATACACACATGCGTGTTTACTTAACTTTCTATTTGTGATCATATATTCTACTGAGATCTATTACACGCAATATGGATGTTTGATGCAATACTTATTACCGATCCCACAATGGCTCTGGGGGAATCCACTTTCATACACTACAGGTGCTATTGTTTCATTTTTTTATAGCATACTACTTTATCGGATTATACATGCTTTCACATAATTTTTATCTTTCTAACAAGATGAAGGGTGCTTCATGTGTAACAATTTGTTATGTAGATCTATTTAATTTTATGGTTGTCTGTTACATTATTTTCTATTGCTTTCTTCTTTGTATGCTCTTTTTGTGGATTTTTCTTGTTTCTTGTGTGCACACTTGTCTTCTTATGGACACTTTGGCATTGATTTTCATGTGACATCTTGAGTGGTGTCCCATGTTTGAAACCTATTTTTCCCGGTCTATTTTTTTCTTCTTGTGTGTTTACATTATCTTCTTGCATTTTATATTACATATTATCTACTTAGCATATAGTATTTCTTCCACATACTTGTTTGTGTTTTCTTATACTAACACTTGTCCCTAGCCACCTTGTTTATGTGTGCCTTAGGTTATACCAAGAACATTCCCTTTCCCCTACAGGAAAAAATTTAGCACAATGGTTGGTCCTCTTTTGGGCCACATACTCCTTCAATGATGTTTCTCATGCACCCCAAACAGGGGGGCATCAATTTCGGTGAATCACACCCCATATAACACTATTAACATAGTTTTCAATTTCAAATAGGAATAAAAATTAGAATTGGGTCCTTAGCACAATGATGTCCTTTCTCGATACATGTAACCAGGGGTAAATTACACAATGATTGGTAGTTCAACACGGTCTATAGAACTCCACACAACAACTTTTATAGGGCATACAATCCTTAGCACTTTCATAATTTTTTTTCAAACATCTACAATTGTGTCCTACATTTCAGCAAGAAGTTAAAGGTTGGAGGACGACACCATACTTTTCTCCCTATACTTATTTGATGAATTGGTGTGCGATCGCCCCAAAAATTAAGGCCATCACAATTGACATGAGATAACCCAAAAAAACTTGGTGTTCTACAATATATTAATGATCCTTTCTACACCTTTTTCTCATCACGGATCAGGTGCACATGTTATTTTTTAACATTTTTAGTATTTTACACACTTCTTTAGATTCCTTTTACACATTTTGATCATATACATGTGTATTTGACTACTTTTTCATTCTTATCTTTTACAAGTTTGTCTATATAGGAAGTGGTATTAAACATCATCCCAACAACAACATCAACATTAACAAGAGGTACATCATGACATATTCACATGCGTTTCCACCCTAGGCTCATTTTCATCACCATTTTTTACATTTTTCTCCTTTAGCATCCATGATTCACATTTTATCACTCCACACTTTGTCTTTTCCCTCAAACACTCCTCTACATCGATATACATGGTTATCAGGTATGCATATCTTATCTACTTTATATTACCGATATTTCCACTCACCAACATAAAGTGGGCGTAAAATATAGACATAAAATCACACAATTTGGGTAATTATCTAGTCCTGATTACATACTACTATTCATATGATTTTTAAGTGAGAAAAGTATTAATTAACCCATGTATTTGGCCACATTTATTTTCTTTTTATCACCACTTTTGGTCTTACACCATTACTTTCTCAGTCTTCCTTTTGATAATTTAACTTTTATCATCATGGACACCAGCATCTAACCAGACGCCATTACCAGCACTCTCATCCCCTTGGGTTCCCTTGACCCCTTTGTACTTTACTCACACTTTTTGGGTCCTTTCTAGCCATTTGAGAATCTTATATTTTTTTGTATTCAACCTTTTCATGGTTAATTAAAAAATTCAAGAAAAAGAAATCATATAAATATAAATTTATATGATCATAACAAGGGACTAAACACTAAGTATTATCTATCACCACCTAAGGTTACATCCATCAAACATCTAAGATTTTTACTGCATCCAACTAGCACCATCCAAGGGAAAAAAGGGTTGGTTATTCTACATACACTTCATTAGATGGAATTTCATTCTATTCTATGCACACATCTACTATGTTTCTTTACATCTAGATTATTTTCTCACTATCATGTGTGACACACACAAGAGCTGCCTGAGGAATGATTCAACACACACATATAACTACATTGGGTATGATATGTAGTGTAGTTCTCAGTTGTAAGTTCACCATTTCTACAGTAAAATTGAGGAAATTCTAGCCCCTCATTCTACATCTTTCTTTTTTAGTATAGGGTGTCTATTTGAGGGTTTTGCAGGTCAATACTTCATTAGAGATTTTTAGTGACTTTGGCTATCACTGTGGGACATCACAATGACCAAAGGAGAACCATTTCATATCTATGTATCTCCCTTGACTTTATTATTATTACGGTTTTATTTTTCATCGTTTTGGGAATATTTCTGATAAAAACTACACAATAATATGAGAAATAAACACCGAATAATAATATATAGAAATTAAGAATTCATTTAGGATATCAATTACAATGATAGAGGTTACATTTTATAATGTTTGATCTCCTACAAAGGTGGAGTCAAACTTCATCTTCAATCCCTCATATCACTCTCCATGAATCTCTCAAACCTATCTCCTAATATCTCTCAAACCAAAATAGCTACGTGAGTTGTTTATTCAACAACTTCACTCACACACAACTATTAACTATATTATTAATATGAGTTGTATTAACTCATTATTAATAATATTACAATTTATTAATAATGTTACAAAATATATTTGTAACATTCACTCCCCTATTGTTAACATTATTAATTCCCATATACACTCCCCTAATGTTGACAAGGTAGAAAAAATAATCACACTTCCTTTTGTAGCTTGTCACCTATGCGTGCTCATGATCTAGATGGTTTTGTAGGACAACCAACAACCTACAAGGATGGTTTTACAAGGACAACCAACAACCTCAACAAGGATGGTTTTACAGGACAACCAACAACCTAAAACAAAGGATGGTTTTATAGGACAACCAACAACCCAAAAATCATGTTGCTACTTTTCCTTTGTGCTTTCATCTGTCCACTATGTCTTTCCTTCAGGGAATATGTAGGAACCACTACTTACTGAATACAAAATGAATAGAGGGAAAATTGAACATTGAGACCATGTTCCAGTTCCCCCCCTCAATGTGAACATTTCACTTATTCAAATAGGAACTCTGAAATCATATTGCACACAACTGAAATAAACTACAAATCTGAAATAAAAACACATACACACACACACCACCACAGCTTCATTCAGCCCCGTTTGGTGACTAACGAGAGGTCATTGATTGACCTCCATCCTCTATTTCCTTCATCCTCTAATGAATGCACTCTTTACTTAATACAAGAAGTCTTCATCACTTTGCTGAGCATTTGTTTCCTCATTATCAGAGTGGGGAGAATTCATATCCCAATCACTTTCTTCATCTTTGTTTTCAGAAATGAAGGCTTTATCCTTCAAATTACCATCAATTAAATCTTGTGCTCTTTTCTTACAATACATAATACCATGTCCAGGAACATTACAATAGTGACAAAGAAATTTTTGTGGACCTTGGGAGGTTGATTTTTGTTTAAAAGAAGACTTGAATTTTCCTTTAGCATATGATTTATTTCTACCATACATTGTAGTTTCTTCTAGATCAATCTTCTTGGTTCTATTTTCTTCTTCTATCAAAGAAGAAATTAAATCCTCTAGACTCATATTTATTTTTCTCAAAGTGAATACCATATTAGAATAGCTAGGAGGCATGCTATTAAGTAATACCGCTTTTGCATCATCATCAAGAACATCAACTTTGATTCCATCTAATTGATTTGAAATAGAATGAAACTTACTAATATGTTCCACCATACTTTCTCCTTCCTCCATTTTGAGTCCAAACAAATTTTGCTTGAGTGCCACTATTGCACTCTCTACTTGTGACCCAAAAAGTTTGCTCAATGTTTTCCAGATCAAATGTGATGTCTTTGTTAGATCTATGTGATGCAGGTAGGCATTAGATAAACCTAGGCCAATAATCATTGTTGCTTTTTGATCCTTGCTTTCCCATTTTGCTACTTCATCTACGTCGTGTGGTTTATTGATTTTTCCTTCTACAATCTCCCATAGATCTTTGTTAATCAGAAACAATTGAGTTCTAACTTGCCATGTATGGAAATATTTTCCTTCGAATTTTTCAATTCGTATCAACTTATCCATAGTAAAACAATGGACGTCGGTTTCCACCGAAAATGCATCCGTGAGTCAAATTTTTTTACAATTTTTGATATTATCAATGCAAAGAGCTCAAAAAACACACTTTTAAAAAAATATCATCTCAATCTGAGTTACCAGCTGAAATTTATGGTAACTAAAATTTTTAAATCCAATATCTTTCCGGACCCCTTTCCAAAAATGGAATTTTTTTCCTTGTGTTTTTTTACTACATCCAAAAATGGCAAAAAAATAGAACAGAATATTTTTAACTCATGGATTCACGATTTCCACATTTGCGTGGAAAAATTCATGAACAAAATAGTGATGGTGAAGGAGCAGATCATGATGGACGGTGAGTGTGCACCAAACGTAGCAGAAAATGTCATGTAGTAGAATGATCACTGCAAAATCCGCAGACCAAAATCAATTGTCCACCATTTCCTTGTGATAGATTTGCATGCGGGCTTCAATGGCGGATGCTTGAAATGATTTGACTACATGGAATATGGATCAAAAGCTTCTCTGACACCACTGATAAAAACTACACAATAATATGAGAAATAAACACCGAATAATAATATATAGAAATTAAGAATTCATTCGGGATATCAATTACAATGATAGAGGTTATATTTTATAATGTTTGATGTCCTAAAAAGGTGGAGTCAAACTTCATCTTCAATCCCTCATATCACTCTCCATGAATCTCTCAAGCCTATCTCCTAATATCTCTCAAACCAAAATAGCTACGCTAGGCTTGTTTATTCAACAACTTCGCTCACACACAACTATTAACTATATTATTAACATGAGTTGTATTAACTCATTATTAATAATGTTACACAATATATTTGGAATAGTATCTCCCTTGAATTTCTTATTATTACAATTTTCTTTTTCATCGATCTTGGAATATTATATGATAAATTAAGTAAGCAACACTTAGTCTTCATTTCTAATTTTTTTTGTTTTGGTGTTCTTTTCCTCTATCCAAAACCATATAACGAGGTTGGGATGTGGGTTCTTATCTTGGATGACTTATAGGTCCTAGATATTTAATTTCTTTGATTTTGTTTTCAATTTGAATAATTTATTTGGGTTGTTTTATCTTCCCAAGGTTAGCCTAAATAGAATATTTCACCTAAAAATTCTATATAAGTATTTCAATGTCACTTTATAACTCACCTAGCACTCTTATAAGATCCAATTATAAATATCATTCCAAAAACACTCAAATGGTTCCTAAATATCCTCAAATCAACTACAAATTAATTAAATTAATCCATACTATAGGTATGAATAATTGGTTTCAAGAGACATGAGACGCCCATATGGGTTAGTTATTTATTCATGCTTGCACAAACACCGAGGAGAGATACATGTGAATTAATCTTGCAATGATGGCATATAGTAAGGTATTTGGATTGTTTTAGTGATTAGGATTTTAACCACCAAGGCTAGTCTAACCTCAACCACACACACATGTTCTCTTATTTTGTTATATAGTAATTTGATGGATGATTATGTGGGTTTATATGGTTTCCACTATGTTTTAGGTTTTTATATGTCATATTGAAGTTCTCTAACTCAAAAAAATCCTAAAATTTGTTTACGGGGTAGTCGCAAATGTGATTTTGTTGAAACTTTGTTTCTATAAACACTTAAAAATTAATTTGTTTCTTAAAGGAATGAATCAAGAATAAAAACATATTTTATCGTAGGTACATATAATGGTAAGTACCCATCTACATAACTATGGGAAGTGTATGGGCATAATCCCATAAACTCATTATGAGTACTGTTGGTGCTCAAAATTGTCTCGCGCCATTTATGCCCTTGGAAATTTATTGATTTACGGCCTATGTCATTTTATCCTTCCCCATGATTGTGCTTGGTTGGTCTTTGTTTCCATTTTTAGTCCGCCTGGGTCAAAGATCATGTGTGGGTCCGTATTTGTCTCATGGTTCCTTTGTTCCTATGGAAAGGTCTGTATTTTGGGTTCCCCGGGCTCTGTCCTTTCAAAAATTTACGTTTTCCCGTTCCCTCTATTGCCACAGATTGGAATTTGTGTTCTTGACATTTCTGCCTTGAAATACTTGAAGAAGAATGAGTTGATATGTCCCTGAGGAACGTATTTGAGCCTTGTAACTTTCTAAACTCTCTGTCATTGAAGAAAAATTCATTTTTAGGCTCAAATGCTCGTGTTTCTGTATTTTATGGTTTGACAAGCATTTTCTCCTGGTCAAACTTGCATCCTTGCATCTACAACGGACGTGGTACCTTTTGGTTAGACACGGCTCAACTAAATACTTCAAAAATTCTATAAAAGGCCTCAACTCAGAAATATGTCCATGTGGGTGAACAACGCTCATTTGAGAATCAACTTGTTGATCTGACTTTGAAGTAGCATCGGGAGGACACGTGGAGGCTTCCGTTGCTTGGCCCGGACTTAGACAAATTTTATGCAAATGGATATAGTTTGGCAGACAGACATGTGGCAAGCTCACTCTCATTCAAGGTCTCTGCTTTGGGTGCCATATTGAAGTTGCGACATGGGGACATGTGGAGGAACTATGCATGTTTGGGGACTAGCCCTTGAGTTTCATTCTAAAGAAGCACCAAGATGACACATGGAGGCCTCTGCTCACTTTGAATTTTACTTAGAATTTTTAATGGCCAAAAGGATATTACCTTAGAGCATGACACGTGGCACCTTCCACTGAAATTCAAGCATTCAAATAGACCTCACTGGAGTAGGACACGTGGCGAGCCCGTGCTTGTTCAAAGTATCAAAATTTTGGGACCATCTCAAGGAGCGTCATGGTGACATGTGGTAATTTGAAAATTCAAAGAGGTGGGGAGGCAGACCATTAGGGGAAACTTGGAAATTTTTCCTCTTGTATTCAAATGACTCAAAGTATCAAAAAATCCTGATGGCCCGAGGGAAATAGTCATTTTTTCCCAGCTTAATGGTGGAGGTGCGGGATGGTAGAGGAAATGTTAAAAATTTCCTTTGCGAAATATGATTAAAATATAAAATGAGAGTGTTGCTGTTCAACCAATCATATGAGGACATGTGTCTTATAGGAGGGCAGAGCCGCGGAGGAAAATTGAAATTTTTTCCTTTGTCTAAAAAGATGCAAAATGTGTAAAATTGAGTCGCGAATCTGTATCCAGCCATATTGCACCACATGTCAAGCCCAAATCTCATTGGTGGAGCAATGGAGGAAATCAAGAAATTTTGCAAATTTTCCAAAAGTAGTAAAAAGGTAAAAAGACGTCCCGAGGCCCATTTTTACCCGGATCTACCACATGGAGGGATCAAATTTAAAGATAAGAACAGATCAATGGTGGTTATGCATTTCACCAATTTGGTTCTTTGTTTGAGCTCTAGGAAGTTTGGAGATGCATTTTTGCATCAATCTTCATCAATTTTTTACCAATTCATGTCATCTTGCCTGTAAGGTCTGAATTAATCAATTTGGGGGTTTAATTTGTGAATCCAAGGCATTTTTCAAATAAATTTTTACTCTGGTTCGTGAAAATGTGAATTACCATATCCAAAGTTACAGAGTAAAAAATTAGGAAGGGAAAAGTTGAAATGATGAAATGAAAGGGATCTACATGTGTGGGAAATGAAAAACGTGCTTCCACTTTGAAGAATGATGAAATTTTTGTGATGATTCACCTTTTGAAAGAACAACTGGCAACTTTTTGTGAGTTTGTTAGATGTCATTTTCAAAAATATTGCAAAGCAAAGGTGCTTTGAATATTCCACTTTTGGAGGGAAGATTTGAGGGGAAAAGTGAGTGAGTGATTAAAATTTATATATTTCATGAATTTATCATGCAAATTGTCAGGTTTCATTTTCAAGAGAAAATTTTGAGAATAGCTCATCCTCTGAGAAACCAAGTTAACTTCCTCTGTGTTAGATTTTCATTCATGTTGAGTTGGTTACAAGTGTATATCCATCAACGAGTTATGAGATCATTTAAATAACTCTCCTGCTTGATGAATTTGATGAATTTTGAGTTAATTTGTGTCAAATCTCTAGCAAATTTTGTGTTTATTTCACTTTCAGAATTTCTACATGTAGTTTTCCTTGTTCCTATTGCAATCTTGTATCAAAATCTCTTTGAATCACATAGATCTCAATCCTTGTGATAGTTTAGTGGCATCTGCAATTTCATTTTTCAAGAGCTCTCATCTAGGAATGAAATAGACAATTTAAAATAACTTTTATTTGATTTGTTGATAGAGATTGCTTATAAGCCTCTTGGTGTACCTCGGCATGGCTGATCTTATATTTTGATGTTTTCTTGGGTCTTCTAACTCGATCCTTCATGCTAGAATCTCAAATATTGTGTGAAAATTGCATGTATGGGCCTCCATTGATGCACACCTTCTCGTTGAAGGAATGTTTTAACTATTTTGAAGCTTTTTGTTATTGAGTTATCTATTTTTTGTGAAGTTTCTCAAGGATCTAGAAAATTCTAATCTATCTTTTTATCTCCCACCAAAATTCATTTCAAATTAACTCATTCTACCTCCCCCGCATTTTATTGTGTGTCAACAAAAGTATACAATCCATTTACAAAATGCGAAAGTAGTTAGGATCATCTGCCGTGTCTTTAGTAGCCTTAGCCTTGTCTTGAAAGCATTTCCATCATTTAGTAGTGACAACTCTTTGAGTTTGAATAATTGGAAATTGATCATGTTTTCTCAAGTCCATCTCCATATAATCTACATAATACAAGGATATCTTCACCCCTTCATAAAAAGAGGCTACAATATAGGTTCTCTTACCTTGGTTGATAGGCACAACCCAAAATAGTGAGGATTAGATCAAATTCTTCCAAAGTGCTACCCACTTCTTCAAAGCTTGAGTGCTAAAAAGTCAGATAAATTGCTTCCCCGGCTATAAAATGACATATAAACCATTTATCTGCCTCTAAGTGTCTTATAAAATCCATGATACAGCTCAAGTTGTGAAGGAGATTAAATATGGGTACCAACACACTTCTGGCACCATTACCGGGGATGAAGAATGCAATATCTAGACTAATTTGTTAATCTTATTCCAGTTCATATTCTTTTGAGCTTGTCAACATGCTTCTAGATGCTTGTTGGGGACATTTTTCAGTATTTCAATTTTTCAAAATCCCTGGTAATACTTCTCACGTATTTTATGTGCAACTACATTATTGAGCATCATTTTCTAATTAGATTTATAAGACTGGAATGAGAGTAGAATTATGAGTTTGATATATTCAAGTGTCTCCAATTTGTTGTTTCAAACTTTGCACAATAGTTGATAAATTGAGTGAAATAAAATCAAATATGTTTAAGATTTGCATAGTGCTAATATTTGCAGTCATTTGATATATCTTCATAGTGCATTTTCACAAACTAGGGTGAAAGTCCTTAGTGGCGACTCCTTGTTGTTATATTTTTGATAAATACTAGTACCTTATCATACATTAAGTGAAGTGTGTCATATAAATCTGTAAACCTGGAAGGAAGAAGATCTCTCTTCAGGAGGGACCCAAGTAGAAATTTATTTCAAGAATTTGGAAAGACAGTTTTAGAGGAGAGAAAAGTTTGGAAAGTTGTTGAAGGACAAACATCAAGGAAAGGTATATCCATTGGTGAGAGAGATCAGCCTTTAATATAGGATTATCACTCTTCTTCCAGTGATTTTGATTCAAACAATCTTCTCATAAACTTGTTTACTTCCACTAGTGAAGTTCCTTCTGTTGTACCTAGTGAGTTCCTTCTTCAATCTGCACCTATGTGTTTCAATTCTAGTAAAACTTTCCAATAAAATCAGCACCTAAAGAATACCAATCTTTTGGAACAAATTCTTGAGCCCCAAAGACCTCACACTCCTCATCACCTTATTTCACCCTTAAGATCACCTCCACTAGACAACATGGCTCAGCCTCCACCTAGGCCTTCATTTTTGGTTAATACCTTTGGCCCAATAAATTTTAGGGGAATGGTTATTTATCCTAATGTTGTGCCTCAGGATGTTAGAATAGATTGCCAAAGTTTCAAGGGAACAATGCCATAACAAGTGATCAGCATTTGAAACTCTTTATTAATATGATGGAGGATTTTGAAATTGGATTTGAGGATGTGTACATTAAATTGTTTGTCTTTGCTTTAGAGGAGGATACTAGGGATTGGTACAAGGACTTTCCAAATGATTCAATTGATTCATGGGCTGAAATGCAAAATGCATTTAAGCTACAATATGGTGAGAAGACTGATCCCAGATTACTCTTATTAGAGTTTGAGAATATCAAGAAAAACCTAAATGAATTGGTCCATGACTTCAATACAAGGTTCAATAAAACTTTGAGGAGATCTTTGGTGAATTTAAGACCATGTGATGAATATTTTTTGATAAAATATTCTGATGCATTTGACAAGAAGGCTGCATATTACTTGAGGGAAAAAAATCTTGGCAATTTAAGGCAGGCCTTCACCATGGCACTTCAAATTGAGAACAATATCAAGTCTATTAGGAAACCTCCTAAGAGAGATGAAATTAAATTGGTAAACCATGACAAGCCTCAAGAAATCAAGAGTGTAGACTTGGAAGAAGTGGTGAAAACTTTGGCGGGGGTTGTCAAAGATATTTCCTACAAGTTGGAAAGATCTGAGAAGGGAATTGGAAAAACTTCACAAGGTCATCCTAGGCAGAAAACACAAGATAGATTTGGAAATCACCATAGGAATGAGTAGAGATTTTATGACAAAGGTAAAGGACCTATGGGATTTGGAAATAGAAAATCTCAGGCCAAGGAAAGTAAGGCTGTACCTTATATGTTAAATTATAGAGTGGCTGCTATTGATGATGTAAATCAGATTGACTTGTGTGACAGATGTTTCTTACCCCATCCTCCATGTGGAACAAATTATAAAATTGAAGAGGAAGATGATGATTATAATATGGATGATGATGCTTGTATGATGGACTTCCCTACACACTCATGTCAAGGAGAAACATCTACTGAAGTGATAAGTGCATGGACTACTGCTAGCTTTTGGGATTACATCCAACGGGTACATCTTCTTCCTCCTTCTCATGTTTTAGAAATTGATAATGTACAAGCCTTTGAGCTTCCCAATAATTATTTTGAGTACTTGAGGGCATTGATGATCAAGAAGTATGATGGAGGTATACCCTCGGAAGAAGATAGGAAACTGCTTATGAATGTTGTGGTTGCCCAAGAGAAGGAGTATAACACAAGAAGTAAGGATGTCAAGGGAGCTGGGCTTCAGGCCAAGAATAAAACCCCATTGCTTTCTAATATCCCAAAAGAAGTTCCTAAGAAAGAAACATCTGCTAAGATCCTTGTTGTCCCAAGTAAAATTATGCTTCACTCCATGCTCAAAATGTTAAAAACCTTGTGCCATCTAATGAGATTTTCATCCCTCCTTCCATCATTGTTTTTCCTAAATACATTCCCTATGATATTTCTCAAGTTTTGAGCCAAATCAAGGTCAATGTTCTAATTTTTGAGCTTTTTAGAATCCTTGAGCACAAGAATAGAGAACTTGAGCATTTACGATTGAAGGAGGAGAAGGCTGCCATGAAAAGGAATGTGAATGGTGTAGAGGCTCCACTTGCTATTGCGGAGGTGGGAAAGACATCAGCATTGGAAGAATTTGGTGAACCACCGAAGGTATATTTGGGAACATCCTTGGTTGAATCTCAGCTGAGTGTTAACCCTTTCTTCACAAATTTTATCATCAAGGACATGTTGCTACATAATTGTATGTTTGACTCCAGGGAATCATGCAATGTCATGCCTTTAGAAGTTATGAATGAGTTAGATATCAAACTAATAATAGCATATGGAAAGTGTATTGCCATGGATTTCGGGAAGTACCAATTGTTGGGTGTGTTAAAGGTTTGGTGGTGCAACTTGCAGCCTATCCGATTTTGAAACTTGATGTTGTAATTGTTGATTGCCATGCCAAATGAGATATGTTATTGAGTCACTTTTACACCCACTAAGAACAAGGGAACCTCATGTGCTTCTATCACCCAATGAGCATTGGGCACTCACCGAGGCATGCGAGAGGGAGTCAAGTCTCTCTTTATGTGAGTATTTTGGAAGGCATAGTTCATGATTCTAACTTAGTGATTTAATAGACATGAAGAGCTATAGAGCTCAAGATGGCTTCTATACCCCTTCAGTCATAATAGAACCAAAGCACACAACAGAAATAATAGAACTAAGAGGTGTAAATCCACTACTATACTTAACCATTCAAGTAAGATTCATGATTATATAAGAATAGAAGTATAATAGAAATATGTAGGTAATACAGAGAAATAGTCTTAATACATTTGTCATGGTAACCTTATCACATTCATTCATAGTGTTACTTATAAAAGATTACAGAAGGAAGATCGTAGTCATGCACCATGTATGGATCCATACATGTATTCTCACAAGAAAAAAATTTCATTCCCCATTTCCCCATTACATCCTTACTTGAATTCAGTACCCATTTTCATCCCATAGTTCTTGCAGTAATTCTACAGAGCTCTGCTACCTCTCTTCTCCTCTTCTTCTTTGCCAAGGGTGTGCGTATAAATAGGCCTCTGAGCTCTAACAAAATCCTCTGCAGCCTCAGATCTAGCCCCAAGTGTCAAGGTGTGGGTCACCCCGGGTGCATGCCTCTCCATGTCATGATTAAATTTTTGGATCTTTCTATCGCAAGGTATATTCCCTCTAGAAACCCTATCACTAGGTTGGAACCTTATCCAAATGAACACATGTTCTTCATGTGTTCTATCCCAAAGGCCAAAAATGGATAAGTCCCGAATTGTTCTTCGCATGGCATGCACATCCTGGGTTCTTCAAGAATCCTTTTGAACTCTACCTTGCGCACCTTCACTTGTGTGCTTCCTTTGGCCATGCGTGCCTACACGCCCTTAAGATTTGGAAGCTAAATTAGGGGCCCAACATTACCCCACACTTCACCTATTCTCCGCCCTTGGGAACCTTCTCAAAGAATGTAGTACAAAAATAATGCAAGGCCTTGCCTTGGAAAAGAATGGGGGAGGAAATAAAGAATGGGAAAAAGTAAAGAATAGGGGGAAAATTTCCTAAAGGAGAAGAAGGGGAAAATTTTGCTGGAGGTCAGCCTCTAGCACACTCCAAGCGCTAACTTCCTTCTGCACTTTGGTGCAGATGTCACCAACCAAGGTGCTCACCTCATCAAAAGTTATCCCCTCCCCTTGTGTGGTAATGGTTTCCACCACAGTATCTAGTTCTTTAGCATGATCTTCCAAGGCATCCATATTCCTTGTGATGACCTTGTAGAGCTCTTTTAGCCAGGTTTTGATTGAGACTCACTAGTTCTCAATGGTTTTGGATTTCTTTCTACTTTGGCTATGATCCTTTCCCACTTGGCTCTATTGCCCTTATTCTTTTCTCTGAATTCCTTCAACTTAGCTTCATCACTGGCAAGCAGTATGCTTGTCACTTTTTCTTGATCTACGCAATGGTTGTAGGCAACCCCCATGGTTTGTGCAACTATTCTTACATTGGTGAGCACCTTGTTGTATTTGGCCATGAGTGTGATGACCTTCAACTTGTCTTCTTTCTCCAAGTGTGCCGCTACCTCTTCTCTGACTCTAATGCCAAGGGTTGCCTCTCCATGGTGAGGATCTCGAGTCAAGTCCTCTAGGCACTCCAGGGAGGATCTATACTTTTACACAGGAGGGTTAAGGTCCGGGTGCTTTGTGATAATTGATTGGGAGATGAGCTCCACCATCTTGGAAACTTTGCATACCCTGGCCTTTTTCTCATGAAGCTCCTCTGCAGTGAGTGCTAATTAATTTTCCCAGGCTGAGATCCTTTGTTAGCTTCACTAATTCTTCCTTCCTCTTCTCCAACAAGTCCTCAAGACTCTAACCCTATCATTTCTACTAAATATCCTAGCCTCCATTTCCATGGAGACTTTGTTGAGCACGTTGCACACTTGCTCATCTAATAGTTGTTGCATGTTTACAATGGGGTTGTCCCCCTTTCCTTCATATAACTTCAATATTACTCCTTGAATAATCTCAAATTTAGGCTCATCGAGGTGGGAGTTAAATTCCCATGAAAGTATCTTCCTCGTTTGCGGGTATCCACCCTCTGGCATCAAAAGACTCCATGGCGGTGAGCTCCTTGGTGGGCACAATACTTTGGAAACATGCACACAAAACTTTGTTGGGGTCATCAATGTAACCCATCATTGTTCTTCCCCCTTCCACGTGTTTACTTCCCATGCGCACGCCCTTGGGAATAGTTACCGAGAGAGTTGGGCCTTTCATGCTACTTCCACTCTTCTCCCTCTAGCTCCTTGAACTCACCAAGCATGAGCTCCATGCTGCACCCCAACTCTTCATTGACCAAGGCATCAATTATCCTCTCTGCCTCCCTTGTTTCCTTTTCATTCACCTCCTCCTGAGTGAGCTTGGGCATATCTGGCTCCTTGGTACTAGCCCCTTCACTCCCCTCTTCACTTTGCGCGCACCTTCCTCCCTTTGGGTGCCTTTCCTCCTTACAAAGATGAAGGCATCATTTACATCCTTAGCTTCCTCTCCTCCCAAGTCATGGACATCAATTGGCTCTTGATCCACCTCCAGCTCTTCCCCTCATTAACATCCTTCTCACCTACATAGGTGTTCAGGTTATCTGTATCTTCAAACCCATGTTCCTCTTCTTTGTTCTTCTTCTCTTACACAAAACTCCGAGTTAGGGATGCTGTCTTTTCTTCATCTAAGGGTTCTTTAGGAGATGGTGGCTTTGCAAGCTCTGGGGTCTTTTCCCTACCACCATTCTTCTCTTCTTCCAGACATAGGTACTCAACCCCGCGGTACCTAGATTCTACCTTTCCACCACCCCTTGTTCTTTCTCTTCTTCTTCTTCTTCTTTATCCTTGCGCTTTAGCACTGGATTCTTCCTTCCCATGGGGTCGTCCGGGATGGATATTTCATTCTCTACGTACGTGCCCTTTTCAAACTTCAGCCTTATGTGTAGGTAAATTCTCGGCAAAGAACACTCTCAAAGAATCGGTAAGGTCATTGGCCTTATGATGTGCACGTCTTGCAACATGTACCTTTCAACGTACGTGCATTTACCTAGGTAAACCAGCTTCTTTCTCATCTCTCTGTGTTCACTGTAAAGGGTGGACAAGTCAATTTTTAACTTATTCACTCCTTATATCTGTTTACCCCTGCTTGGAAGAATTAGGCAGTGAATGAGAAGGGGAGTTTGCACCAGGGACTCCAACTACCATCCACCAAGATAAATCTACCAATGCAGAAGTGTTGGTATACCGTGAACTCTACTTCACACCCTCGGCCGCCATGAGGAGTTTTTCTAGAATCTCATTCTACCCCGAATGCATTCCTGAGGCGTGTATACCATTTATCCAAGTGTTCCTTGTGCACCCCTATCATTGAATCACATGTATATTTCTGGAACCTACCTACAGATGAATGGTCTTCGTCGAGATAATCCCATATGAACTTATCAGATGCATCTGGCACCCCATTTATGAGAACACAATGGTTAATAGAATGTTCCCAAACAATATCTTTCCCCCATTCTTCATGCTACTTATGATTTCATCTGCTATGTACTGGGAGATATTGTACATGGTGCCTTCCGTGACCTTTCTATAGACATTCAACCAGGGCTTGCTCACCTGGGTCCACCTCTCTTACCCATTCAACTTGGAAACGAGGTGCATGGCCATTTTCATCACCAGATCACTGATATTCATGACATTGTACTACCTTGATCCCTTTGTATAATGTTGGGATGTAATGGTTTCCTTAATTGCCTCCTCATCCTGGAGGTCATCTACAAATCATGTCCCCTTTACATCTCAGGCTTGTAAAGTGTGAGATTAACTATGGAGTTATGCACATTTTTCACCCTACGAAGTAGAAGAAATATTCGTGCACACGCATCATTAACCATTGGTACAGTGCTCGGGCTTCCCAAAGTAGGGAAACTCATAAAGCTGGAGGAGCCCTTCCTTCTCCATTTTCACCTTGACTACATCATTATAGATCAACATCCCATCAGGTGTTTGTTTGTTTGTGGGGTGCACCAGCTCCAACACCATTTCCTTCGCAATTATACTCGACTAGTGATTGTAATTGATTATGGACATCTATCTGATTTAAGACTCCCACTCTTGCCCTAAAATACCCCATCCGGGTATTGGATCTTTGAGTACCATTCCTCATTGGTATCTAAGGGGATTTCATCTTCTTCTTTTCCTTTTCCCTTACCGTTTCCCTTCTTGGATTGTACTATAGGCTTATCAATTGGTTTTGTGGCCGTCATTTTACCCTTTGCTTTCATTCCCTGGTTACTTTCAAGTTGCCTAAGATTTTCTTCATGCGCCCCGTGCCCTAGAGTTCAAACCCTAATTTCTGACTTTCCTCCTTTGATCACGGCACTCTTTCCCAACGTTCCTCACACCCATGAATCACTTCTGCTCTGGTTTGTAGATCAACCAGACCGATTGTGCGTGAGTTTCTGAGATTATCCTTCACACGAGTTAGCTCTCGAACCCTAGCTCTTGAAAGAAAATTGTTCTCCTTGTTTTCACAAAGTAAAATAATGAACTTCCCATCCTTGTATTTATAGCTTTTCTCACTTTTATGCATTAAAAGCTAATCTACCTACCACTGTATGACAATATTTAATGCAACATTTTCAAACAAACCTGACTTCAACACTTTTTCTCATGCACCCAATCCTTACACGAAAATTTTTCACCCGCACCCAATCCTTATGCAAAACTTTTCCAACCTTCTGGCATGCAGATAATCCATCTTGACAGAAGACTTTTACACACGTGTTACCATTACCAAAGGAACCTCTTCCATCCTCATGATTCTTGCTTTCACCTACCTCATGTTTTTGCACTTTCTCCTTGTACGTGGATTTCCCATGTAACCTTATTTTGCCACCCATCTATCTTCCTAATGCATCTTTTCAACAGGGCCAATTTGAACGGTCTACCAACTCAATCTTCCTACAGAATAACTTCATGCCTCTCTTAACCACCTCACCCCACACTAAATCGATGTGTGGTGCTCTAACATTCATAAGTCAAAAATTAATAAGGTTTCCAGCGCCCAAGGCGCAAAACAAGACAACAACGCGAAAGGGAAAAACAAGAAAGGAAAAGCATAAAAGGAAACTCTAAACTAACTGGCAGAACTACCTTATTTACAAACACCAAGAAGAATTATTTATAGTAGGGCTTCAGCCTACTCCCATTGAAGTGTCTAGGTAATTTTGTTCCATCCAATGCTTGTAGACTGGAACGCACCTAAATCAAGGATGTATGAAATTACATAAGGACCCAACCAATGCACCTTCAACTTTCAAATATGGCATAGAAATTTTGAATCATATAGCAATACCATTTAGCTAACCTCAAACTATTTATTCTTAATGTGGCGGTTATGCCATGCCTTTTGTTTAGATTTTTCAGTTGTTTGGCTCCATCTTGCTAGTGAGTGCCTTTCATCTAACTTTATCAATTCATCAATTCTTTCTTCGAATGCTTGTTCATCATCCAACCCTCCTCGCAGTGCATGTTATACGCAGAGAAGGTAGTATGAATTCAATTGGAAAAATAGCCTCTGCGCCAAACACCAATTGAAATAAGGTGGCCTTGTTTAACCTTTTATACGTTGTTCTGTATGCCCAAAGAACTGAGTGATACCTTGTCATCCCAATCCTGCCTACCCACATCACATATCTTAGTCAACGTGTGACTAAGGATTTTGTTAAATGCCTCTGCAGTCCCATTTTCCTGAGGGTGATAAGGGGTAGTCTTGTGATGGGCTACCATGAATTCTGCCAATAGAATCTTGATTGTCTCATTTAAGAAGTGAGTACCCCTTTCACTTGTTAAATTTAATGGGCACCCATACCTACGATAATGTTCTCCCACTAAAATCTAGCAGCCATGGTTACGGTGCAATTTCTAATGGGTGTGGTCTCTCTCCCCCTTGTCGACAATCAATACAGTAATGATATACCATGAGTTAGTCCTCTCACGTACCGGTGAGATTGGTCTAACAAAATCTATTGCCCACTTTTCAAAAGGTTCCACACTGGTGATGGGGCACAAGGACATCTCATCCCTTTTTCCATATTTTCCAAGGTGCTGGCAGTGGTCATAGGCCTTGCAGAACTCAATACAATCTAGGTGAATCGTCTCCCACCATAGTCCAGTGAATAGGATCTTGCACATGGTTATGTTACCTGCATAGTGTCCTCTCGGAAATCCCACCATGGGCCTCTTCTATTATAGCTATGCGTTCATGTTCTAATACACACCGACATAAAACCTCATCATGGCCCATTTTATACAAATCCCCATTGATCAACATGAAGGGCATTGCGCGTATGGCTAACCTTTTCCTTTCCAAAGCATTCATCCCTTCGGGCGCCACACCTTCCTTGAGAAAGATAGCAATGTCTTCTAGTTCTAAGGGTACGTGCCACAACCTAAATAGTTGTGCATCCGACATGGTTTCCTCGATACTCTGCATGTCCTCTCCCGAATCAATCCTTGATAAATGATCTAGCCCATAATTGTTCTTTCCTGGTTTTACCACCACTTTGAATTCAAATTCCTGAAATAGAAGAACCCAATGACATATGCACCCTTGCAACACTGCTTTGTTTACCAGATACTTCAAGGCCATATGGTCAGTGTAGAATATGAAAGGAGTTGCCAGCAGATATTGCCTAAATTTGTGGAGTGCATGATCATTGACAATTCCTTGCGCTACCGTTGTATAATTTTGTTCTGCTGGTGTCAACTTTCTACTTGCAAAACACAAAGGATGATCAACAATACCCTCTCCTGGTTGAGAAAGAACGGCTCCCATTACTATACCAGAGGCATCCACATGGACATGGAAAGGTTTATCCCATGATGGGAATCATAGAATAGGTGCGGTGATAAGCCTTTCTTTTAGAGTGTCAAATGCCCTCTGCTGCGCCTCTCCCTACTAAAAGGCACTCTTGTGTCTGAGCAATATTTCCAAAGGCACAGCAATCTTGGTGTATCCCTTAATGAATTTTCTGTAGTACCCAGTGTGTCCAAGAAATCCACACATGGTGCTTTGGTGGTAGGATTCCCTAACCCCACAATAACCGCAACCTTCACGGATCCAACAAGAAGCCCTCTTTACATATGATATGCCCCAACAACATTCCAAAAGGAGTTCACAAAGATACATTTCTTGATGTTGAGGGAGATCCTCAATTGCGACATTATTCAAACATCAACCTTAAGTTGTCACAATGGTCCCTTACTAATCCATACACTGTCCAATCATCCAAATAT
Organism: Taxus wallichiana var. yunnanensis; assembly: GCA_018340775.1. Classification (NCBI taxonomy): domain Eukaryota; kingdom Viridiplantae; phylum Streptophyta; class Pinopsida; order Cupressales; family Taxaceae; genus Taxus; species Taxus wallichiana. The sequence goes on from CM031234.1 coordinate 131,562,023, forward strand.
ACCTGAAGGAACTTGTGGATGAAGTCCTTAAATGCTTGTACCACTATGCATGAAAATAAAGTGGGCGCATTCTTCAGCCCAAAGGGCATGACTGTATATGCAAAACTTCCCCACTTGGTCATAAAAGTTGTCTTTTCTTGGTCTTCCTTAGTAATCCTTACTTGGTGATATCCCGAGAATCCATCCGTAAAGGAATAGACCTCGCACTTAGCAAATCCTTCCAAAATCTCTTCAGTAAAGGGGGTGGGAAAAGGATCTATGATACAAATAGCATTTAATTCCCTGTAATCCACACATATCCTAATCTTCCCATCCTTCTTTATGTTGATCACCATTGGACTTATCCACTTTGATTCCTCCACAACCTCAATGATACCGGATGCTATCATCTTTTCTAGTTCTTCTTTAACCCTTACGTACATGTTGGGATTCATCCTGTAAGGCCTCTTCCTGACTGAGGGACCGCACCATCTTTCAACTTTATCCTCATTTCCCCCAATGAATGGTGGACACCTTTCAACTCATGGTATCCACACGGGAATAAATCCTCAAATTCACGTAAGAGATCGATGATCTTTGATACTTCCTTGTCCGACCAATAGTCCCCAATGATAGCCTCCTTGGGCTCCTCTTCCGAGCCAATGTTAACTTTCTTGGTTTTGAGTGGTTCATGATACATGCACGCACATGCATCCACACTGTCAACTACTTCATGTGCTCCAACCGAATGGTCGACATTCAGGCTTTCTATCTCCTCTCCATCAACAAGGTATACCATCTTTCCTTTCTCCTTTTCAGCACACGCGCACTTAAATTATATGTCTTCCGGTTCCTCCTCTTCGAACCATGCTTCTAAACTAGGTCCACCGAGTAATTTTACTAACCTATCTTCCACCATGGCACAATCCCCTAGAGTGAGGCACTTGATAGTTTACAACGCCTCATCAACTAGTTGCTTGGTACTTCGGTACTTGAATGTGTGGACCAAGTCAGCCATTAATTCTTGCTAACTTCCCATTTGGCGGCATGTTTTAGAATGGATATACCATGTGTGTGCACAACCTTGTAGTGTCAAATACAGCTTATGCACCCAAAGAGAGGGTGGTAAAGCTTCCACGCCTTCTCCCCAGACCCTCTCACATGCCTAGATGTGGGAAGAGGCGGGTCCATTTCCATTGTAATCCTTGATAGCGGTGGGTATGTTACTTTTCAAGAATCTGGATAGTGAGCACAATTCAAACTTTGTGCCATTTTGACAATTTTTCACTATGCGCGGCCCACCACCTTGCTGCTATACCTATCAAAACATAACTTAGCATACTTCGTCACTCATCCTTCCTCCAACAAGCTTCCATCTCTCTCAAAAATACCTTAGGGTATGCATCCCTAGAATAATTTGTTATTTCCTTCCCTCCTAGGCATCGAATTGTACATGTCGTTGTTACCTTGGTTACTGACCCCTTCAGTTATCACCCAATCAATTCATAAGTCCCATGCACCCAATTATCACATGCTATACTGGTAGTATCACCGATAAAATTAAGCATCATCAAATTGGATGACTCCTTCTGTAGGGTGGATGGTATCTGGATCTCTTATGGAGCACACATATATTCTATCCAAGACTTCCTCCCCAAGGGGTTCAATATAGGGGTGGACTTCCCATCAACTAGTGGTATAACTACCCACTCTTCCTTGTTTTCAAAGCTTATGTACCCCTTGTTAAACTAGAGATCTACATTATTCTTATAACACCATGAGTGCCCAAGTAGAGTCTGAAATTATCTCGCCTTGACAAGCGCCAAGACTTCAAAATCCCCAAAGGACCTAGTCCTCTCAATTTTAATGGTTGCATCCTTCAAGACACCTATGGGAATCACCTTTGTCTTATTTACCATATACATCACATTTGAATATGGTCAACGGTCTTGCCATTTGATGCCAGACATCCAGAGTGAGAACATTAACCTCTCGCACCTATGTCAATGAGGATGTTGCTAAGAAACCATCCATCCACTACTGCATTTAGGGTAATCTCTTTGTCATAATCAAGGCTATGAGGTGGGAGGTTTGCATGCAGGATCTACCTTTTGTGTTCTTCCCTGGCGCATGGTACCTTTTCTCTCAACCATGCCCCTAGCAGGGGAATAATATTCTCCTACCTCAGTATTTTACACACCTCCTTAACCTCATCCAAGTCATCCCTTGGTGCTTCTATGGTTCTCCTTTGCTCATCCTTTCTAGTCTACTCTTTTAAGCATTGGATCTCCCCTTGTAAACTTTGAATTACATCCATGGTTTCTTGGTAAACTTATTTCTAGTGAGCTGGGTCTGGATACTTCCCATTTACTACTTATTCTCTTGAAACCAGAGGTCTCTGCCTAGGTGCTTCCTTTATGCACATAGACTCCGCCCTTTGTTACCATAACAGGCTCTAGTTATTATTCACGTATTACTTGTGGAATCCATTGTGTTTTAGCCTTCTTAATACTCACCATGGCAACGCCCTTATCCTTCCGGTACTGCTGACTCATATGTTCGTACAACTCTGGGCATTCTTTGTACTTATGTTTTTTTCCACACCAGGAGCATTGTAGAAGATCTAGACATTTGTGCTTATAATGGTCTGTGGCTCCACAATTAAAACACATCCCACACGGGAACTCACTTCTTCCTCTACGATTACCACAACCAAAAATCCTCCATGAAACCCTCTTCCATGCACATCTCCATCTCTACGCTCCTCATACCGATGTTCATCTCCTTTGGAATTGTTGGCAATGCCAGTCTAGTGCACACCAAGATCAATTGCCTCATGAATCTGGTCAATCAATCTACAATCCTTGGTGTCATGTGTGGTTGAGGTACATATCTTACAATAAAAAGATACATTTTTATGGATTGCGTGCTACAACAGGGGAACCTACTTACATCATGGTCCTCGTGACATATTTCACAGTTTACTGCTACGGCGTGTACCACCTTCCGAGTACATATCCCACCATTATCCTTTGTGTGTCCTTCCATGTTACAATCTATGTACCACATCCCTCCGCGAATCTCTAGAACTGTGTTGGTAGATAATTTCTCCAATTGCTTAGCCATGGAAACAATCTGAGCCTCCAAAATGGGCTAACACCAATGTCAACACTACCAACTGCTTCAGCGACGTAAAACAGCTTCCAATGCCTCGCACGGGTCCATGAATGTTTTATGAGATAAGGCCCTCCTAAAGGACATGATCAACCCTCTAAAAACCACTGAGCATGTTGTGAAGGGTGGATATCATAAGACATCTTAGACAATAGAGTTTTAAAGCATGCATCATATTCCCGCATGCTCTCTGCCATTCCTTGCTAGATTTCTTTGAGAGTGTTTCACACAGAATTTGGTTCCAGAATAGATTTGCTTCTATCCTTTCATTCTCTTGAGAAACAGAGATAAGGGTTACGGCTAGGAGGAATACCTATTGAGTGTTGGGAAGGTGTGCGCGTACTGCAAGAGAGAGATCGATCGATTGTGAAGAACTCATTTTTGTCTAGGAAGGACTACCTGTAAGTAATAATATAAGACCACTAGATCTTTGTTAGACAATAAGTGAGGGAACTACCTTAGGCCCAGGAAATATGAGACTTCCTTTTGAAGGTGGTCAGTTCCCCTTTTAATATGAATTAAAGTAAAATGATAACAAAGAACTACAAGATACTACTTACTGGTTCCTGATGAAGATACAGGTCCAAGGAATGTGGTGGCGACAATAAGGCTTAGTTGGGATGATCCAGTATTGGAAAGTGAGCTGATGAAGCTATCCTCAGTCTTTTCCAATGCTTGAACAAGTGTGACAATGATCCAGTTGCTCAGTTACAGTCTTGGGCTCGATCCTCTTCTCTGCAACCTCTTCTACTTGTTTCACTTCTCTTTCTTCTTGCCAAATGAATTCCGGATCCTCTCTTTTTGGTTGGGAGATCATTAACAGGGAACCGATGGTGGTTATGTAACCGATGGCGGTCGAGTAGGAACTGATGTCGGTTAGGTTAAAGTGGCTATTTCTAGTAAACTAGCCATCTTTCCCTCCTTTTCTCCCGAGGGATCAGTTGTGGGCTTGGTCAAGTCATTATTAGGCTCATTTTGGTGCGGGTGAAGGGTAATGAGTCATGGGTGTGGGTATGGACCAAGTCATAGGTCTTAATTAGGTTGGTTTAGGGTTAGGGCTAGGTCACGGTGAGGTGGCGAGATGAGGTGGTAGGGTTGGAGATGTGGATTTATTAATTATAAGGTAATTAATAAATCATTAGGTGTGTAAGGTTTAGGTGGTGAGGTAGGGTTAGGTTACGGGACGAGATACGGGGTACAGGGCGTCGTAAGACCCAAATTTGGTGTCTACATTTTCCCCTTGTTGTCATGTGGCTTGTATTTTAAAGCTGCACTGACAATAATAAAAAGTGGTTGCCCAATTAAGGGTATAGGTAATCCCCCTCAAGTCTATCACAGATGGAGGCGACATGAAATCAGGGATAGGGTTGATAAAGGGTAAATGATGGTGAGATGCTGGTAAGATGGTGGGGTAAGTACAAGGTAGTAGGCGATGCACGTTAAAATGCAAGAGTGCGACTGGGGTACATGGTTTGAAGAGCTAACAAGTAATTCATAGGCAAAGGTCGATAGTTTATCCAAACAAGGCTGATATAATCCTGGTATCCAAGGCATAGGAAGTAGCTCTAGGGAATATAATGGGGAAGGTACCGGAACATTTAGGCATGTTTGGCAGTACCAAATGGTTGGTTTGGTTGAGATAAACATCACGGTCTTGGTCTAAGCAAAGATAGGTGGCAGATCAATTCAAGTATCCTAGTCATGATAAAACACGAACAGGTGAGCTCGATTAAACAAACAACTACATTATGGGTGGATAGAATCATAATTTGTAGGCTTTGGTCAAGGTATTTAAATGATGTAGTCGTGGGTCGTGCCGATTGGTTGGTTGCAACCTTGGGTTGGGCCATTGGTTTGTTGCGCCTTGGGTCCGGCCGATTGTTGGTTCGGTGCGGCCTTGGGTCAGGCTGATTGGTTAGGTGCGCTTGGGTCGGGTGGATTGGTTGGTTGCGGCATTGGATCGGGCCAATTGGTTGGTTGCGGTATGGGTTGGGCCAATTGGTTAGGTGCGGCCTTGGGTCGGGACGATTGGTTGGCTGCGGCCTTGGGTCGGGCCAATTGGTTGGTTACGGCCTTGGGTCGGGCCAATTGGTTAGGTGTGGCCTTGGGTCGGCCGATTGGTTGGTTGCGGCCTTGGGTCGGGCCGAGGAATTCAAAATAAGGCTATTGAGCAAAGGCCGGGGGTAGGTGATGTGGTGAAAAATAGAGTTTGGTGGAGAAGAGCAGGAGTTAGGGTAAACTAGGTAGGTAACCGATATCGGTTAGTGTTGACCGGTATCGGTTAGAAGACCGATACCGGTTTCCTAGGGCGCGCCATAACCGATATCGGTTAGAGGTCAAAACCTATAAAAAGAAAAAATACGGCGTGTCATTTTCACATTGTGAATTTGAGTGCCAACCTGTTTCTTGTCTGAGTTTTGAATTGATTGAGTTGGGTATTTGAGCTGAGTTGGCACTAGTTGAGTGGGGGAGTGAGTTATTGGTAGGCCCCAGAGATCAGGAGGTAGAGTTTGATTGGTTGAGGACCTTGCTGAGGAGATTTGGAGCCATGGCACAGCCTGGAGGAGCAGGAGGTGCTGGAGGAGCTGGACCACCACCACCTATCCCACCACGATGACGTGTAGTCATACCGGTAGGCTCTAAATCTCTCTTTGTGTGAAGTTGATGAATTTAGCTAGGATGTGGGTTTTGGGGTAGGAATCTAAAATTTGAGAAAATAATAAATAAATGAAGGTAAAGCATAAAATGGAGTGGGTAGATATGTTAGGTAAGTCAAAACGGCAGGGTGGGTGAGTTTTTAGGCAATTGGGCTGGTTAGATAGGTAGAAATAGGAAGAAAGGGGATTTGGGGGCCATTTTCGATCCGGCCCCGAAATCCCACAGTGACCGATGTCGGTCACTAAGCGACCGATCGGTCACCACGCAAGCTGTTTAGATTTTGTGGGTTCAGAGACCGGCGTCGGTCATGTGTCGACCGACGTCGGTGCATAAAAGTAGGGTATAGATAAGGGGTGGGGGACCGATGGCGGTCGAGGGTGACCGGTACCGGTCACCATGGGTAGGAGGAAAGGGTGTGAAATTTGTTGTGTTGGTTTGTTGTAGGTGGGTAGGATAGATTTGTGGGGTGAAAGGGGAAAAGGTAGAGTTGGTAGGAAAGGTTATTGGGGTGGGGGTAATCGGGTGGTGTATGAGTGGGGTAGGTGGTAGGTTGTGGGATAGGTAAAGGGGATATTGTAGGTGTTTTGTTGGGTGGGGTTAGTGATATTGGGGTTATTGGGTAGTTGTTTTGGAAAGGGTAGGCCTGATGGAGTGGGTTGATTTTTAGCACACCAAGAATTGATGATGTGGGATCGGATGCCGCCTCTACTGGGGTGGATGTGGCCACATGTGACTGTAGCGCAGTGGGCAGTCATGTGGGAGGTTGGACTCGGTGGAGTCCAGAGATATAGGGTTGTGGATAGGGACCACAACCTGATGGTTTCCCTCATCGAGAGATGGGATCTGGAAACCAATGTCTTCCATCTCCCGACTGGAGAGATGACAGTCACACTAGAGGATGTGTATCGCATCCTGAGACTGCCGATCATAGGTGAGGTGGTGTTCTAGGTGGATGCTGAGACAACGATGGATAGCATCCTGCAGGTATTCGGGGATGCAGCCCCATTGATTACGTACCATAGTGCGAGCATCTACTACGGTGATATGTATCGTGCACATCGACAGGAGACATAGCTTGCCATGCTGATGATGATTGGTATCACCTGCTTCGCCTCCCGGACTCGTGAGGGAGGTCGCTTCCACAGATCTCGATGGGAGTATTGCATGAGATGGTGGAGGAGCACACCTGCTATGCATGGGCACCGATGTATTTGGTGTAGCTATACAGAGAGCTCTGGGGCTATCGCCGTATGAGGTGATTCGGGATATGCTCAACATTCTTGCTACACTATTGGGCCTATGAGCACATTGTGTGTTTAAGACCTGTAGGGCTGCCCCAAAGCAGGGGCCACAGGTAGTGCATGGGTGCGGGTTTTCGAGGTGGTTGGGTGTCATGTGGCCAGCCACGAGTGGTTATTGCAGGTGAAATGTCACGTACTACAGGTATATGTTAGAGGGCTTGACCACACTAGATATTATATGGAGGCCATACAGAGGCCATCAGCCCCATGGAGGAGCCTGAGCATAGCTACGATGGATCCAGTACATCTTCTAGATAGCTAGATAGAGACCCGGGGAGCATGAGTAGATTCCCCTAGAGAGGGTACGCTGACAGTTGGGCCTACGACAGGATGAGCCACCTCCCTTCCCACAGTATCGGAGGGAGGATGTAGAGGCACCACTGCCTCTTCCATAGCCATTGGACCCAGTCTGGGTCGCGGAGAGACCGGTGGATGATATGGTGGATGACGCCGGTGTTACAGGTGCATTTTTGGTTTGGTGGGCAGGGCAGAGGGTAGCCATGAGAGCACAAACCTAGATTTGGCGGCTGTTATAGCGGAGAGGGACCGTCTCTTGGGCTAGGTGCAGTTATTACAGGGCATCTTGCTGCTGCATAGGCACAGATCAGAGTGCTACAGGCGGTTGGCCCAGCACACAGGGCAGTACAGGGACAGGCACATGTACATGCACAGGCATAGCCTCAGGGCCAGATCCTTATTCAGGCACAGGCACAGGTCCCTGTTTAGGCTCCAATGGCAGCTCCACCGCCACCACAGGTATAGGCGCAGGGTTAGGTGTACAGGCAGGGCTAGGGCCCACTTATATTAGGAGCCGGGGGACCAGCCCCACCAGCCATGGTGGCACGGGCCCGATATATGGAGGTGAGAGCAGAGGCCCGATATTATCAGGATGTACTAGATGGTACCGGGCTGACTATCAGCCATATGTAGCTCACAGAGCCGAGACGTCCTAGAGTCACAGGTCACAGGGGCCGCAGCCACAACCGGTGGGTCAGTGATGGGTAGGAGGTGAGATCCGGCACAGGGCATCATCGAGAGACGAGCTGAGGGAGGGGGAGAGAGCTGAGTCACCCAGAGCAGATGGGATGGGTTTTTTTATAGAGACACCGGTCTACAACCGAGTGTGTATATAGAGGCCTGCATTCCCTCATAGGATTGATGTATTCATGTTTGTTATATATACCACCACGAGCCGAGTACATGTTGTATAGTTGACCTTGACCTCACGAGCCAAGTATATTTTTGACATGAGATGCCGGCCTGTGAGCCGAGTCGATATTTTGACAGAGACAGTGGCCTGCGTGCCGACTTTGTATTTTTTGTTTGTATGATAGAGGCCCCATGTAGGGAAATTTGTATATTGTAACATTGTTTTGATGATATATATAGATGATGAGGTTGATCCATATGGTGTGTGTAATTGTGGATTTGGTGCATATATTATAATGCTTTATGTTTTTGTGTTGATGGTATTGGAATGTTTGTGATGTATATATAAATGATGTTGATGATGTTTTAATGATATGCATATGTTTTGAAATATTGATGTTTAGTATGATGATGGATGTTGATAGTGATGTCATTATGCAGGGAAAAGAGGCGGCACGCCACCAAAATTTTGCAAAAAACAAAGAGAAGGCCTGGATATAATCAAAATAGGTATAGGTGACCGATATCGGTTAGATAACCAATGTCGGTCACTATTGACCGATACCGGTTACATAACCGACATCGGTTATGTTAAAACAAGCTTTTCTAAAAATAGAAAAGATGGGGAGGCAATTTTAGATTCTTATTTTTAGAGCCATGCAACATGTTAAATATGAGGATGCGAGGCTTGTTGTCATCCATACAGGGTAGTTGCATGGGAGAATTGAGTGATAAGGAGGAAAGAGACAGGTAAAGTGATCGTGAGCTTGGAGTAAGAAGGCGTAAAGGCAAGTAATAGTGAAGAGGGTGGTGAACATGGCTGAACAAGGAGAAGCATCCAGTGGGTAGAGAGGAGAGGGAAGACAGTTCCACCTCAAACTGCTGCATCCCAGGAGGTATATATGATTTTTGGTTGGAGTTAAAAAAATTTGCATGCATGTGAATAGGATGTGGGAAGGTAAGTGGGTAGAGATGAAAAAGAAAGGTGATAGGCAAAAGGTTTGGGATGGGGTGAGTGTTGTAGGGTAAGTAATCAGGTGTTGGAGATATGTGTGTAGGTACAGAGAGGGGAAAACAAGCACAAAAGTTATCATAGGTGGTGTTTTTTGAGCGGGGTGGTTGGAATTGACAGTGACCGATATCATTTAGGAATAACCGATATCGGTTAGGTAACTGGTATCGATTTTCTATAACCGATATCGGTTACTGTGTAAAGTTGCGGATTGTGATAAAAAACATGTTGGAAGTTATTTATTGATTTGTTGTTTGTTGGTTTAATGTGTGCAAGCACAGCAGGGTTGAGGATGAATGATAGGGTGCCATCTTTTTGTCACGGTCCGAGCGGATGTAACACCAGCCGAAGGGAATTAATAAACCATGTGAAGGGTTAAGTGGAATCTGCTATTATTCATGGATCACACACAATCATGCTATGTCAGGCACCTGATTGAGAGATGGAATCCTAAAAAATACCTTTATCCGCCAACAGGAAGATGACAAAGACGTTAGAAGATGTGTTCCAATTCGAGACTCCCAATTATAGGGAAGACCAAGTATTAGGCAGGTCTAATGCGGCGCGGCAGCGATAACGGTAGTATTTTGTCCAGCCGCATGAGATTTGACACAACGAGGTTTGACATTCACTTATGGTATAATGTTTGCATGCACACCCGAGGCAACAATGTTGGCAGTGGTATTAATGATAATGGTGCGGTGGGGTATTATGCATTACCTAGAGTGGACGGGAGATGATTTCCAAAATCATTGATGTGTATTATTCACGAGATGATATAAGGTAGCGTTACTTTTGCATGGGCACTGCATATCTCATGCGAGCTCTACAGGGGTTTATGGGCATGCAGGTGAAATCACAAGACTACACTGGATTGTGCATACTTATTACATTGTTGGGCCTATGAGCACATTGTGTGTGTGTGACCCATAGACCGACCAATCCAGGGAGGAGAAACAGGAGTGCAGAGGTTGGGATTCAGATGATGGGTCCAGACAGAGCAAGAGGCAAGAGCCGAAACCATGATGGATGACGTCGATTATTATAGGTAGATGTGGGAGATGGTGATGATTGCATGGATATCCATTAGAGACCGTGACGGGAACTACATGGTGACAAAGAAACATATTTGAGGATTTGAGGGTGTAGAGTGATTAAGGTGGATCGCGGGACACAGGCCAGGTGAGTACGAGAGGATTCCTCTAGATCGCGTGCGGCGACAATTTGGATTTGTTCAGGATATACCCATGGCTCATAGACCATACAAGAGGATCGACACCGAGGTACCCTTCTCACCACCATGACTGACACTTCCAGAAAGACTAGAGGAGACAACAGCCGATCGTAAGGTAATAGATGTAGGAGTGACAGAGTCTTATAGATTATGGTGGGTAGCAGAGCTGCGAGGTGCACGTGAGAGGGCCGATCATCCTAACTTAGCTGTGATTACAGCAGAGAGAGACCACCTATAGGGTTTAGTTCACCAAATTCAAACACAGGTGAATGAGACAACGGGATTGTTAGAGGTTTCGCAGTCACGAGTGGAGAGACTAGAGGCAAGATTCCTCCATGTGAGAGGTCGATTCGTATGTTACAGGAGAGATTAGTGGATCGCTGGGAGGAACCAATAGCAGTGGTCCCTTTGAGGAGGGAGAGGCCAGGTGAGTGGCGTCGATGATCACCATCACTACCTAGTTTGGGATGAGGCGCGGGGGCCTACGTGAATTTCATAGGGGTAGAAGAATAAATAAGGATGCCCGACCTGTGCATCGATGATGATAGAGAAGATGTATTTGTTTAACATCTAAATAAAACTAAATATGTATGTTAATTTTGAGGTTATGATAATAATAAGAAATGTTGTGTTTTGAATATTTTGATTGGTAAAGGACAAAGGTGAGTTTTATCAATATAAATATGTAAAAAAATTATATTTTTAAGTAAAACACCACACATGATAGGTTATGGTAGGGGATGGTCGAGCTAAACTTGGGAGACCCCATGTCTCCTAAGTTCGCCTACATAGCCCATTGCACAAAGTAAGAAGGGGCCTCGGACCAATGTAGTTCTCCTTAGGACTCGGGGAGAGGTGAATTCAGGAAATTTGGTTGTGGTTAGGGAAGTTGTTGGTAAAATATTTTGATATTGGTAGGGTAAGGTTGTTGGAGTTGGTAAGGTATAGGTGAAGTGAGGGTTAGCTTACCCAAGCATTAGGGAACCGTGTCCTAATTAAGGTCAACACATAATCCCAGATTCGGGTAAAAGAGGTAAAAATGTCCCATAGTTGGAAAGAGCTAAACAAACCACGTATTATCATAGGATGAGCTTGAATCCCTAGGTACCTTGCATAGGCGAGAAGTCGATAGGTGAAAAGAGTTGTATAATCACAATATATCGGATATACGTCACGTCCCTTGAGTTTTGTTGTTGTGAAGAATGGTGGGGTGAGGTGGATGGTATAGCTGGGGCGTAGAGGACTTGTTATAAGGTGATTATTCTGACGAAATAAATCCAAACCTAAATAGACGAGTCCATGACTCAAAAGTGCTTTTGAATACTACTTTTATTTTTCTGGATATAGACTGATCGATGCGGGAAGTCTATATGGGATATGCATTTTGTTGTTTCTTGAGGTCTTCATGAAGCTGATCAATGCGAGAAGCTTCTGATAGAGGCTGAATTTGTATAGTTTTCCTTCAAGGGAGAAATCTACTTATAGTAGCATGTTGCGGCCTTGCACATAGCTGTCCTTCGAGGGAGCAGTCTAGTTTAGAGTGTAGTGGTCTAGATGTCCATATGAAGCATCGAGTTTTTGTAGGAAGTTTGACTCAAGAATATCCCAGTATCATATAATTGAGAACTTGTTATTCTAATACTTTTAAGTCATGGACCAGACTAAAAAGGGGAAGGCATCTTTAAGAGGAGGTGATGATCAAACCATGTGAGCTTGATTCCATTTTGAGATGTACGAAACAAGGTGTATGAGTGGAATGGCCTCCACCCATTTAGTGTAATATTCGGTTGCCATGATGATCCAAGAAGTGATGTAACACTAAATAAAGCGGGTGAATCTCGCTAATAAGGTCTAAACCCCATTGTGAGAAAGGCCAAAGATCTCGTGCGACCTATAACGGTGGCTAGGAGTATGTTGAAGGTCCATGTTGTTGACACATAACACAACGCTTAACATATTCACAGCAGTCTTTATTGATAGTAGGCCAATAATATCCTAGGCGAAGGATCCGCTTGGCCATGGCGAGGCCACTAAAGTGTTCACCACAAATTCACTTCATGGATTTGTTGGTTGGTATGAATTTCAACGCCGGTTAGATAGCGAAAGAGGATACCATCAAAGCCACGTTTATAGAGGATTCCCCCATGATGACATAACGAGAAACACTTTTAAAAAGCACGTTTGCCATTACTAGTGAGGTCGGTGGTAGATTTGTAGGTCAAGGTAGTCATGAAATTGGTGATACTAGGTATCCTGTAAATCAGCAGTGTACATTATTTACCATACAAACATCCGAACTAAGTAAGATGGGGCAAAGAGTTGTTGACCAAGACAAATATGTCCGAGTTAGTTGGTGAGTCCGAATTTTGAGGCCAAGCAAGCCATAGTATCTGCAAATTTATTAGTTGAGCAGGGAATGGTTTGGATAGAATAATGAGAAAATAAGGTCAAAAGTGAATCCACGTAATGTTTGTACTTTTGAAGTTCCTCATTTTTACATTGGTAGATGATGAATTTGATTTGCTACCAACCGAGAGTCACCGAAAATATTAATATACTTCACCCCTAAGTGTAACGCAACATGGAGACTCAAAAAAAGGGCCTCGTATTCCGCTGTGTTGTTAGTGCAGGGGAAATCGAGCCTGCATGAAAGAGGCATAGGTTCACCTTCAAGAGGAATGAGAACAACACCTGCCCCTCCACCGTACTGGCATTTAGATCCATCGAAGAAGAGGGTCATTGGATATGACACATCACTAAGTGAAAGAGTTACGATGAGCTCATCGTGGAAAGTAAAATTGGTAAATTGTTCCTAGGTAAAGGGGCTTCCTGAGTTGGTCTCGCAATAGTTTGTCCTTTGACTGATTTCCTGGTGTACAAACTCAAGGTCAAGGTCGGCAGGAGCATAAGCCATCGGGTGATGCGTTGGTTTAGATGAGGTTTGGTGTACATATAATGTATGGGGTCAGCGTTGGTGATGAAAAAGTTTTGTGATTCGGAGGTAATGTCAAGTTTGGTGGCCACAAATGATAGGGCTAGGCACAACTTTTCTACGTGTGTATATCTAGTCTCGTAATCCACAAGAGTATGGATTATGTAATAAACGGCTTGTTCTCGATGCTCAAAGTCATGATGTGCGAGCAGAAGCATGGCTCCTACAACATGGTCGGTGGTAGAAAGGTAAAGGTAAAAGGGCGATCGTCTGAGGTGGGACAAGCATGGGTGGCTGCAAGAGATAAGCTTTAAGAGCCTCAAAGGCTTGGTGGCACTCCTTGCTCCATCAAAGACAATGTCCTTTTTAAGGAGATGATGGAAAGGTTGACATCAATCCGAGAGTTGTGAAATGAAACACTGGATAGATTGAGTTTTCCTTACAAACTACGTAATTGTTTGAGGTTAGTGGGTAGTGGGTGGGGGCATTTCTAAGATAGCTTTGACTTTAGTCTGGTCGACCTCAATGCCACGCAAAGAGATGATAAATCCAATTTGTTTTCCCAAAGGACACCAAAGACACATTGCTTTGGTTAAAGACAAACACAATATTGAACAGTGAATCGAAAATAATGGTTAAAGCATCGAGATGTTCACCGCGATGTTTGGATTTTCTAAGAAGATCATCAACATAATCCTCGAGGATAGTGTGCATAATGTCATGAAAATATAAGTCATAGCTTCATGCGATATGTCACACCAAAGATTCTTAAGGCTGAATGGCATGACACGATAGCAGAAGGTCCCCTAGGGGGTAATGAAGGTGGTTTTATGTTGATCGGCCGGGGCTACCAAAATTTGATTGTATCCCGAGAAGCCATCCATGAGAGAAAGCATCTCATGGCCCATAGTGAGATCAACAAGTTGATCAATGCTAGGTAGGGGGAAGTCATCCTTTGGGAAAGTGAGGTTAAGGTCCCGAAAATATGTGCATATTCGAAGTCCCCGTCACTTTAGTGATAGGTATGGCATTAGAAATCCATTGCGGATAGTCAATAGGTAAGATGAAAGAAACAAAAAGGAGGCATCAAGCTCTTCTTTCACCAAGAGGGAAATGCATGGATGCATTTTTCTTAGTTTCGTTTAACTCGGTTTAGAGTCTAGTTTCAAAGTGATGTTATGGATGCATGAATGCCGTGGATCGATTCCCGCATGTCGACGTAGGACCAAGCAAAAGCTTGATTTTGGGCATGGAGGAAGGTAGTGAAGGCTTTGTTCTAATGCGTTGAGAGATTGTCGATCTTTAAAATGTGAGGATCATCCTCCAGTGTGGATGTTTATTTATATAGTTTATTCATTCAACATAGTTTGGGTGTCAAATGGTAAGGCACGTTGAATATAAGAGTCATCCGCACCGAGGTAGGTGAGGATGGAGTCATCATCCTGGCACTCCACAATATTAATTGAAGGTGAATCTTCTTCGATCATATTTGGATACAAAAGGGGGAGAGAAGATGGGTCCTCACTATCATGTTGATAAGTGAGAGGACCCAGGAAGATAACATTCACAAAAAAAAAGTTAGGAGGGATAGATTCCGGGTCTATCGATTCTGTGGGTGAAGATGGAAAAATGGGTGATGATGGTTCTGAAGGGGTGACTTCATTGATTTCCTAGATGCAATTGACATGAGTTTTCTTCAGTGTAGGTGGTTCAAAAAATCCAAGACCATGACGATCTTTGTGTTTGTGGGTAGTTACGGGAATGATCGTATGTCGGCCTTGTTCATAAAGACTGAAACCGAAACCCTTCCAAGCACAAATACAGCGTCAGAAGGTGAGGAAAAAATGACGGTAGGTTAGATATCGAAAATCAGATTAGAATGGAACCACACCAAGGGGGTTCAGGGGTGATAGAGGATGTGTCGACACCCCCATACGTTAAGTTGGTGCGGTAATTAGGTGGTCTCGTAGGAGATCACCTCCCCACACGATGCTCATAGGTAGGAGGATGCGCATGTAATCGTCCGTACTCCTATGGGGTATGGAAGGTGCTAACATTGTATAGGTGGTATTCCCCTAGCGTAAGGCATTGAAAAACATCTACCAAGGGATCTAAAGTTGGGATGTTGTCTGCGGGGAAGGAAGTGGTATTCGCGGTGGTGGATTCATTGGTCGAAGGTGTGAGTGTGGTTAAGGTGGATGGTTGAGGCGTGGTTGAAGTAGATGGTTGGGCTGGATCAATGGGTGCCTTAATTTGTACAAGCACATCATTAGGGAGATATAACATATTGCAGGTTTTGAAAGGGGAAGCATCAGCTTTGACGGTGTAAGACTTCCCCTCATACTCAAATTTGATGCATCTATGTAAGGTGGAGGGAACGCATCCCATAGCCCGGATCCAAGGGCGGCCTAACAATATGTTGTATTAGAATTCTCCCTCAAGGACATAGAAGAGTTCGGGTAAGGTATGTGGCCCTACACAAATGTTAAGGATCACGGTGCCTAAGGTAGAAGTAATAGCATCGTTGAATGAACGCAACATGGTGGGGTTGGCACACATGTAGCTAGGAGGGATATTCATCTGTTGGAAGGCTTTGGAAGAGACGATGTTTAGGATAGCACCCCATCGATCATAACATGACGTACCCAGATGTCTTAGATGTAAGCCGAGATGAAAAGAGCTGGATCAAGATCTTCTACACCAAAGACGATAATTTCTTCTTCGGAAAAACTGACAGCAGTGGCTTGCTGTACAGGGACAGAAGTGGTTGTGGAGGTAGGTTGTTTGGTGAGAGAAGCGACATGGTTGGGTGTTAAAATGGAGGCGACGGGAAAGGTTTCATTAGGTAGGACCTCTATCCCTTGAAGGATCTCAATTAAAGCTTGTCGATGCGATTCAGATGTTTGAATGAGATCATAGAGTGTCATTTTGACAGGAGATTGGTGAAGTTGTTTGATCATGGTGTGGTGGGCAACTCCATCAGAGACGATAGGCAGGTCCACGAATGACCACTTTAGGTGGTGGTGTGATCGGGATGGCAGAAGGAGAAAGAGAGGCCGCAGGTGTGCTTTCTTTAGCTTTTCCATTATTTTTCTGACCTCGAGTAGCAATGTTAATCATGTTGATCTCATGAATACGAGAGGAGGAAGATGGTGGGGATAAGTCATTTCTCTCGAGAGGCGGGGTTACAATGATGATAGATTTTGGTGAGGCGGGGATAGGTGGTATAGGAGAAAGGGATCAAACTAGGGGCTTCTCTCTCCGTAAATTATCTTTCTTAGGTTGTATATCCAAGATAGGTTACTGGCAAAGGATGGATTTTAAAGCTTTGCATCCTTCTACATCATGTCCTGGTGTGCGATGGTAAGCACAAATTTTAGATTCATCATAACCTATAGGTCGAGGCTTAGATGGATCATAGAATCTGAGCGGGGGTAGGGAAATGGTTACATCCCCTACCAACATATCAAGGATCTTGGAGTAAGATCCTTTGAGCGGGTCAAATTCAGATGAAGATGAGGCTGTTGATTGAGTAGGTGAGATTTTTGATTGTTTTGGTAATGGTCAGGTACGAGTGGTTTGTATGGGTGGTGATTTAGGCAAGGGACTTTGATGATTGGTTTTAACGAGGCGTGGTTTCTTCTACGTAGAAGTTATGTTTAGCTGGTTAGATGATGAGGCCCCAGCTGACGTGGTGGCAGGAAACAACCACGGGGAGAGAGGAGCGATAGCAAACAAGTCCTTCGATGATCGAGTTTGCTTAGGGTTGGCAAGTAGGCAAGATACTTGGGGCGACGGTGTTGAGACGCCCATGAGTGTCTGTAGGGGTGCAAAAGGTATAGGTCATGTTAAAGAAGATGTGGGAGGCAAGGTGTATTGAGGCAAGGTGGAGGGGTGAGGCCCTAATATAGAAGGTAGGTGTGATGGTGAAGGTGAAGCCGTGAGCCTATTGTATCGGTGTGATCGGGGCGAGGGTTTTAGTTGTGGAAGAGGCATAGATTGGACTCGAGGAGATTGGGTCTGTCTCCTAAGTGGATTGACAACAGTATTTTTGGATAAATCTAACCGTTTAGGTGGGTGTGTCAGGCTAGGAATTGGTGAAGTTCCAAGCATAAGGGAAGGTTTGGTTAGGTTGATAGAGGTGGCTGAGGGATTCGATAGAGATGAGGGGGGTGAAGGTGAGGACATAGGCATTTTGAGCTTTTATAAACACCTCGGGTATATGGTAGAGGTGTCTGAATTAGTCATCTGCATTTGAGTAGAGTATGGTGTACTCAAACGCTCCCATAAGACTCATCTATCTTCTGAGGGATGACAATCTTCACGTGTGAACAGGAACTTTGGTATGGAAGAGAGGTGGGTTATGATTTCGGTCCACTGTGGGTATGATACAGGGGGTAAATGAGGTGCTGTATCAATGGGTGTTAAGAGGTCAACCGATTGCTGGAAAGATTTAGGTGATGAAGAACTAATAGGTAGGAGGGCATCCTCGAGGAGATCCGTCATGATTAAGGAGTTTGGTGATGTAGGCTCAAGGGGTTTCTCCTCTAAGGATGATAGAAAAAGTGGCAAGCCTTCTTCTGTTGCAGCAAGAGTGGTGGAAGGAGATGTTTGGGAAATAGATAAGTTAGATAACATCCACTCACAATCTTGCAGGGATGTGGTGTAAGAAGGTTCATTTGTGAGAAGAGAACTCTAGGAAGTTAATTCCTTTATGGGTAAAGGAATAGCGGGACTATCCTCTTGTCCTGATGAAGGAGAAGGGGGCGAGAATCCCTGCATTGGTGAAGAAGCTTGATTCATAATTTCCTCAATGGAATCCCTGGGTTGGGAGTTGAAAATCACATGGATCTCATGCACACTCTTCTCCTCGGCTGAGGTGTCTTGGTTTGTGTTACTGTTAGATGCATGGTTTGGAAATGGTTTGTTGAAGATTTTTAAATTTTGATTAGCGGGGGCATTAGGATTATCAAGAGTTATATCCCTTACATCAACCATTTCCTGCACTATGTTTTTCAACATCTTGCAGTTTTCGTGACTATGTCCCTTCATGCGATGGAAGTTACAGAAGTCATTTTCTTTATACCAAGAAGGAATAGCGTGGGTGGAATCAAACCCGGAGTGAGGTTTAACAGGAGGCAAGGTGATAGCTCCTGCTTTAAGCAATTTGTCTAAGATCACACCATAAGTTTCTCCCAAGGGAGTGTAATTGATAGGCTCGGCTTTATACTTATAGGTGGCTTTCGGCTGGGTATTGGAAAGTGCTTGAGATTTGACCGTCACCGTGTACTGCACTCTTTGCTTTCAAAGTAGCCAATGCGTGAGAGTTGGTGGTGTTGGGTTTGGTGGTAGAGTCTTGGGTCTGAAAATTTGAGATTTTGTTGCGTAACCTCAATTTCTCCTCCTCTAAGGCTCGAATCTCTAGTTTCCGAGCCATAGTAAAGGCCTCATCAAAGGTGCAGAAAGTTTGAATTTTCAGGGTGGGAGAAATGTGTTTAGCGCAGGCCCGCGTAAAGAGTTTGATGAGCTTTGCCTTAGGTAAGGCGTAAGTAAGTTGGTTGATGAGGCCCGCCATCATCCAACAAAATCTGTGATAGACTCGTCTTCAAATTGTCGGATGGCATAGAGGTCGGTAATGGATACTTTCTTGGAAATATTGATGGAGAAGTGATCCAAGAAATATTGGGCTAACTAGTTAAAGGAGAAGATTGAGTGCCGGGCTAAAGCACTGTACCACTTCAAAGCAAGTCCTGATAAGGACATGGGAAAGGTACGGAGTAGTAAGGCATCGTCATGAGCAATCGATAAAGCAGGTATGTCCGAATGATCGCAATTTTGTTGAGGGTCCTCCTTACTATTAAAGTGAGTAAATTTTGTTAATTCCCATTGAGGAGAATATGTATGAAGGGGGACAGAGGATGAATAGGCTCCCAAAACTTTCTCGTATGTCGTGGTGTTACGACTTCCTAAATGTAAGCCTCAAGATTTTTCATCTTGTCCATCATCTGCGTTTGATTAAATCATTGGTTGGGTTAGATGATGGTGTTGTCATTGTAAACAGAGGAGGATTGGTCCAAGAGCCACTACTAGACAATGGTGGGATTGAATGTTGATAAGATAATGGTGATGAATGTGTTGGGGCAGCCAAATAAGGGTGTCCTATATAAGAGGTTGAGGCTACCGGATGAATTTGTGGAAATGAAAAGGTGGGCGGAGCTTGTGAGGGAAAGCTCGTGTGTATAGGTGGCAGAGAGCAAGTTATAAAAGAGACAGTCTGTGAGAGAGATGAGGTAGGGTCAGTGGACGGTAGTGACATGTGAGGCCCCAGATTAATGAAAGGAAAGCCAATTGGTGTAGTATGAACCACCAAAGCTACTGAGCTAGGAGACGGGGCTAAGGATGAAGACGGTGAAGCGAGTTATTAGGTGGGGAAGGGGCTAAGTGAGTGGTGATACTAATAGGCATACCAATGAGGAGCTGACCGTCGGGTGTACGGTCAGGGGTATGAGACAAATAATATTGTACGGCACTAGGATTAGCATCCAAAAATTTGGCAAATTCCTTATCTCCTACAGGGATCGTGGGAAAATTACTGGTATCCGTAGGATTCCCCATAGGATGTGAAGGGGGTGATTCAGAAAAGGCACGGAATAGGCATGTGAAACCATTGCTGCATCTTGTTTCTAGGTGATAACAACCATGGAGAAGAGGACACAGTAGGGATTTAATTAATCCGAAAAAAACAACAACAAAATGTTGGAATTGATAGGTTCTTGGTTTGTCAAGAACTGATTAAACATAGTAACCGATATCGGCCGATAACCGATGTCGGTCGGCCAAAATGTAGTCAAGATCGGTCGCTAACCGACGTCAGTAGTATAGGACCGACGTCGGTCACCGTAAAAGCAAAGAGAGGATGTAGGAAACTACTGGTTTGGGGATAACAATGCTTAATATACCTACCAAATTGTCTTGAAGTGATCACTGAAATAGTGTATGATAGAGAAACAGAACTAAAAAACAAGCAAGATGCACAAGAAAATCAAGAGACTAACCTTAGGATTAGTTTTAATCACTTTGGGCTTATGCCTTAGACGCCAAATGATGTCAATCCTAAACAAGAGACCTAAGGGAGATGTCAAGTTTGTTTTGGCTCATAAGGCTACCTCAATCGGGCGGAGGAATACCGCGGGAAGGGGGGATGTTTGAGCTATTGTGTTGATTATGATGTGATTTGGTATGTGTTGTGCAGTGAGAGTAAGATTAATTTCTCGTCAATACCATGGATATCACCCCCACGTGTACGACCTGTTACTTAATCTACATTCACTAGAATTAAAAATAGCAAGCAAGAATGTGATGCACGTGTTTTAAACCCAAATCGAAAATGATATTCGATGAAGCAAAGAAGATGACTTTCACTAATGCAAAGATGTGAAAGAAAAAAATTCTTTTACCAAAATGACAAAATATTTTGTGAATATTTAGAAGAAAGAAACAAAAGTGTGCTCCCTATATGAAAGCAAGCAAGAAAGAAAGAAACCCAAAAGGGTCCCACCGGGCGTGCCAAAATGTTTCACACAGAATTTGGTTCCGAATAGAGTTGCTTCTATCCTTCCATTCTCTTGAGAAACAGAGATAAGGGTTAGGGCTACGAGGAATACTTGTTGAGTGTTGGGAAGTTTTGTGCGTACTTAGTAGAGAGATCAGATCGATTGTGAAGAACTCCTTTTTGTCTAGGAAGGACTACCTGTAAGTAAGAATACAAGACCACCAGATCTTAGTTAGACAATAAGTGAGGGAATTGCCTTAGGCCTAGGAAATATGAGACTTCCTTTCGAAGGTGGTCAGTTCCCCTTTTAATATGAATTAAAGAAAAATGATAACAAAGAACTACAAGATACTACTTACTGGTTCCTGATGAAGATACAGGTCCAAGGAATGTGGTGGTGACAGTAAGGCTTAGTTGGGATGATCCGGTATTGGAAAGCGAGCTGATGAAGCTATCCTCAGTCTTTTCTAATGCTTGAACGAGTGTGACAGTGATCCAGTTGCTCAGTTACAGTCTTGGGCTCGATCCTCTTCTCTGCAACCTCTTCTACTTGTTTCACTTCTCTTTCTTCTTGCCAAATGAATTCCGGATCCTCTCTTTTTGGTTGGGGGAGGTCATTAATAGGGAACCGATGGCGGTTACGTAACCGATGGTGGTCGAGTAGGTACCAATGTCGGTTAGGTCAAAGTGGCTATTTCTAGTAAAATAGCCATCTTTCCCTCCTTTTCTCTTGAGGGATCAATTGTGGGCTTCGTCAAGTCATTATTAGGCTTGTTTTGGTGCGAGTGAAGGGTAATGAGTCATGGGCATGGGTCTGGACCAAGTCATAGGTCTTAATTAGGTTGGTTTAGGGTTAGGGCTAGGTCATGGTGAGGTGGCAAGATGAGGTGGTGGGGTTGAGATGTGGATTTATTAATTATAAGGTAATTAATAAATCATTAGGTGTGTAAGGTTTAGGTGGTGAGGTAGAGTTAGGTTTCGGATGAGATACGGGGTACAGGGGCATTGTAAGACCCAAATTTGGTGTCTACAGAGAGAGAGAGCTAATGCTCTTCCTTCAAACTTAGGTATGTGGAATTCTACCAAGAATGCATTTCTCGGTGCAAAGATAATCCACAACAATCGATGAGGGTCATACTTTCTATACAAACTATGTGCATGTCCTTGCAAGGTCATCATAAATTGACTGGCCTTTCAATCTTGGTTCATGATTCCCTTCGCACACCATAACAGCTCGCACTTATGCACATGCTCCATGGTATATTCTATTCCAATGTAATCTGGAAAGTGTAGAGACATCTCGAAAAATACTTGAGGAGGTGGCCGAGGCCCTTGCCCTCCCGATCCAATCCCTTAGTTTCCTCTCGTGTTTCCTCCTCCACCAAATCCACCGGATCCCGAACCACTAGCTCCACCACTTCCACGCCCGATCCTCCCGTGTTAGGTACAGGCCCGTGTTTTCATGCTAGCACTCCTATTATTACACTAAATTGCACACCAATAGTTTGTGAACTAGTACCACTCCTAATCGTAGTTCCTCCACCACTTCCTAACGTACTTCCAAAACTAGCCATATATGTGCCTTGCCCAAAAATTCCACCAAATACCGAAATAGTGTGTGAATCCATAGAAGTCCCAAATGAGAAATTGTATGTTTTAGGTGCCAATCGGTTGCTTCCACTGATATCAAATGGATCAACTATACTTTTCCCTCGTTTGAACAAACCAAGTACCAAGGTTTGGTCGCTAGGTGGGGTCAAATGTGTGCCAATGACTCTTCTCTCTCTACGTGATGGACTCTCATCAGAAGCTGTAAGGTTTTCTCTTCTGCGCTTACCAAGATGGGGTACCACAAACTGTTTAGGTTTGACATCCTCTGCATGAACCTCAACTCCTTTCCACCATGTCTGGCTCCATAACCCACTTGTAATTCCACTATTGTAATTAACCATTCAAGTAAGATTCATGATTATATAAGAACAAAAGTACAATAGAAATATGCAGGTAATACAGAGAAATAGTCTTAATACATTTGTCATGGTAACCTTATCACATTCATTCATAGTGTTACTTATAAAATATTATAGAAGGTAGACCGTAGTCATGTGCCATGTATGGATCCATACATGTATTCTCACAAGACAAAAATTTCATTCCCCATTTCCCCATTACATCCTTACTTGAATTCAATACCCATTTTCATCCCATAGTTCTCACAGTAATTCTATAGAGCTCCGCTACCTCTCTTCTCCTCTTCTTCTTTGCCAAGGGCACGCATATAAATAGGCCTTTGAGCTCTAACAAACTCCTCTACAGCCTCAGATTTGGCCCCAAGTGTCAAGGTGTGGGTCACCCCGCGCATGCCTCTCCATGTCATGATTAACTTTTGGATCTTTCTATCGCAAGGTATATTCCCTCCAGGACACCCTATTGCCAGGCTGGAACCTTATCCAAACGGAACACATTCTTCATGTGTTCTATCCCAAAGGCCAAAAATGGCTAAGTCCTAAATTTTTCTTCATGTGGCATGCGTGTCCTGGGTTCTTCAAGAAGCCTTTTGAACTCTACCTTATGCGCCTTCACTTGCACGCTTCCTTCGGCCATGTGCACCTACGCCCTTAAGATTTGGAAGCTAAATTAGGGGCCAAACAATTATTATCAAGATTGTGGGCTGCAAGTGTTGGAGTGAGTGTCCAAATGGATATGTCCTTTGCCACCATTCCCATTGAAGGCATCCTTGTAAAATTATATGGAGAGAAGAAGATGTTGCATCTAATTGAGGATCCAAACAATGCTTCTTATGAAGTATTATTTGCTGATGTTGATAATTTTATTAGGTTTGCTAATGGTAAGGAGCACAAGATGGATTAGTCTAAGTGTCTTAAAGAGGTAGGCTCACCATGGACCTTGCTATTTGATGGATCTTGCTCCAAATTTTGAAATGATTTCGGTGTTGTTTTGATCTCTCCAAGTAATAAGGAATTTGTTTTCTCCTTCAAAATTAAATTTGAATGCACCAATAACATAGATGAGTATGAGGCATTATTTTTAGGGCTAAGGATTGCTTGGAAGTATGGCATAAAAGATGTTGTTGTAAAGGGATATTCTGAGTTGGTTGTTAAACAAGTTAGAAAACTGTATGCAACAAAAAATCAGCAAATGAAACAATACAAACATGTAGTTTGGGATCTGATTGAGATGTTTGATTCTTTCAACATTGTTCATCATGACAGGAGTTTAAATATGATTGCTGATAAGCTAGTAGTTTTGGGGTCTAGATTTGAAAATTGTACCATTTATCCATATTGTAAATATGATGTTGAGATACTCACTAGGCCTACATCCCGTATAACAAACAGGCATTGGCAAGTATTTGATGATGATGCTCGTGTTCAAAGGTTTTTGTAGATCCAAGGTGATTTTTGGATCATCATATTGATTTGGAACCATTGGTGTGTGATGTTTATTGAAAAGAAAACCTTGTTTGGCAAGGATATCATTCAATTGAATTCTAACACCATCCCTAGATGGCTGGTTACTCTTGAGTCAAATTTTAACAATGTTGATTGTGTAGTCAATAGAAACATGTTTGTATCTAGAGATGTTAAAGAGCATGACTTGGAAATAAAGGAAAAACCAAGGAAGATTTGGTTATGGAGTGGTTTAAACAAGGAAAAAAATAGTCCTACCTCCAATTGTTGAAACAATATCAAGACTGTTTAGCTTGGTCTTATTATGAGCTGAAAGCATATAGAGAAGACTTATTCCAACATGAGATCCCTCTTGAGAAAGATGCCAAACCATTCAAATAGAAGAAAATGCCAATTAACCCACTCCTTTCTATCAAAATGCAAGAGGAATTGAAAAAATTGAGAGATGAAGGAATCATTCAACCCACAAGGTATTCTTCTTGGGTTGTAAACTTGGTGCCGGTTAGAAAGAAGAATGGAGATATCAGAATTTGTGTGGATTTTAGAAATCTAAATAGAGAATCAATAAAGGAAAACTATCCTTTACCAAACATGGAGAACATGCTGTAATTAGTGACTGGTTCTGAGATGCTTTCTACTTTGGATGGTTTCTCCGGTTATAACCAAGTTGTTTTCAAAGAATCATAGAGGATTAAAACTACCTTTACTACTCTGTGGGGAACATATGTTTTTGTCAGGATGCCCTTTGGTTTAATGAATGTTGGAGCTACTTTTCAAAGGGCCATGGATGTTGCTTTTGCTGGCTATATCAATGATTTTATTGTTGTTT
The DNA here is from genome assembly GCA_018340775.1 of Taxus wallichiana var. yunnanensis. Lineage (NCBI taxonomy): Eukaryota > Viridiplantae > Streptophyta > Pinopsida > Cupressales > Taxaceae > Taxus > Taxus wallichiana. The sequence continues at coordinate 131,587,274 of CM031234.1, forward strand.
ATCAAGATGATATTACTATTTTTCTAGCAAAAGAATTGACCACTTGCAGCATTTGGAAAGAATGTTGATCAGATGTAGATAATATGACATTTCACTCAATCCAAAGAAGTGCCATTTTGGAGTGCAAAGAGAAAAACTACTTGGTCACATTGTGTCTAAAGAAGGAGTTATGATTGATCCACAAAGGATAGAAGCTATCAGCAAGATCCCGATTCTAAAAACTAAGAAAGGAATCCAATCCTTCTTTGGTCAAATCAATTTCATTAGAAGGTTTGTGTCTAATTTTGCTAAGTTGACTCTCCCCATTACTTGCATGTTGAAGAAGGACTAGAATATCAAGTGGGAAGAGGCTTCCCTTAAATATTTTGATGGAATCAAGGAAGCATTGAAGCATGCTCCTATTCTAGCAGCCCCAAATTACAAGAAACCTTTCCAAATCTTCTCCTTTGCTTCTGAGCATACCATTGCATCTGTTTTGTTGCAAAAGGATGATGATGGAGCTGAGAGGCCTATTGCCTTCTTTAGTAAGGAATTGCAAGTAGCTGAGTTAAAATACACAATCATGGAGAAGCAGGCCTTTGCATTGGTGAAAGCAACTAAGGTTTTCAGACCTTATATTTTGAGTTCCAAAGTTGTTGCTTATGTTCCTCACACAATGGTAAAAGATGTCTTATCAGAGATGGAGATTTCAAGAAAAAGATGCAGGTGGGTTAACAAATTGTAGGAGTATGATATGGACATTTAGACCACAAAGCTAGTAAGAGGTTTGGGTCTTGCCAAGCTCATGGCTGAAAGTAATTTGCAGAATGCTGAAGTAAATGAAGTAGAAGAAGAGAGGGTAGATGTTCTTGAAAAATTGTTGAACTCTGAGTGGTACAAGGATGTAATCTATTATCTTAGACACCTATTCTTCCTGGACATTTGAATAAAAATCAGAAAAGATCTCTCAAGATGGCTTCTCAAAAATATATCATTACAAAATTTGGGTTGGCTTGGAAGAACCCTGAGGGAATCCTCTTGAGATGTGTGATTGAAGATGAAGCTCCCAAAATAATTGTTGATTTCCATGGGGGAGTTTGTGGAGGACATTTTTCTAGGAGGGTTACTACACACAAGATTTTGAGGGCTGGTTATTGGTGGCCAACTCTTTTTAAAGATGCAACTCAGTTGGTTAGAAGATGTGAGAGTTGTCAGTGTTTCTCCAAAAGAATGAAAGCTTCAGGATCCCTTCCTTTGCAGCATGTATCAATTGAAGCTCCTTTCAAACAATGGGGGCTGGAATTCATTGGTGAAATCTCTAATTCATCAAGTGTTGGAGACAAATGGATTTTGGTAGCTACTAATTTCTTCACAAAATGGGTAGAAGCAATCCCCACTAGGAAAACAACACACCAAGTTGTAATGGAATTCATATTGAATCATATCATCTACAGATTTAGAGTGCCAGTCAAGATTGTTGCTGATAATGCCATGAGTTTCAGAGCTAGACCTTTAGTGGAAATGTGCAAAGAATATGGAATAAAGTTGACATATGCTTCTAACTAAAATCCACAAGGAAATGGATAGGATGAGTCCAACAATAAAAATTTGTTGAAGATTATTAAAAGGAATTTGGAATTAAACAAGAAGAAGTGGGGTGAACAACTAAAGTTTGTTGTTTGGGCTGATAGGATCACTACCAAAAGAGCTACTAGTAAAATCCTATTTGAATTGGTATATGGAACACAAGCTCTGTTGCCCTTGCATCTACAGTTGTCTTCATTTTAGTTTGTTCAACAACTTGAAGATCAAGAAATTAGTTCATATGAAGCAAGGATTAATTAGATTGTTAAACTTGATGAAGCAAGAAGAGCATCCCATCAGAGGCATGTCAAATTCAGAGAGAGAATGAAGAAGTTGTTTGATAAGAAGGTAACCCCAAGAGATTTCAGTATTGGAGATCTTGTGTGTTGTTATGGGATAGTAAGCATGAAGATAAGGGAAAGCATGGTAAATTTGATGCTTTGTGGATGGGTCCATATTCAATTGAAATAAGAATTGGTGAGAATACTTTTTTCCTCAAGGACCTGGATGGAGAATTGCTTGAGCTTCCTATTAATGGCAGATAATTGAAGCATTTCTTAGAATGATCCCCAAAACCTAAGTTTGCATATCACTTGTGCAGTGTACAGTTTTTTGTTTCTGCTATGTTTTTGTTGTTTTGGTTGGTTTTTGGTTTTCCTTTGTGTGTGGTAGCCCTTTTTGTTGGTTTCTCAGCTGGTTTTTCTGGGTTTTTTGACTCATGACTCCATTTTCCCAATGAATACTTTGGCACTTGGTCTAATTTTATTCTTGTGGCACTCATAGGAGTGCCCATCCCCGATTCGAGCCTATGTTGGTGCTCAAAATTGTATCGCCCCATTTGTGCCCTTGTAAATTTATTGATTTAAGACCTTTGTCATTTTATCCTTCCCTATGATTTTCTTGGTTCGTCTTTGTTGCCATTTTTACTCTACCCATGGGTCAAAGATCATACGTGGGTCCGTGTATTTGTCTCATGGTTCCTTTGTTCCTATGGAAAGGTCTCAGTATTTTGGGTTCCTCGGGCTTTGTCATTTTAAAACAATTGTGTTTTCTCATTCCCTCTATTGACACAGGTTGGAATTTGTGTTTTTGATGTTTCGCCTTGAAATACTTGAAGAATAATGAGTTGATATGTCCCTAAGGAACGTATTTGAGCCTCAGAACTTTCTAAACTCTCTGTTATTGAAGAAAAATTCATTTTCAAGATCAAATGCTCGTGTTTCTATATTTTACAGTTTGATGGGCATTTTCTCCCGATCAAACTTGCATCCTTACATCTATAGGGGATGTGGAACCTTTTGGTTGGACGCGACTTAGCTAAATACTTTAAAAATTCTATAAAAGGCCTCAACTCGTAAATATGTCCACGTGGGTGAACGGAGATTGTTTGAGAATCAAATTTTTGTCCGACTTTGAAGTAGTGCTGAGAGGAAATGTGGAGGCTTCAGTTGCTTGGCCCGGACTTAGAAAATTTTTATGTAAATGGATATAGTTTGGTGGAATAGGACACGTGGCGAGCTCGCACTCATTCAAGGTCTCTGCTTTGGGTGCCATCTTGAAGTTGTGCCATGGAGACATGTGGAGGAACCGCGCATGTTCAGGGACCGGCCCTTGAGTTTCATTCTAAAGAAGCATCAAAGTTGACATGTGGAGGCCTCCGCTCACTTTGCATTTTACTTAGAATTTTCAATGGCCAAAAGGAGATTTCCTCGAGCATGACATGTGGCACCTTCCACTGAACTTCAAGCATTCAGATAGACCTCACTAGAGTAGGACACGTGGCGAGCCCACACTCGTTCAAAGTATCAAAATTTTGGGACCATCTCAAGGAGCATCGTGGTGACACGTGGTAATTTGAAAAGTCAAAGAGGTGGGGAGGCGGACCATCGGGGGTAACTTGGAAATTTTTCCTCTTGTATTCAAATGACTCAAAGTATCAAAAAAGCCCGAGGGCCTCGAGGGAAATAGTCAATGTTTTTCCCTCAACGACAGAGGTGCGGGATAGCGGACCAAATGTTAAAAATTTTCCTTCGTGAAATATGATTAAAATATGAAATGAGAGCACTACCCCTCAGCCAATCATATGAGGACACATGTCTTACAGGAGGGCGGAGCTGTGGAGGAAAATTGAAATTTTTCCTTTGTCTAAAAAGATGCAAAATGTGTAAAATTGAGCCACAACTCCATATCCAATCATATTACGCCACATGTCAGGCCCAAATCTCATCAGAGAGTGGCGGATGAAATCAAGAAATTTTGCAAATTTTCCAAAAGTAGTAAAAAGGTAAAAGGACATCCTGAGGCTTGCTTTTACATGGATCTGCCATGTGGAGGGCTCAAATTTAAAGATAAGAATAGAATGACGGTAGTTGTGAATTTCACCAGTTTGGCCGCCATTTGAGCTCCAAGAAGTTTGGAGATGCATTTTTACATCAATCTTCATCATTTTTTTTACTAATTCATGTCATCTTGGCCTACAGGGTCCGAATTAATCAATTTGGGGGTTCAATTTGTGAATCTAAGGCATTTTTCAAATGAATTTTTACTCTGGTTCGTGAAAAACGTGAATTACCATATCCAAAGTTATAGAGTAAAAAATTGGGAAGGGAAAATTTGAAATGATGAAATGAAAGGGATCTACATGCGTGGGAAATGAAAAATGTGCTTCCACTTTGAAGAATGATGAAATTTTTGTGATGATTCACCTTTTGAAAGAACAATTGACAACTTTTTGTGATTTTGTTAAATGTCATTTTCAGAAATATTACAAAGCAAAGGTGCTTTAAATATTCCAATTTTGGAGGGAATATTTGAGGGGCAAAGTGAGTGAGTGAGTAAAAGTTATATATTGCATGAATTTTTCATGCAAATTGTCAGGGTTCATTTTCACAAGAAAATTTTGAGAATAACTCATCCTCTAAGAAAACAAGTTAACTTCCTCTATGTTAGATTTTCATTCATTTTGAGTTGGTTACAAGTGTATAGCCATCAACGATCTCTAAGATGGTTTAAATAACTCTCCCCTGCTGATGAATCTGATGAATTTTGAGTTATTTTGTGTAAAATCTCTAAAAAAATGTGTATTTATTTCACTTTCGAATGTCTGCAAGTAGTTTTCCTTGTTCCTATTGCAATCTTGTATCAAAATTTCTTTGAATCACACAGATCTCAATCCTTTGATAATTTAGTGGCATCCTGTAATTTCATTTTTTCAAGAGCTTTCATCCGGGAATGAATTAGACTATTTAAAATCACTTTTCTTTCATCTGTTGATAGAGATTGCTTATAAGCCTCTGGGTGTACCTCAGGCATGACTGATCTTAGATTTTGATGTTTTTTTGGGTCTTCTAACTTGAGCCTTCATGCTAGAATCTCAAATATTGTGTGAAAAAGTGCATGTCTGGGCCTCCATTGATGCACACCTTCTAGTCGAAGGAATGTTTTAACTATTTTGAAGCTTTCTATTATTGAGTTCTCCATTTGTTGTGAAGTTTCTCAAGGATCTGGCAAATTCCAATCTATCTTCTTGATCTCCCACCAAAATTCATTTCAAATTAACTCATCCTACCTATAATACCCCTGCATTGTATTGTGTGTCAACAAAATAATACAATCCATTTACAAAAATGCACAAAGCAGTTAAGATCATACCATGTCTTTAGTAGCCTTAGCCTTTTCTTGAAAGAATTTCCATCATTTAGTAGTGACAGCTCTGTTGAGTTTGAATAATGGGAAATTGATCATGTTTTCTCAAGGCCATCTCCATACAATCTGCATAATACAAGGATATCTTCACCCCCTTCATAAAACAGAGGCTACAATATAGGTTCTCTTACCTTGGTTGATAGGCACAACATAAAATAGTGAGGATTAGATCAAATCCTTCCAAGGTGCTACCCACTTCTTCAAAGCCTGAGTGCTAACAAGTCAGATAAATTGCTTCCCTAGCTACAAAATGACATATAAACCATTTATCTACCTTTGAGTGTCTTGTAAAATCCATGATGCAGCTCAAGTTGTGAAGGAGATTAAATCTAGGTATTAACAAGTACCACATGAACACTAAAGTAGTTGGAAAATTAAGGGAACCATCCAATGAAGTGGGTACCCACATCTACCTTACTAGTACACCCGTGAGGATTAGACCCAAGATTACCCTTAGTGATGGCCTCGGTTTTATTGATTGAGCAGAGTAAAATATATCTTGGTTAAAAATGGGGTGAATTAAAGCACAAAAATATAAATTTTCTAGTGTACCACACTCATTTGGGTAACTCCTAGTATTAAGGGAGAGAACCTTTCATAAGAATCCAATTGATCGAGCCCCTTTATTCTAATTTGAGACAAAACAAATGACTTCATTTTTCCGAGTCACACCTGTGACTTTTTTTCTTTCGTAGAGACTCTTCTCATACTAACATATCTATTTTTTTCATCCATTATGAGTTTTGATTTTCCCATGATCACTCACAACTACATTGGTCTATGACTGCTTCGATTCTCCTAGATCCAGCTTACAATTGGGATTAAACAGTCTATTGAATATTTGTCATTGATGTCAAGATTGATGAGTTGATATCAAGTTGCATTGATGGAAAAAGATTCAATTGGTAAAGTGAGCATATGAAGTAGATGAAGGTTGATTGGTAGTGTCAACTCACAAAGGCTTTGAGATGATCAAGGATAAGTCCTAAAGGACTTAGACAACATTTGAGAAAACCACGAGATATAAGGTGTAAGCTACCAAGTACATAGAGATAAGTTAAGTAAAAAGATCAAGGAACCAAAGACTAAAGGAAAGCTCCAGAAGAAGCCACTAAAGGCAGGAGAGTGTCACAGAGTGAAGAAGGTCAGAAGGTAAAGCCATAGATATGAAGATTTGGAGAATGCCGCGTATACGGGGAAAATATGTAAAACCCCGATAAATAAAATAACTACTAACTATAGATGATTTCCACAAATGAAGGAAAGATATGAAGAACTAGAAAAGGAGAAAAGTTACGGAAGGTAGAAAACAAGGAGGAAGCCATGAGAAGTTGAAAAATCTACACAATGTAGATAAATGCCGTGGATAACTAAAAATCTGCATAAAGAAGGAAAAATATGAAGGAAAAAGGAGAAGCCATGACATGAAGGAAAATATAAAAGATACCAAAGGAATCTATAGAATGATCAAAGTGAACTGGAGTGGATCAAGGACAATTAGTTAGAGTTCAAATTGAAAGAGTGAATGTTTGCATTCAGATTTTGAAGGAGACTTGATTGAAAGAGAATTACAACTACAAGTACAACTGGAACTTCACACAGACCAATGAAATTCTCTATTCTAGCTACCAACATTTAATGCATGTTGACCATGAGGAAATTTGGTTATAAGCTCGATGGAGATTCCTGATTTCAAGGAAAATTAAAATAATGCAAATAAGATGGATCATCGTTTTAATTTCACAATGAAAATTATAAACAATGCAAGTTTTCTATTTTTGGAAGATGGTTATTTAATTGGTTTTTCAGATGCATGGAAGAAGGAGGAATGAAGTGAACAAGGAAAGAATAAAATATGGACTTAGCTGGGAACATTTAATGATCCAGATTCATAGGTGATAGATCAAGAAGAGTACACAATACACATCTCAAAGAAATACTTTTGAGAAATAGGTGCAATAAAAAGAAAAACTCTAAGTGATTTGTAATTTTTTTCTCATGAGATAAAACTAAGGCACTAGAGCCAAGAGAGTGATAGAGGTAGAGAAAATAAAATATGATGCAATCAAGCTAAGAAGAGCTACAATGGTGAAGCAGAGAGAAAGGGTGAGATCGAGAAAATAATGAAGAACATGATTAGATAAGCAAAGCATAAAGGTAGTAGTTTGAATGAGTAGAAGAGAGTGACTGAGGAAGAACACAAATCAAGCCAGGAAAGTGATCATAATTCATTGTATTAACAATTGCTATAACTACATGATCAAAATTTATATGTAAAGAATTCTAAGTTTTAGCTTAGCACATTTAGGGAGTTGTAGCTTCCTTGTAGGTGTGTGCCTACGAAAATAATCTCTTATGATGCGTAATATTCACTTGATTCCTTTGTTGTGTGTAATATCAACATAGGTGTAGGGGTTGGTGCTCCTTGTGGGATTGGTGTCTCACTAAAAATCTTGTAAGATGTGTTATATTCTTATGATTCCTTGCTTTGTGTAATATAAGCAACAGTTTTGGTGCGTTTTTCTCCCGAAAGGGTTTCCCATGGTAAATATTTAGCTTCACTATTTATGTGTTTGATGAATACTTGATTTTTTATATGCTGCTAATAGATATAGATTGGTAAAGAATATAAAATTAAATCAATAGTGTAATATTTTTAATCTATAATGATTCACCCCCTCTCAAGTACTTGTGATCTATAAAAACCTGGTATTAGATAAGGTCCTCATTACAGAATATTAACATCTTCGAGGATATCCCCGTATCATAGGCATGGCATAAAACCAAGAACAAGGAGGTTTCACTACTATCCGATCACCTCTATTCACAGGAACAAATTATGCATTTTGAGAATAAGGATGAAAACATATTTGATGTCACTTGGGTTTGACATCTGGGAATGCATTGAGAAAGGATATACAACTCCACCCACACCGATCACCTCTTCAACGGATAAGGTAGAATATGAGTGCAACTCAAGAGCTATGAATGTTATTTTCTTTAGTCCTGACCGACACATAATTCATAAAGGTGATGCATTACAAAATAGAAAAATAAATATGGACCAAATTGCAGAGCATCTATAAAGGAAATGAGAATGTGAAACTAGAAAATTTACAAAGTTACAGAGCTCAGTTTGAGAATCTAAAAATGAAGGATGGTGAGAGCATCATGGAATATATCTAGAGAACAGATGAGGTCATAAACATGATCAAAAGCTTGGGAGAAAAGATATAAGAATTTGTCATTTTTTAAAAGGTTTTGAGATCTCTCACCAAAAATTATGAGCATCTATGAAGGAGATGAGAAAGTTAAACTGGAAAATTTACAAACTTACAGAGCTCAGTTTGAGAATCTAAAAATGAAGGATGATGAGAGCATCATGGAATATATGTAGAGAATAGATGAGGTCATAAACATGATCAAAGGCTTGGGAGAAAAGATAGAAGAATCTATCATTGTTTAAAAGGTTTTGAGATCTCTGACCAAAAATTATGATCATCTATAAATATGGACCAAATTGCAGAGCATCTATGAAGGAAATCAAAATGTGAAACTGGAAAAGTTACAAACTTACAGAGCTCAATTTGAGAATCTGAAAATGAAGGATGATGAGAGCATCATGGAATATATGTAGAGAATAGATGAGGTCATAAACATGATCAGAGGCTTGGGAGAAAAGATAGAAGAATCTGTCATTTTTTAAAAGGTTTTGAGATCCCTGACCAAAAATTATGATGCAAAGGTTTCCACCATAGAGGAAGCAAAGGACATGAAGAATATTATAATGGATGAACTATAGATAACCCTTGCTGCATACGAGATGAGAACTGTTGGAACTAAGACCACCAAGAAAGAAGTGGATTTCAAGGTCAAGAAAGAAATAAAGTCTAGTCAAGAAGATGAAGAAGAATCAAGCTTTGCATGAGCTGGATGAAGAAAAAATTGAGTCATTGTTCATGAGGAAATTGAAAAGAGGATCTGGTAAGTACAAAGGAAAAATCCCATTCAAATGCTTTGCTTACGAATAGGTAGGTCATTTTTCCAAAGAGATGCCCAAAAATAATAAGAATACCTAGTCCGAACATGAGGAGCTTAGTCATAAACATAATAGAAGAGAAACTGAGTATAAAAAGAAAGATAACAAGAAGAAATTCTTCAAGAACAAAAGAAACTTATATTCTAAAGAATTGTCTAGTGAATCAAAATTGAGAAACATAGAAAACCTAGCAAATGAAGATAATGAAGATCAATCAGAATTTTTGTTTATGGCTATGTATGTGGATGAAGAAATTAGCTCCAGAAGGAAGAAATTAGTTGAATATGAAGATTCTAATGAAGAGGAAGTTGAGGTAAATCTTGAAGTAGAGTTGGTAAGTGCACTTGAAGAACTGTAACTATGCAGAAAGAAAAATCAGAAACTAAGATGCACATTAAAGGATTATGAGGAATAAATCCACATCTTTGAGAAAAGACAAGCACAGAAATAAGAAGAGGAGGATAATGAGCTAAAAGAACTTGAAACTCAGTGGAGAAGATATCTAAGTCCTACAAATAAAAAGAGGAGTGCTCAAATTTGAACATAGAATTGGAGGAGTTAAAATCTGAGATGGACCAAATGTTCAAAAAACTAATTATGTATGAAAAGATAGAAAAGAGATCTATTATGTTAACTGACATACTCAACAACCAACATGATACAACTAACAAGTATGGAATTGGCTTCAAGGGAGAAAGTAAGGAGAAAGAGTCAACAAAAACTGAAGAAAATAAGTCTACAGCTACACCAAGTCCTTCCTCTACTGCAAATAAAGGTTTCCACAAACCCATGAGAAGAAGAAACATTGTTCCTAGGATCACCTATGCAATGAGGTACACACATTCCTTTTATGGGTATTGTTTCTCTTGTAATCAATTTGGACATAAAGCCACAAAGTGTAGAAAGAACTCTAGAGGCTATAGAAGAAATTTTGGCCCATCTTACACTAGTTCAAACTTTAATGCTACTCAATACACCTATCACAAGAAAAGAAATAATCCACCAATAAGGAAACAAGAGCCGCCTAAACAACAAAAGTGGATATATGTGAAGAAATATGTGAATAAGAGAAAATAATGCTGCTCAGTAGTACGACCACATTCCATGTACAAAATGAAGATAAAATTTGGTATTTAGACAATGGTTTCTCCAATCACATGATAGGTGATAAAATTAAATTTATTTCTCTGTCAAATAATGCATTAGGTGCTATGATATTTGGTGAAAACAACTTTTCCAACATAGTTGGAAAAGGGACATTATGTTTGGATAATTGAAAGTCTATTACAGAAAATGTTCTATATGTTGAAGGCTTGAAACATAACCTATTAAGAGAAATTCAAATGTCTAAGAGAGGTTACAATGTTATATTCCATGACCGAGGATGTGATATTATAAATGACAATATAGGAAAAAGAGTTGCAAAGGCCAAGTGAACAAAGAACAACATGTATGTGCTAAATGAGATAAATAATGAGAAATGTTTTACAGGTAAATTTGATCATAGCTAGCTATGGAATAGAATACTTGGACATATGAGATTTGAGAATTTGGTTAAACTGAGTGCTAAAGGGTGTGTGAGAAACATTCCTAATATTATCAAACCTATGGATACACTATGTAAGGTGTGTCTACATGGTAAACAAACAAAGAGGTCATTCAATTCAAAGGAGTACTCTACAACAAGACCATTGGAATTGATTCATACAGACCTATGTGGCCCTACCAGAACTGAAGGAATATCAGGTGAAGTATATTTTATGTTTCTTATAGATGATTATACAAGAATGACCTAGGTAGCATGTTTAAAGAAGAAGTATGAAGCCCTAGATAGATTTAAGAATTTCAAGGCATTAGTTGAAAATGAGAAGAACAAGAAAATCAAATGCCTAAGATCAGATAGAGGCGGTGAATTCTGGTCAAATGAGTTTGATGAGTTCTATGAAGAACATGGAATCAGGAGACAATTCTTAGCCATGTGGACTCCTCAACAAAATGGAGTTGTTGAAAGGAAGAATAGAATAGTGCAAGAGATGGAAAGGACCATGTTAAATGAATCCAAACTCCCAGATAGGTACTAGAGTGAAGCAATATATATTGCGGTCTATCTTTTGAAAAAGATCAATTGAGAGTAAACAATGATAAGACCCCCTATGAACTATGGAAGAAGAGGCCTGCAAATGTGAAGCACATAAGAGTTTTTGGAAGCAAATGCTACATCAAAATGGATGAAGAAAACTTATGAAAATTTGACTCAAGGAGAGATGAAGGTATTTTCCTTAGATACTCAGTGGTTGCAAAAGATAGTGGAAAGAACTAATGTGAAGGTGGATGAGGCACAATATGGAAAAAATAACACTCAAATGCTTAAGACTTTGACAGTCCATATGAAGTAGTAAAATAAGAAGAAGAAGAAATACCAGACACTAAGGCACCCTCCAGAAAGTCAAGAAGGATCATCCTACAAATCAGATCATTAGAAACAAGGATGGTAACATCCTAACAAGAAGGAGACTCAAAGAGTAGTAGAGTCATGAAGATATAACACTCATGTCCATGATAAAACCCAAGAATATTGTTGAAGCAAGAAAAGATCAACATTGGGTAGATGTCATGAATGAAGAATTGGATCAAATCAAAAATAATGAGACATGGGAACTAGTACCTAGGCTATGAGACAAGAATGTGATTGGAACCAAGTGGGTCTTCAGGAATAAGATGAATGAGAAAGGAGAAGTTACACGCAACAAGGCCATAATAGTATGCAAAGGATACACGCAAATGGAAGGGATTGACTTTGATGATACATTTTCACCAGTTGTAAGAATGGAGGCAATAAGGTTGTTTCTTAGCTTACATGACATACAAGAAGATCAGAGTGTTCTAGATGGATGTGAAATCAGCCTTCCTAAATGGTTTCTTGAATGAAGAGGTATACATTGAACAACCTGATGGATTCTCACTGACTGAAGATAAAGATTATGTGTGCAGGTTGAAGAAATATTTGTATGGATTAAAGCAAGCTCCTAGAGCTTGGTACAACAGATTAGACTCATACCTCATTGAGAAAGGTTTCAAAAAAAGGAGTCACGGAAAAAATATATACATAAAAGAAGAAGGAGAACATCTTCTCATTGTAATAGTATATGTGGATGACATCATTTTTGTCGAGATCATGACAAGATGACATATGAGTTTTTAGGCTTGATGAAAGAAGAATTTGAGATGTCAATGTTGGGAGATTTGTCTTTCTTTCTGGGACTACATATCAATCAATCAGACAAAGGTATGTTCATCTCACAAAGAAAGTATATCAAGGAAATGCTAAAAAGGTTCGAATGGAAGAATGCAGACCAATTGGTACACCAATGGAAGTTGGGTGCAAGATGAGAAGAGATGATGATTCACCTAAGGTAGAAAAAAATATTGTACAGATCCATGATAGGAAGTCTACTTTACTCCATAGCATCAAGACTTGATATCATGTAGGTAGTAGGCCTTGTTGGAATATTTCAAGAAGATCCAAGGGAAACACACCTCAAGGAGGTCAAGAGAATTTTAAAATATCTCATAGGAATACTTGAGTATGGATTATGGTACCCAAAAATCAATGACTTCAGCATAAAAGCATATACAAATGCATATTGGGTAGGAAGTATTGATCATAGAAATAACACAAGTAGATGAGAATTATTTATTTTAAACTTCTTGGTATCTTGGATGAGAAAGAAACAATCATCAATAGATATCTCAACATTTGAATCGGAGTATATAGATTTCATGATGTGTTACAAACAAGTTTTGTGGATGAAGCAAACATTGGAAGATTACAAGGTGAAATCTGAAAATCCAATTCCTTTATTGTGTGATAGCACAAGTGCAATAAGTGTCTCTAAGAACCATGTGTTCCACTCAAAATATACCTATAAGGTATCACTTCTTGAGGGAACAAGTAAATGAAAAGAAGATTTGTCTAGAATATGTGAGCACTAAAGAAGAAATTATAGATATAATGACCAATCCGCCACAAAAAACAATGTTTGTGCACTTAGGGAATGAGTTAAGGGTCATTCTGAACTCGCCAATAACTAATCGGATGCACGAGAATCACAAGGGAATATTATCAGAAATATCATATATTTAAAACAGTGCCAAAGTAAGGAAGAGATAATCTATTAGCTCAAATTTATCAAATAATGCATCAGCTCATGGGGAAAATTTCCGTAGAAAAACTAGAATAGACGAATAAGAAGCATAAGCCTAGGGGGAGCCTCTTGAGGTAAGCACATGAAGAAACCATATTACAATTATATTCAGTTATATGTGACATAGATGGCCCTTTGTCATTGTTGTAAAAGGGGGAGAGATAAAGAAACCAAGAACTAGTCTATGGATATATAATAACATGAGAAAAGCATCTATGGACATAGAAGAACAAGATAAATGTGGATTCAAGTATGAGATCATTTTTCCATCAAAAGGTTATAAGGTTATACAAGTTTCTATAGGTTGGAGTGTTTCCATTAGTGACAAAAGGGGAGATTACTGAATATTTTTCATTGTTATATATGTTGTCATTGATGTCAATATTGATGAGTTGATATCAAGTTACATTGATGGAAAACAAAATCAATTGGTAAAGTAAGCATGTGGGAAAGATGAAGTTTGATTGGTAGTGTCAGCTCACAAAGGCTTTGAGATGATCAAGGATAAGTCCTAAAGGACTTATATAGAATTTGAGCAAACCATGGATATAAGGTGCAAGCCGCCAAGTACATAGAGAGCCGTGGAGTAAATAATCTCAAGGAAGGAACTGTGAACTAAAGGAAATCTCCAAAATAAGACGCAAAAGGTAGGAGAGTGCCACAAAGTGAAGAAGGTCATAAAGTAAAGCCACAGATATGAAGATTTGGAGAATACCATGTATAAAGGAGAAAAGATGCAAACCGTTGATAAACAAAAAAAAATGCTAAGTATATAAGATTTCCGCAGAGATAGAAGGAAAGCCACGAAGAACTAGAAAAGGAGAAAATACGTGGAAGGTAGTAAACAAGGAGGAATTTGTGAGAATTTGAAAAATCTGCACAATGTAGATAGATGCCATAGATAACTAGAAAGCCACATAAAAAGGAAAAATCCAAAGGAAAAAAATAGAAGACATGACATGAAGTAAAAGATCAAAGACACCAAAGGAAGCCTGTTGGGCTCTCAAAATATTGACTAAGTAAAAATTCATGTGAGCGCGTGGGAACCTAGTTACAGGATGGTGTGTAAGGCAAAAGCATGCAAGAGAAAAGTCTCAAGGAAGCATATGGCATGCGGCACGCAAAAGGAGGTTCGACTTAGCCGATTCAACCAATAAAGGTAGAACACATGAAAAGTGTGATCAGTTGCGCGTAGATAACATGCCAGCCTGGCAACAGGTGGCCCAGGAAAGAGCATGTCAACAAAGGAATCTTTTAGAAGACCATCATGATATGGAGTGGAGAGCTCAGGCTGAGGAAACATGCTCCTTGAAGGACCAAATTCGACACTTGGCAATGGATCCGAGGCGCGGTAAGGTGAGTTGGCAGATAGGGAGGTGATAAATAGAAGTGCCTACGGACCAAGAAAGGAGTGGAGATAGAGATAGAGAAAAAGAGGAGAAGATAGGAGAGATACATGCAGAGAGAGATAACATGGGTAGAGCTCTGTAGGATTACTGTGAGTGGGGCTCTGATGTATTGAGCTCAACATTGTAATTTATTTTCTATTTGTGCATAGTTATACTAGCCTAGTGATGTGCATAACTGCAGTTTGCCATCTATGGCTTTTTGTAATGAACCAATGAATATAATGAGGTTACTTATTACAATTAGATATGAATATCAGTGGGTTTCATGTATATTTCATTCATAGAAGTTCTCTTTCTTTTTCATGCTATGAATGAATGGTTGTAGCTTTCTTTCTGTTATATTATGTGTTATGGAGTCTTTTAAAACACACAGTATGAAGAAACTACAAGGATCTGAAGGTCATCCTGAGCCCTGTAATCTTTGTATGTCTAAACTTCTTTCCTGAATACTCCTATACTAATCATTGATGAATGCTTCCCACTAAAAACTCACATAAAAGAGAGACTCAGAACCGCGCGTGCCTTGGGTGAGCACTCAACTTCTGCTGGGTGATAGGCCGATGCACATGGGATTCCTTCCTCTTATAATGGGAGTAAAATTGACTACATCTTGGTTCCATTGCCAAAATCTCTTTTCAAGTTGTAATGGGATATAGCATGCATCATGATCTATGTAAAGAGTAATGACGGATCGGTTGACATTGGAAAATGTTGAATCATGGTTCAAGAGCACGAAGGATGAATTTTCCCAAAGATTTAGCACTGGACCTAAGTTTGATACACGTAGATGGGTAGAGGAGAATCTCTACCATGATCTGTATGAGACTTTTTTTCTGCTTCCCAATAGAGTTATTTGGGTGGCTTTCAGCCTATGCATCTAGATCAAGTTGGTGTTATGGATTGTAGATATGGAAAAAAAAAGACTACCAAGGGTTACAGGATGCGAGATCTACATGGACCCATGTTGTAGATCACTGGTGGGGAGGAGTACTAGCTAGCTACACTTTGGAATATGCCATTTCCACATATTCTTGTCCAAAGGTTGCTGAGTTCAAGTTTCTACGAGAACCTAGGGGATCATTTCTACGTGATATCCCTCTAGATATGAAGATAATGATGGTTACCATGAGTCTAGAAGCACTCCCAATGGAAAGATAAATCCTTCTCGAGTCTTTGGGTAAGGAAGCTCGGGTGAAGGAATATGGAAGATGATATGACAGAAAGGAGAGGGAAGAAAGATGGCTCAAGTATGGTGAAGTGCGTGAAAGGGAGATTACTAGGTGACGTGAAGCTGCTAGTGTGATGGATCTCTGGAGACAGACATTGTGGGAAGGAATTGAGGTTCATACGGAGGACGTGGAGCCTGAGTAGTCTATGCTACCCCATCTTGGCAAGCACGTGAGGGAGACCCATTCATCTTCTAGTTAGAGTTCATCACTTGGAGAAAGGAGAGTCGTTAGCGCATATATGAACCCACACAAGGGACCGAGCCCTGGCACTTGGTTTTCCCGAACCAAGAAGAAGTATTGATCTAGTTGAAACTAGTGGAAGAAATAGATCCACACCTAGGAGATACAATTTTACATTCCCTTCTTCTATGGCTGCACATATTCCAGTATTTGGAGGAGTTTTTGGACAAGGGGCAAGTGTACAAAATTTTGGTCTCACACCAGGGAGTGGCGTGGGACAAAGTAGCGGTGGTGGGGCACCATCATAGACCATCATGCACAATTTAGTGGGACCATGGGGGCACTTGGCATAGCTCCTATAGGCCCTATTGGACCCAGTGGTTCTGTGGATCTGGTGGCTCTGGAGGTATAGGACCCAGTGGACCTGGTGGATCAGGCGGAGGAAACACCGGAGGGAACCAAGGCTCTAGTTCAGGATAAGGACCCCAGCCACCACCTCAAGTTTTCTTTGAAATGTCTCTGCACTTACTGGATTACATGGGCATTGAGGATGCTACGGAACATGTTCACAAGTGTGAATTGCTATGGCGTGCAAAAGGTATCACAACCCCAAAATGAAAGGCTAGTCAATTTGTAACCACGTTGCAAGGACATGCGCATAGCTGGTATAGAAAGTATGATCCTCATCAAAAAGTAGTGGATTATACTTCCTTAAAGAATGCATTCCTAGCATAGTTCCACATTCCTAAGTTTGAGTAAAAAAACATTAGTGATTTGAAGAAGATACAACAAGGAATGATAGAGAGTGTGTGCGAATATGATGCACACTTTAAGACTCTCTTGTCTAAATTATCATATGATATACATCCTTCTCAGCATGCATAGTGGTTTTTTGGAGGATTGATCACCCCTTTTAGAAGGGTCCTGTCTCATAAGACTTTCACAGACTGCGTGAAGTATTGGAGGCTACCTTGCATGCCGAATCCATTGGTAGTATTGATACTAGTGTTAGCCCATTCTTGGAAGCTCATATTGCTGCTATGGCTAAACAGTTGGAAAATATATCTGTAAACTAGGTCTATGAGACTTGCAGTGGTTTGTGGTGCATAGATTGTGAGATAGAGGGGTAAGTTAAGGATAATTTCTCCTGGAGGGTGGTATGCATTGTAACATTAGATTGTGAAATCTATCATGGGGACCATGATGTTAGTAGATGTCCCTTGCTATAGCGCATGATCAGAAAGAATGTATCCTATTATTGCAATATTTACACCTCCATGACCCATGATACTAAAGATTGTAGGCTCATTGATTAGATACATGAGGCCATTGATCATGGGGTGCACCAAACCAATATTTCTAGTAGTTCTAAGAATGATGATCACCATTATGAGGAGTGCACGCAGATGGAGGTGCACGAGGAAAAGGTTTTCAAGGAGGATTTCATGGATGAGGTAACCGCAGAGGAAGGAGTGAGTTCCCATGAGGGACATGTTTCAACTATGGATCTACAGAACATTACAAGCGTGAGTTCCTAGACTTGTTGCAGTGCTCATGGTGTGGAAAGAAGCATAAGTATGAGGAGTGCCCGGAGTTATATGAGCATATGAATCAACAGCACTAGAAGGACAAAGGCACTACAATGGTCAACATCAAGAAGGAAAACATACAATGGATGCCTCGGGTAACACGGGATGAAGGTTTGGAGCTTGTTTTGGTAACAACAAGGGTAGAAGCCACGCACGCAAGAGAGATACCAAGATAGAAGAGCCTCATTTCGAGAGAAGAGGTCATTCATGGAAAGTACCTAGACCCCACGCATTAGAAGGAGATATATCAGACACCATGGATGTTATTCAAAGCTTACAAGGGGAGATCCAGTGTCTAAAAGAGAAATCCAGGAGGGAGGAACAAGGAAGGAGGATTAAGGCATAGAAAGATGACCTGGATGAGGTCAAGGAGGTGTGTAAAATGCTAAGGTAGGAGAACATCATTCCTTTGCTAGGATCCTTGTTGAGAGAGAAGGTACCATGTGCCAGAGAAGAGCATGAGAGGCAGGTCTTACATGCAAACCTTCCCCCTCATAGCCTCGACTATGACAAGGAGATTACATTGAATGTAGTTATGGATGGATGGCTCCTCAAAAATATACTCATGACACTAGTGCGGAGGTTAATGTTTTGAATTTGGATGCATGGCATCAGATGGGGAGACCTGCATTATAGCCATCTTCAAATGTGCTATATATGGCAAACAAGACTAAGGTAATTCCCATTGGTGTCTTGAAGGATGCAACTATTACTATCTAGGGAGCCAAGTTTACTGGGGACTTCGAAGTCTTGGCACTTGCCGAGGCGGATAATTTCCCAGCACTACTTGGGTGCCCTTGGTGTTACAAGAATAATGTGGACCTCCAATTCAACAAAGGGTACATCAGTTTTGAGAACAAAGAGGAGTGGGTCATTATACCCTTGGTTGATGGGAAGTCAGTGCCCTACATTGAACCATTGGGAGAAGAGGTTTTGGACAAGATTTATGTGTGCTCAATTAGAGACCCTGAGATGGTACACCCTATTAACGGGGTTATCCAGTTTGAGGATGCTCAGTCAGTGAGTGATACCACCAGCCTAGCATGTGACAATTGGGTGCATGGGACTTACGAATTAATGGGATGGTATTTGAGAGGATCAATGACCAAGGTAACTAAGGCACACACGGTTTGGCACCTTGGGGGAAAGAACTACCCAAGTACTCCGGAGGAGCCTTCCCTGAGGTATTTCTGTAGGAGATAGAAGCTCAATGGAAAAATGAAAAGGAACAAAGAGGGATGTTGAGTTACATATTTTTGGCACAATAACATGTTGGTGGGCCACGCATCAGGAGATCCTTTTAGAATGGCGCGAGGTAATAATTTCTCTCTCTATCAAATTTTCTAGAAGTAATATACCCACCATCATCAAGGAGTACCATGGGAAGGATCCCACCTCTTTTCATATCCAGAGAGTGTGAATGGGTCTAGAGAGAAGGTGTGGAAGCCTTTCCACCATCCCTCTAGGTGCACAAGTTGTATTCTACACTACAGGGTTGTGCGCGCGCATGGTACATTCATTCGAGACACACCACCAAACAAGAAATTGGAAAGAGCTTATGGCTGATCTTATTCAAGCCTTTGAGTATCGGAGTAGCAAACCATTGATTGATAAGGCCTTGTAAGGTATTTAGCACCTTACAATGGGGGATAGTGCCAGAATGGAAGATAGGTTGTTGGAACTACTAGGTGAACCAGAATGGAGGCATGCCTCGAAGAGATTGAAGAAATAGAAGAATCCCAGCTTGAGTGTGCATGTTTGGAAAAGGAAAAGGGAAAGTTAGTATATGTGATTGATGGAGAGGAGTTAGAGAGTTTAAATTTTAGCCATTATGTGGGACACGTGAAGTGGTGGGTAGTGCAGATGCTCGCATGTGCCTACCATGAGCCTTTAAAGACAAAGAAGGTTAACATTGGTTCAGGAGAAGAACCTAAGGAAGCTATTATTGGGGACTATTGGACGGAGAAGGAAGTATCAAAGATCATTGATCTATTATGTGAATTCGAGGATTTATTTCCACGTGGGTACCATGAGTTAAAAGGTGTCCACCATTCCTTAGGAGAGATTAGAATAAAACTCAAGGAAAGTGTGCGCTTAATTAGAAAAAGGCCCTACCAGATGAATCCTAACTTATGCGTGAAGGTTAAGGAGGAGATAGATAAGATGATAGCTTCTGGGATCATTGAGGCAGTAGAAGAATTAGAATGGATAAGTCCAATGGTAATTAGCATAAAGAAGGATGGGTGATTAGAATTTGTGTGGATTATAGGGAATTGAATGTAGTTTGTGTCATTGATCCATTTCTGACCCCCTTCACCGAAGAGATTCTGGAAGGAGTCACTAGGTGTGAAATCTATTCCTTTACAGATGGATTTTCAGGATACCACCAAGTCCGGATTGGAAAGGAAGATGAGGAGAAGACAACTTTTTCCACCAAGTGGGGAAGTTTTACATATATGGTCATGCCCTTTGGGTTGAAAAATGCACCTGTTGTCTTTTCGCGCATAGTGGTGCAAGCATTCCAGACTTCATTCATAAGTTTCTTCAAGTTTACTTGGGTGATTGACAATATATGGTCCAGTTAAGGACCATTGTGACAACTTGAGATTAATGTTTGAAAGGTGTAGGCAGTTAAGGATATCCTCAACATTAAGAAATGTGTGTTTTTTACTACACCTTTGGGACTTTATTGGTGCATATCATATGTAAGGAGGGCTTATTGGTAGATCCTATTAAGGTTACAGCTATTGTGGCATTAAGGGAGCATACTAGCTAGAGTACGTTGTGTGGATTCCTTGGGCATATGGGATATTACACAAAATTCATTAGGTGGTATGCCAAGATTTCCACGCCTTTAGAGGAGCTTCTTAGACACAAAAGTACCTTCCATTTGGGAAAGGTGCAACAGAGGGAATTTGATACATTAAAAGATAGGCTTATTACCATGCCTATTTTTTGATTTCCATCTTGGGATAAGCCTTTCCATGTCCATGTAGATGCCTCAGAACCACCATTGAGCAAGTACTTACACAACCAAGTGAGGGGATTGTTGATCATCCTCTCTCGATTCGCAATCGGAAGTTAACACCAGCAAAGAAAAATTATACCACAACCGAGCACGAGGCATTTTCAATGATCTATGTGCTTTTAAAATTATGATGTGATTCTGTTGGCAACACCCTTTGTATTCTACACCAACCACATGGTATTAAAGTATTTAGTAAACAAGACCGTTCTTTAAGGGTGCATATGTTGATGGGTTATGTTGTTTCAAGAGTTTGAGTTCACCATTGTAGTGAAACCCGGAAAAATCAATTGTGGACCTGATTATCTATCAAGAATTGATTTAGGAGAGGACATGCAAAGTATTAAGGAGACAATGCCAAACACGGAACTATTTAGATTGTGCGCACGTGCCCTCAGATTTAGAAGAGATTATTATATTTTTAAAATAAGGTGTGGCGCCGGATGGAATGAAGGCATTAGAGAAAAAGCAGTTGGCCATATGCACCATGCCCTACATGTTGATTAGTGGAGATTTATACAAATTGGGACATGATGAATTTTTGTGCAGATGTGTATTAGAACATGAATGCATGTCCATTATGGAAGAAGCACATGGAGGAAGTGCGGATGGGAATTACGTAGGTGATGCCACCGCACACAAGATTTTAATGGCAGGTTTATGGTGGGAAACCTTATACAGGGATTGTAGAGATTATTGTAAAGCATGTGCCACTGTCAGCATTGGCAAACTAGGAAGGAAAGATGAAATAACTTTACGTCCTATTCCTTACATGGAGCATTTTGAAAAGTGGGTGATAGAATTTGTAGGACCTATTGCACCAACAATGCGTAGGAATGGGTCACGTTATGTCATCACTTGCACAGATTATCTCACAAGGTGGGCGGAAGCAGCCCCAACTAAATATTGCATGGTAGCAATGGCGGCAAGGTTCCTATGGGAGAACATTATCACAAGGTATGGATGCCCTTTAAGTTTGACCAATGATAGGGGTACATATTTTCTAAATGAGACCGTGAGGATCCTACTATTTGAGTTCATGGTGGCTCATCATAAGACTATGCCCTATCACCCTCAAGCAAATGGAATGGCGGAAGAATTAAACAAAATACTAAGTCATACCTTGACCAAAATCTATGATGTTGGAAGATAGGATTGGGATGACAAGGTATCAATCGCTTTATGGGCGACAGACTACGTATAAAATATTAAATAAAGCCACACCTTTTCAATTGGTGTTTAGTGTGGAAGTTGTTTTACCAGTTGAATTTATGTTACCTTCTATGTGAATAGCGCATGCAGGAGGATTAGCCGATGAACAAGCACTGGAAGAGAAAATTGATGAACTAATAAAACTAGATGAGAGACGATCACTTTCCCGTTGCATCCAAAAAGTGGAAAAAGAAAAGAAAATGGCTTGGCATGATCGCCATATTAGAAACAAGAAGTTTGAGGTTGGGCAGATGGTGTTACTGTATGATTCTAAATTTTTGCGCCATCTTGGGAAGTTTAAAGTCCATTGGTTAGGTCCCTACACAATCTCGTACATCCTTGAGTTAGGTGCATGCCAATTACAAGTGTTGGATGGAACAAAGTTTCCTGACACTTCAATGGTAGTAGGCTGAAGCCCTACTATAAATAAGTCTTCTTGGTGTTTGTAAATAAGGTAGTTTTTCCAGTTAGTCTAGAATTTTCCCTTACACATTTTCTTTTCCTTGTGTTTCCCTTTCGCATTGTTGTTTTTTTTTATACCTCGGGCGTTGGTAACCTTATTGCTATTTTTGGAGAATTTATGAGTGCACAAAGGACCGTGCATCATTTAAGTGTGGGGTGGAGAAAAGTGAAGAAGCATGTGATTAAAAGTACCAAGGAAGTTTTGTTGAAGAGCCTTGTTGAGTAGCCCAGTTAAAAGAGAGATGAAGAGAAAAGATAGAATGGTTGGTGCTAGGGTAAAGCTACTCATAGATCCCACATACAAAGGAAAATGAAGCACATTTAAAGCAACACGAGGTAGGTGAAAGCAAGAATCTAGATAGAAGAAGTGCCTTCGACATGGGCTAAGCGCACGTAAGAGTCTCCTATCAGGTTGGTTTGGTTGTGTGCCAAAAGGTTGGAGGAGTTTTTGTGCAGGAAGGGTGTGTGAGTAAAGGCGCTGAAGATGGGTTTTGTTTTAAAAATCTGCATTAAATGAACAAAGTATGGGGTAGGTAAAGTAGCATTTAATGACTAGAAAAAGAAAAACTATAAATAGAGGGTTGGGGCACTCTCATTTTACTTTGTGAAAATGAAGAGTTAGAGATATAAGCGAAAGATATAAGCTAGGATGTTTTTAGATTCGATTAGAGAGAAGATATGAGTCATCAAACAAGTAAAGAGTCATTTGATTTTTTTGAACTAGAAGGAAGGAATTAAATAGGCTTGGAATGAAGTGAAAAGATGTTTTGTGAAGAATTTATTGAAGTTAGGGTTCGAAAACTAGGGCACGGGTTTAGGGGATTTATATCATGGATCTGAGATCAAAGGTTGGGAGAAGGAAAGCAGAGTAACAAGGAGAGGACTGGAGTAATACAATTACCTCAACCATGGCACCAAGAAAGGGAAGGGAAAAGCGAAGGCTAAACAACCAGAGTCTGAGGTGGACACAAATGAAGAATGGTATGCAGAAATGCAGTACCCTGACAGAGAGTAATGATGGGAAAGGAATGGGAATCCCATTTGAGGAACATACCAGTCAGTGACTATAATCACCGTACCAACACTATAGAGAAATAAATGACATTATAACTGGTATGCCTAACCAACAAGCAAACACCTGAAGGGTTTCCTATCTATAATGATGACGTGAAGGTCAAGTTGGTGAAGGTAGGGTTGTTGTAACTCTACGAGTTGCCTTATTTTGGGAAGCCAGATCGCTTGTACCAGTGGTTGATGTCTCAGGTGCACGAGGACTACTTCCACTTTGTTGGGCACAAGATGCACATAACTCCCCAGTTGATTACACAGTTTACAGGCCTCATATGTGAGGGAGATAGCCTGGAAGATGACCTTAGTGACAAGGAAGCTATTTAGGAGACCATCACAGAGTATGCCTACAAGAAAGGGTCACGGTATTATGACATCTCAGACATCAAGGACCTAGTTATGAAGATGGCCACACACCTAGTAACAAAACTGAATGGCCAAGAAAGATGGATGCAAGTCAACAAGCCATGGTTGCATGTCTGCAGAATATCACAGAGGGGACTATTTACAACTTGTCTACATACATTGCCGAGGAAATTGTAAAGTGCACAAAGGAAGGGGATAGGATCCTCTTTGGAAATGTCTTGCTCACCATAGTGTTTGCAGAAGTTGGAGTGTTGGATGCACCAAATAAGTTTGTGTGGGAGTACCCAGCTAAAGACCCTTCACCCACAAAGAGGTTTGAAAAGTATGCATGTGATACAATGATGGCTCCCCACAAAGCACGACTCGAAAAATGGTATACACACTTGAGAAATGCATTTAGGGTAGAGTGGAGGATCCCTGAACAACTCCCAATAGCCACACAAGGAGAAGTTGAGTTTGCGGTGTACCAACACTTTTGCTTGGGTAGGTTCAAACTTGTTGATGAATCATGGAGCCCTTGGTGCAAGCTCCCTTTCATGTTCACTACCCAATACTTCCAAGCGGGAGTGAAAATATTTAAAGAGTCAAAAAGCTAAGGCTGGAGCTAGGTAAATTGGACCAAGAACATAGGGATATGAGGAAGAAACTAAACTATCCCAGAGGTAAGTGCACGTATGTGGAAAATTACGTGTCACACGAGATCCACATGACTAGGCCAATAACACTTCCTATTGTTGGAGGATGTGTGTATACGTGTGCATAAGGCTGAAATTCAAAAATGGTGCATACTTGGTGGATGAGATCTCCATACCTAAAGACCCCTGGGAATGAAGAAGCTAGTGTCTAAGAAGAGGGGTAGAGGAGAGGAAGGAGCACCAAGTGTACCGACTTCTTAGACAATGGAACATGCCTTCTACGAGTGCCAAGCCAAGCACCTATGTTTAGAGGAAGAAGTCCCCAGTAAAGGAGAAGATGCCAGAAGTAGAGGCACCCAAACAACCCACCACCTTAGAGGAGTCCCAAGAGGAAGAAGAGAAGGTAGAATCTCCTGACTAGAAGTAACCTCTCGGGAAGAAGTAGAAGGTAGATGAAGAAGCTGACTCGGAGGTGACCGATAGCATGGAGAGATATCTGGGAGAAGGAGAGGATGAGAGTGAAGAGGGTGGCGATGAGGAGAAAGAGCTAGAAAAATACAAGGAACCTTTGGAACCTCACATAGTTAGTGTCTATGACTCGAGGAGGAGAGTGGAGAAGAGAAGAAAGAGTTCATATTCATGTGGTGGAAAGGCACACAAGGAGGTGAGGGCACCAAAGATACAAGGGCAGAAGAGAAGGACACCGAGGGGTAGAAAGCCACATATTTTACCAAGGAGAAGATAACCAAAGTGGTAGAGTGAGAAGTGAAGAAGATGCTCGAGATCCTTGTAGACTAGGAATTAGAGCAGAGCGCAGACATAGTGCTAAAGGAAGGAAGGGAAGAGAGTAGTGAAAAGGGACATGATAGCCTAGGAGGCCCCGCTTTGACAGTCAGCTTCCCAAAGGCATGCACTCGGGTAGAAGACCTTTGGATGCAGAACAAAGGTAGATGATGGGCTATGTGGATGACTCAAGGAAGGTGCTATGCACATGATTCTAGAGCACAGTACCCACCAAAATACTTATAGCCATGGGATCGTTTGAGAAGGAGGGTGCATACCCCAGGACCAAGAAGATGCTTTCTTGGGCATTTGAATCCCACATCGATGAGCTGGACTTTGAAGTCTTCCAAGGCACTTATCATGCTGCCAGAGTATAAGGGAGACAACCCCTTAGCAAATGCCCAGAACTCACAGACGAGAAGGTATATAATGCTCTAAATAAGGTCGCGGTGGAAACGGAGGTGAGACTATTCATGCGGATTGACAACATAAGGGCTTTAGAGGGAAAGTTGGCTAAGAAGGAGGAAGAGTTGGCTAAGGTGGCTAAAAACTTAAAACAGAGGAATTAATTAGTGCACAGCTAAGGCACGAGCTCAAGGAGGAAAAGGAAAAGGTGCAGGAGGTCTACAAGAAAGTAGACTCGATAAAAAGTGCCATCATCTTGAAACACCCAGATCTAACACCTATCCCCCAGAGGTATGCATCGACACTAGAATTCCTAGAAGACTTAATGCATGTCCTCACCATGGAGAGGCAACCCTTGGCATTGGAATCTATGGAGGAAGTAGCTGCACACCTGAAGGAGGACCGGTTGAAGGTGATAGCATTGGTTGCCGAGTATAACAAGGTGCTCACAGATGTAAAGGTTGCTTCCCAATCTGTTGAGGCCACATATGACACATGCATGGATAGAGATAAGGTGGTGAGCTCCTTGGTCACCACACTTGAAGTAGAGATGAAGGAGTTCTAGGAGAAGAATAAAGGAAACAGGGTGGAGTGGGATAGAGTCCTGGCGGAAGTAGAAAGAAGATCCGAGGAGATTGAGGCACTAAGGGGCTCAACCAAGACATGGCTAAAGGAACTATATCCTCAAATTACCAGGAGAATGGACAAGCTCACAAACCTAGGTAAAGATACGGAACAAATTGTGGACACTTTGGGTGCCCAGAGAGCTGGCCTAAGTTTTGATGAGGTAAACCTCCTGGTTGGCGACCTCTATCAGAAGACATAGAATGAGGTTGATACATGGAATGAGTTAGAGACAGTCTTGCGAGAAGAACTTCCCTAGCCTTTTGGTTTAGTGTTCCCCTCCCATTATTCATTCTTTCCCTATTCTTTCATTCCTTATTCATCTTTGTAATATTTATCTATGTCTTGGTTGCATTTGAACCAACTTACACCTTGGTCAAGTAGAATGTTTCGAGGGTGGAGAACAGGATTAGTGTGGGGTGATGTTGGGCTCTGAATTATTGAGTAAGTATGAAGGCATGTGAGCACGCGAGACCCTAGTTACTGAGGATGGCACATAAGGAAAAAGTGTGTAAGAGAAAATGCTCAAGGAAGCATATGGCATGTGGCACGCGAAAGGAGGTTTAGGACTTCCGATTCAAGCAACAAAGGCAGAACATGTGAAAAGTGTGATCAGTTGCACATGGATAACAAGCCAACCTGGCAATAGGTGGCTCAGGAAAGAGCATGCCAGAAAGGAATCTTCTAGAAGACCATCATGAGATGGAGTGGAGAGTTTATGCCTGAGGAAACATGCTCACTGAAGGACCACATTCGACACTTGGAAATGGATCTGAGGGTGCGGAAAGGTGAGTTGGAAGCACAGGGAGGTGATAAATACAAGTTCCTTTGGACTAAGAAAGGAGTGGAGATAGAGATAAAGACAAAAGAGGAGAAGATAGAGAGATACATGCAGAGAGAGATAACATGGGTAGAGCTCAGGATTACTGCGAGTGGGGCTCTGATGTATTGAGCTTAGCATTGTAATTTCTTTTCTATTTTTGCGTAGTTATACCAAGCCTAGCGATGTGCATGACTATGCACCTCACCATATATGGCTCTTTGTAATGAACCAATGAATACAATGAGGTTACTTATTACAATCTGATATGAATATCAGTGGGTTTCATGTATATTTCATTCATAGAAGTTCTCTTTCTTTTTCATGCTAGGAATGAATGGTTCTAGATTTCCTTCTATTATATTATGTGTTATGGAGTCTTTTAAAACACACAGTCTGAAGAAACTACAAGGATCTGAAGGTCATCCTGAGCCCTGTAATCTTTATATGTCTAAACTTCTTTCTTGAATACTCCTATACTAATCGTTGATGAATGTTTCCCACTAAAAACTCACATAAAAGAGAGACTCAAAGAACCGTACGTGCCTTAGGTGAGCACTCGCTTCTTCTGGGTGATAGACCGGCATGCATGGGATTCCTTTCTCTTATAATGGGAGTAAAATTGACTACAAACCTCCATAACAATCAAAGTGAACTAGAGTGGATCAAGGACAATTAGTTAGAGTTCAAATTGAAAGAGTAAATGTTTGCATTCAAATTTTGAAGGAGACTTGATTGAAAGAGAATTACAAATTCAAGTACAATTGTAACTTCACACGACCAATGGTATTCTCTCTTCCATTTACCAAAGCTTTAATGCATGTTGACCATAAGGTAATTTTGTTATAAAATCGATGGAGATTCCCGATTTCAAGGAAAATTAAAATAATGCAAAGAAGATGGATCGTCATTTTAATTTCACGATGAAAATTCTAAACAATGCAAGTTTTCTATTTTTGGAAGATGGCTATTTAATTGGTTTTTTAGATGCATGGAAGAAGGAGGAATGAAGCCAAACAAGGAAATAATAAAATATGGACTCAACTGGGAACATTTAATGATCTAGATTCACATGCAACAGATCAGGAAGAGTACACGATGCAAATCTCGAAGAAATATTTTTGAGAAAAAGGTGCAATAAAAATAAAAAACTCTAAGTGATTCATAAGTTGTTGCTCATGAGATAAAACTAAGGCACTAGAGCCAAGAGAGTGATAGAGGCAGAGAAAATAAAATATGATGCAATCAAGCTAAGAAGAGCTACAACGGTGAAGTAGAGAGAAGGGTGAGATCAAGAAAATAATGAAGAACATGATCAAATAAGCAGAGCATAAATACAGCTGTTTGAATGAGCAGAAGAGAGCGATTGAGGAAGAACACATATCGAGCCAAGAAAGTGATCATAATTCATTGTATTAACAATTTTTGTAACTACATGATCAAAATGTATATGTAAATAAGTCTAAGTTGTAGCTTAGCACATTTAGGGAGTTGTAGCTTCCTTGTAGGTGGGTTCCTGCAGAAAATAATCTCTTGTGATGCATAATATTCACTTGAGTCCTTTGTTGTGTGTAATATCAGCATAGGTGTAGGGGTTGGTGCTCCTTGTGGGATTGGTGTCTCACTAAAAAAATCTTGTAAGATGTGTTATATTCTTATGATTCCTTTCTTTGTGTAATATAAGAAATGGTTTTGGTGGGTTTTTCTCCTGAAAGGGTTTCCCACGGTAAATATTTGTTTAGTGTTTATGTGTTTGATGAATACTTGATTGATTGTATGTTTCTCATACATATAGATTGGTAATGAATATAAAATTGAATCAAGAATGCACTGATTCAACCCCTCCTATTAGTGCTTGTGATCTATAACACTATCACCTTCCATTCATTAATTCTACATTTTTTTATAATTCCTAATTTATCCTATATTCAATACAACCGTGACTCGACCTGTAATTTTCTCTTATTACCATCTTGCTTACTTTTTCCACTCATGTTTCCAAGTCCTTATCAATTTCATTATCTATGGATTCTAGTCATTTATATGTTCATTCACATCCTAATTTTCTCTACTAACACATTCGTGATCGCATTGTTAAGCTTGAGTGCCAACACTTAGGGGAATTCCACACACGCCCACTCATTACACCATTTGCAATGAGACTATCCACCCCATAGTTCCATGCCATCCCTATCCATAAAATTTCAAATTTCCCAAATTTGATAACAAGGACCCTCAACACCAATTACATATTTTCAGCTATGTATCCCACCTTATCCCACATGATGACACTCTACTATTGTGCACTTTCTCACTTTCAATCACTATCCATGTATTTGTTTGATACTCACACCTCCCACAACATATCCTTTATAATTTCACATAGCTTATGTATACATTTCTATCCCAATTCTTCATTCATATTGCACCTGAATCCATGCTGCTCGTTGACCTTCGTATGCCTCAAAAATATCATAGTGAGTCCATCATAGATTATTTTGCATTTTGGTGTGCTCTTGTTCACCACTTTTCATTTCCCCTTCCATAATCTGATCTAATTGACATATTTTCTAAAATTTAGGTCCCTCACATCCCCACTACTTATGAATTCATTCATTACACTTATTTGATGAGGCCATGTACATGGCACAATGCCTTGAGGATATCCATCTTGTTTGACCTCCCTCTTTTCCGCTTGTTTCCATTCCTCTAATACAAACCACACCCATACACTCCCATTTTCATAATGCCATCCAATCAGACCAGCTTCACACTTCATCACCTTCTACACCCACATCCTCACATTCATTATGTGATCTTTGGTATTTTAGCTTCATCCAACCTTCTCAAATTCACTCCATTAACTAAGCAACTTTACAAAGTATCCTCCAAAATTTTCTTGACGTCGATCTCATCACTCTCCCCCAAAACCACCCTTACCATAATGGAATTCCTCCCATGAAAAATGTTCTTACCATCGTACTTTCAATGGTCATTCCACTAAATCATGTCCTCAAATCCACAATATCAATCAGGATATTCTTGATAAGGGGTACATTTTCTTTTAATCACCATCTCCTCCACCTTCATTTACTAATGACCATCCAATCATCTCACATAATACTATTCCAAATTCTTCTCCATGTGTTACCTCTCCATCATATGATTCCTCACTTCCCACTACATCAAAATCATCATGTGCACTTATTGTCTCGTAATCAAAATAAAACACTTCCTAATCCATTTTATTACATGCTTCCAGCTTGGACTCAACACCATCATTCTCACCTAATAAATCGTTATCTACATAATCATTATATCCATCTCCACTATCTTGTCATTCCACTATGGACATGGTATCATCCTCATCCTTTATAGTGTCTTCCACATTATCACCAGCTCTATCTAGCTCTCAACCATATATATCATCATGTGATTTCATCTTTCCCACCACATCTTCTACTTCTTCATTTTCTTCACTCACATCCACTCCACTTATCACACAACCCATTACTACATCTACATTTCACTCTTCATCATATATGGTGCCACACATCACTTCACATACCTTAGAACCTTCTTCAACCTACACCTCACTTCTTTCCTCATCACTCATTCAAGATCCATTCTTTCTTCAAACACCTCCATTACAACATATTTCATCTATTATATTCATGAACACTCCTCTTCCATCTATTCCTCGTCATTCATAACTACTTATTATTTCACTCTTCCTCAAAATCACCTCTGCATGCTCCCATTGCTTCACATCCTTTATAGATTCTTTGACATCCACTTGTCTTTACTCCTACACCACTCATTCAAGCACCATTTTTATTATCCACTCCTCCTTTTGAGTTCACATCATCTATCACACCCACACGTCCCTTTTTTCTTCTACATGGGCCTCAAAACCTCCTCTACATCCAATCACACTTTCTAATCATTCCAATTTTCTCCCACATTCTCATATGTTGGAAATTCCTTCTTACATACGTCTTCCTATTTCATGTCACCATACTCTTATTACACCCATTCATCCAAATTTCACACCATTTTATTTCACATTTCCTTCATACATCACTACATTCTCCACACCTTGTTCACCTAACGTCATCACTCACAAAAATCCTCATATCACTTCTTCTTCTCACATTGATATATTTTAATGTCCTCTTCTACTAGACAACCTCACCCATCCACCATACTCAACACTTTTCTTGCATGATTCATCCCCAAACTCACATTCTTTACCTACCACTATTATGTGGCTTATATTCAACATTATGGCTTTGATTATCATCAATGTCATCCCCACCACTCTAATCATTTATCTCATCTATTGTTTGATTTTATACATCATGTCCATTTTTCATCTAGTTCATACATGGACTCGTGAGACTTTCATTTGGGCTCACTATCACATCATGCATGTTCCATACATTTTGTTTCTTCTCATCACATGTGTATTTGAAACACAACCTAATTCTATTGAAAAACACAAAAACACACCCACGTTCACACACCTAAACATATTTCAAAAATTAAAAAATCAATATATGTAAAAATTACAATAAACAAAACTTGTCCATAGATTTTCATATTCCTTCTATCCATGCAATCTTATTTCTTCCACAATTTCTTCACTCCTTTTTCATCCCACGTATTTACTCATTGTTATACATTTCATTTGCAATTCATTCACCTTCCTTTTGGTGCACACTTTGATCATATTGTTGTCAAATTTTATGAGTCAGTAGTCTTTACTCCAACCTGTTTGAACTTGATCTCTCCTTACTTGGTGAATTAAGTGGTTATAAACCCCAGTAAAATAGAGAGATATAAATATCATGTGAAAAACAAATCAAAACAATAAAAATCAAGAAAAATACAAAGTAAAAAATTCAAATGAAAAAATAATATCAAACTATCTCTCTTAGGGGAATTTCTAGTATTTCTACCAAGGCTATGAAATCTTAGATGATACTAGAGAAATGCTAGAACTAGAATCAAATGTACCTCTTTCCGTAGGAGCTATGGATGTCTAGATCGCATCGGAGAAATGCACAAATTATAATTTCCTTCCATTTCAATACTCACCAATCATTCATTTCACTCAAACCTACACGTTGGCTTGTGTTTTAACTCATTGTCTCACGGGACTTTACTTCAAGTATTCAATTAACTCTCACATGCACCCACATGATCTTGATGAGTCACATGGCTAGTTTATCATCTTATGTTGTTATACCTTGTCCAAACTCCTATTTTATCTCATTATTCATCTCATGTTCCATGTCTTCAATTTCATTCTTATTTCACTATCATACTTTCCACATATTTTTATTCATACGCACCAATGATAACACTTGTACTTCATCATCACAATTGTTTAATAATTCATTTTGTAATTCACCACCGTTGCACATAAATATTAGGGAATCCTCTTCTTATATACACACATTTAGGCTCATTTTCTCTTTTTATGGCATTTAATTTATCATCACATTCTTTAATTTCATTGTCCTGTATTATGACTATTTTTCTCAACTTTAACAAAATTCAATTTTTTTAAATTTCATAAATTCAAAAATGAAGAAAAAAATTTAAAAAAGAAAAAAATCATAACCACCCCTACCCCTTACCACCTAGCTCATCTTTATGATTCACCCATGTGACTTACCAAGATCCTCACATCACTCATCCCAAACCTAATTTCCTATCTCCACCCTAGCTTATCACAAGCCACCACCCCAACCTAGCTCACCTTTGGGAGTCACTTGCATGACTTGCCATGTTCACCGATACTCGTACACTACATACCCTTCCCACCATGACCTCCTACCCAAACTCCATTTTGATCCCTAACCTCTTACACACATCTGAGTCATGTATGTGACTTAGTTGTAACTCACCCCTTCAATGAATTTGCTCACTAAGTTATACCTCACTCACCTCCCTACATGCCTCACACCTACCCTTCCACCCATCAATCTCCTCTACAAAAAATGCACTCCACCACAGACATAATTCTACCTCAAGAGTCATAGTAGTGACTCACCTATTACTTGCCCCTCAACCATCCATGGCTCAACTAATCCCTTTCCAAACATCTGTCTCCATGCTCAACCCAACACGTCACATATGCGACTCACCTATCCCTTCTACATCCCCAAACGATCACGTGTCTTACATCCCCATTGCCCCACCAAGACGCCTCTTCCCACCATGCTCTGCACTCCTTATAAACCCTATCGGTTGCACTCATGACTAGATTTATCCATCCAAGGCTAGCTTGGAATCCTCCCCGATCTCGCTTATCTCACCAGCTTCCCATAACCCCAACTCACTCCATCCCAAACTATCTTACACCGACTATGCCCGGTCATGCTAATAACTCATCTCACTCTACCCATGATTTCCTACCATACCTCCACACCGACTCACCTTAGATCGGTTAATGGAATCTATGAATCTAAGGCAAAGAAGGCCCTCCTAACCTAAACTAGTGTGATAGATCGTTCGCGAGGATGACTTCTCGAAGGCTCCAATCAATATCGAGCTCTGGCGTGATCCGATCTATAGGTTGTGGGATATACGTGGAAGATAACCTGTGGGTGCTTCATAGATATTCCCGATAGGGTCATGAAAATGGATGATGGATGTATGGTGGATTCTATGGGTGATTCTCTGGTCTAGTCCAGAAATCCTTAGCTTGATTAGCTGCTATATCTAGTGAGGATAGTTGTGCGATAATGATTGGTGGAAGTGGAGAGGATCTAAATACTAATGTGCGTAAACCAACATCAACGTCTGATTGACCTGTGGGCCCGTTGGGTTGTGGGACCTATGGATCACAACCATAGGTTCATGGTCATTGTGGGCCTCCTATGGTCATGTGCAGAATCAATCCCTAATCCCTAATATCCAATAGTCATATGCCTTTTCGGCCTCTATGTTTAGAACTAAAAGTTGTGTAATCTTCTCAGAGTACCTTACAGGTGTTCTGCAACTTGAATTCTTAAGCTAGTGTCTATGTCAATGAGATGTCTCCTGCATCTGGTTGTGGGACCAAAGGATCACAACCGAAATGTTTTCTCTCTTTCAAGCCCTTCTACAGTCATGTGGATATTTATTAGGGCAATCTGTAGTTTGGCTGGTTTGACCAAAACGTATGCGCTTTGTCATCTTCTATGTTTAATCCTCTTAACTGTGAGCTAATTTCTTGTAGGTCTGTTGTTGTTCGGAAGACCTGAATTCTGAGATTTTGGTCTATGTCAGTTATTGCTGCAACAAGATTGGGTTGAGGCACGATTGGCTCGAATACGTATTCTCTGGGCTCCCTAGGTCCCGTGATTGTCATACAAAAGAAACAATATAAATCTAACTAAAGAAAAGTAAACTAATTATGTAAAGTATATCCACAACATATATAAATTCTCTATTTTTTGTATTTTTGACAGAGTATTTAACAGAATTAAGATAACAACTATTTAATAAAATTGAAAGAGCAATTATTTAATATCTAGAAAATGACAACTAAGCTAATAACAAAATTTAAAACAAACAAGGTAGCTGAGTATAGCTACTTACCTGTGTAGTTGTGAATCTATTCTAAATAACCAAATAACTGATCTAATCTATTTGAAAGACCCCCGATCTTACCTCAAAAGTGAGGAATGAATCATAGTTTCTCAAAAACTATCAATCCCCATAGCTTCCCGGTAATATCGAAAGTGAGATTAACTGAAATGAAATGATTCACTACTCTATTTGATATGTTTTAACTAGAACTTTGATAGCTTGAACCTAGATTTTGCATAACAATGGTGAATCCGATTGTGTGTGGCTTTGTCCCCTCAATGTGGTCTCCTCATTCCTTCGTGCTCACGTGAATCCAGAAAAAGCATGTAATGTTAGCATCAACAGAAGTAGGTATTGGAACAATGGCAGCTTTGGATGTAGACTGAATACAATGCAAGTAGGAGAGGGATAGCGCAAGAGAACAGAGCTTGGCTTATGCAATTCCTAGCGGGATTTATTGTGAGTCATGCAACACAAAACATCCAAAACCTGAAACTATCCTTCTTGATGAACAAAACCTGCAACTCTAATGGCTTCAGACTAAAAATGAAACTATCCTATCTCAATTGATTGTATGAAACAATAATAACACTAGAACAAGAAGATCATGTGGCTTCTAAACAACAAAATAAGACTAACTATGCATGCAACAAATGAAAACTATTGAATTCCTAAGCAAGAACTGAAAGACTAAACTATTGAAATGAGAGGATGAGAGGCAATTTTGAGGGGCCATTTGCTTGTAATCAAACCAGCTATTTATAGAATTCCCATTCACCCAAAGGTAACTCCAACTAGGACTCTTTTACTATAAACAATGAAGAAACACTATTCTAGGGAACCAAAATCATAAATACAAGCAAAAATGGATGAGAAAGCTTTGGTAAAAGTTGAAAATTTACGCGAGTCGCATTAAAAGAAGTGTGTTGGAAAATGCGTGAAGGACCACCACCTGAGCGAGGGGGGGGTTACAGGGACCCCACCCTGCTGGGGGCGGTCACGAGACCGCCACCCAGGCAGGGTGGTGGTTTCATCACTGAAGACCAAAATGCAAAGGAAAAGAGGGGGAAAGAGTAAAACAAAGCATGCGAGAGGCTAAGCGGGGCATGCGGGATGTTAACGCACACTTGGAGAGATTTTCCGGATCCCAACACCTTGCGAGGAGACTGTATCATCATTGGGGCATGTGTAACATCGTTCGGTGGTACTGTACCCTACAATTTTGGGTACGTACATATTGCCCCCCTCGAGAAGAAGTTTTAGCCATGAAGAGGCGTAAAATGGTGGGTCCGAGTATGGTGGGTCCGAGTATGGTGGTCCCAAAATGGGAAATTAGAAATTATACCTGACACGTCCGTGTGTCGAAATGATGCCATCCAAAATTCTCGCTACCTGCAAAATGAAAAGAAGACTCAAGTGCAGATAGATAAAATAAGCGGAAAATAAATACTAAAATAATATGAAGTGAGGACTTACCATTTGGGGATAAGAACTTACCTCCGTCGGTGCTCCAAACCTACGAAAAGGGGCATCCAAGATGAGTCAAAATGCTATATATATAAAAAAATGGGCCCATTTTCCTATTCATTTGCACATGTTGATTTGATTGATTTTGAGCTCTGGGACCCACGGTGATGGTTTTGATGAGAGAGTATAGTCGAAACGTTCATGATGAGATAGTGATCATGCCTTCGTGAGTGGAACATCGACCCACGAGATCTCAGGTTAGTTCTTCTCGATTTACCATTTTTATACCTAAAATGTAAAAATGATGAAATCTTCACCATGGGGGGGTAATTTTTGAAATTTTTAGTTTTAAATGTGTCCTTAGGGGGACCTAATGGGTAGGCTCTCATTTTAGTCAAAATGGTCTTTTTTTGTGTTTTTGAGCATTTTTAGGGCACGTGACCCATTTGAAAATGTGGGACACGACCGCCGCCCTGTAGGGGGTGGCGGTTATAGGACCGCCACCCTTCAAAGCGGTGGTTATGGAACCACCACCCTGCTCAGGGTGGTGGTCCTTTACAGAATGCTAAAATAACATTGTTTTGAACCCATTTTTGCATTTTTAGTATTCTCATATGTTCTAATGATTTTTCCCAATGTGATTTTGGTACTAACTTACTCTTTTTTTGTGTTTTTGTGTGTTTTGCAGAAGAAGGAAGAGTACATCAGATGGAGCCATGAGAGAGAGTGTGATTGGCTTCCAGTAGTGTTGGATGCACTTTCTCAGGCCGAGCAGGATACTCTTCAGAGGGCCGACATATTACGTATATCACGGGTTCCTCATGTCGCACCTTCTAGTCACATACTGTGTGACTTGTTTTCATATTGGGATGCTGATCGAACACTTTCCGATTTCCAGAGTCAGGGGTGAGTGGACTATCACCCTGGAGGATGTCTACCATATCTTGGGAGTCCCGATCATTGGAGATGGCTTACACTTGAGACAACGGGGTCACGGGCTCAGATAGCTCAGTGGGCTACATATATGGGAGACGCAGTTGTCTCCACTTGGTTCGAAGAAGGGGGTGAGGGTCCATTCCATTCCTAGCTTGCCTATCCCTTTGATTCATCAGGCCATTATGGGGATCCTTGCCTCGAGATTGATCGGGGACAAGGGAGGGGACACCTTACTCTATTGCTGGTCCCCTATTATTGCACAAATTGAGGCACATGGCCGGATTTATGCCTGGGGAGCCGATATACTTGGGACCACCTACCACGACCTATACAGGGTGGTCCACTTATAGGGACAGTCTCTTGAGCCATCCGACCTTGGTTATGAGCTGGGTCTATGAGCGCATCATCCCCTATGGGAGAGGCGTAGAGGTGGCGGATCCCGGAGCCGTGAGGGCAGCCAGATGGATAGAGATGTCGGTGCTTAGAGCACCCCACCAGCCAGTTGCCTCCCTGACTACTGATGATATGGAGGCCACACCTTATCAGGCCATGGCAGGGTTGTGGGGTGAGGAGACCCTCACTTTGATTTCTGCTCTACTACTACAGGGCAGCTTGTGGATAGGATGGGGAAGGTAGAGACACACCCTTTTGATCGAGTGCCTCAGCAGTTTGGCCTTGCCTACGTTGGTATGCTTCCCCCAGTGGTGCCAGTGTTCAGATCAGTTCGGGAGGCTAGGGGAGGTCCTAGAGGCCGGGGTTGGACTATTGTTACTCTGGCATCCCTATTGCAGCTAGGTGGGTGGTACGTGCTCAGAGAGAGAGTCGGTGCTCCTCATGCACCTTTACTTCAGATCACCACCGGTCCTGCCCATAGCAATGATGACCCTATTGATATAGACTCCAGTCTGAGGAGTTCACAGGGGGAGAGACAGGAGGAGGAGACCGAGGACATGGAGGTCAGCGAGTCGGGTGGAGAGGAGGATAGCGATCCCGAGTGGCATGACACTCAGGAGATCTTACAGCCGAGAGGGCAGAGCAGAGTGTGGAGAGGGTGACTCTAGTCTCAGAGGAGTTTCCCTCTCAGGACCTAGGTGGGGAGGATGAGTCCGTAGTAGGATGCTATGTTGCCCCAGACACAGGAGGAGGACATCAGTCAGTGGCAACATCTGTGGTAGGCGCTGATCCTAGGGATCCCTCTTGGAGGCCCGGAGATCCGAGTGAGTTGTCACTCTTCTTTTAATATTTGTTTTAGCTAGGATTGCCTTAGTTGCTATCTCTCCTTTTGTTCATTTTTGTTTTTATCTTTTGATTATTTCTAATTTGTCTTCTCATTTGCTTGCAGAGACTGCTGATGAGTGGCGAGACTTGATTCACTGGGTATGTACTGATACCCTGATGCTCCCCATGGAGAAGACTCACGCCGAGTTGTCGGTGGATGCGGGGGAGCCTTCAGCAGCTGGTAGGCATAGTGATGTCTTTTCCCCTATCTGGCATGTGGCCAAGATGGTGACTTCCCTCCATACCGAGTTAGCTGGGTATAGGACTACAGAGTGCCTGATGAGGAGCCACTCTCATAGCGAGGCCACAGCTACTGTTTGGGACCGTGAGCCTTCAGTGCACTCAGAGCGCCGCGTAGCCGAGTCCTAGACGTGGTCGTGCACCTTCGGAGGGATCTCATAGGGGTTGAGAGGCCACTTGGCTCTTTTTGTAGTGACTTTTGTTAGATTGTTTATACGATCATTTTGTATTTTCTGGGCTCATTGAGCATTTTGACCATGCCTAGCGCATGATGGCATTGTACATAAAACTTGATTATATATATATATATATATATATATATACTTTTTTTTGGACCAGACTCTTGGTGTCTAGGATTTTGTGATTCATTTCCACATGTATATTAGATGCTTATTAGAATTCTTGTTTTTATATGCTTTTCAAAATGTATGCAATGGAGAACAAATGATACAAATGCTTTCTTCCTTTTTGTATTTCGTGATGCTGATGTATGATAATGTAGACACAATGTGATCTTGAACTTTAGTTTCTATAAGCAATTTTCTCGGTACTTCATATTTGTTTTGACAAAATGTGATGATAAATTGATATGATGAGTAGATGAACTTGCCCCACTCCTAACTCCACGCAACTAGTAAGATGCGAGGGCTCACCACCGAGAGCTAGAAAGGGCACAAGCTATGAGGTGTGTTGAAATGATAATGATGGGAGATAGACAAAGAGTTGGTGGAACCAAATTAGGATGCTACAAACCTACCCTACTCAAGTGACTCCATAGTTTAGAATGTGACTTGCTTTGCAGTTTATCTAGACTTAGATCCGTAGATGGCCACTTGGTTGACAAAATCTGGTTTTCAAGGTTTTGAACTCTCTTGGAATTTTGGACATCTGATTCATTTGTTTTTGACTCAAGATTTCAAAGGTTTATTTGAACTATTTTCTTATGACCTTCAACGTTACTGTCAAGAGGACCCCCTACACCTTGCCCCATGCTACTAGTAAGAAGCATGGGCTTATCACCATGGACAAGGTACAGGTGAGTAAGGGCATTCCCATCCTTTCCCAACCCTACGTCACTAGTAAGAGATGCAAGTTCATCACCGAAGGTTGGTAGGGCAAGGAAATGTGTAAAAGTAAAATTTTCTGTTTGATCTATATTTGACTTATTTATTTGAGCAAAATGTCAGTATGTTCTTATTTCCAAAGAGATCTATATACGGGATAGATGTGACACCATGAAGCTTCTAGAATAGACCATAGGCAAGACACCTATCCTAGGAAGAAACAAAAGTGAGAACAAGCATGCAGGCCTTGGTATGGCTACCATTAAGACTTTGTCATATCTAGCTTTAATTGATGACATGATTCTGAAATAGTTGATGATGTTATGAAAATGAAGAAGTATGATTTGAATGCTTCTACCAATACCATCAGAAGTTTGTAATGAATTGCTTAAGAATAAGTCCCTTGATCACCAAATTTTACGAAACGAGTGAACAAAATGAACCTATCTAAATGAAGATGCAATGTAGATATAATTATACAAATAGTGCCGACGCTTCATGCGTAAAACCATTTAAGGTGCAAGGAATTGACAGTTTCACCAAATTCCTCACCTTCTAGTGTGCATAAGAGATACACACCATTTCCATAGTCCTTCATGACTCGATATGGGCCCAACCATTTGGGCCGGAATTTCTTCCTTCACCAGTCTTCTTATCGATCCGGTTGTCTAGTCTTAAAACTAGATCTCCTTCATATATTTCTCATTCATAGACCTTTTTGTTATACTACCGGCACATCCGGTCAACATAGACTCTATGCCATTGTTCAACATTTAACTTGGCCTCATCTAGGCTTTCTAGTTGGGAGAGGCGTGCCTCTCTATAAGCTTCCTCATCCAGAATCCCTTGTAGTGAGATGCGGAGAGACTGGGTATTTCAACCTCAAGTGGGAGAACTACTTCTGCTCCGAATACCAATGAGAAAGGAGTTGCTCCTGTTGGTGTTCTTATTGAGGTTCGGTGGGCCCACAAGGCCGGATATAACTTTAAATGCCAATCTCATTTGTTTTCTTTTACCGTTTTGAGTAGAATAGCTTTCAATGTCTTGTTTGTTGCTTCAGCCTACCCGTTGGCTTGAGGGTAATACAGGGAGGCCGTATGATGGTTTATTTTAAATTTACTACATAGCTCACGGACCTCATCATTTTTAAAGGACGTGCCATTATCTGAGATAATGATTTGTGGGACACCGTACCTACAAATGATCTGGTTCAAAATGAACTTGGCGATCACGGCACCTGGTACAGTGGTAAGAGGCATAGCCTCTACCCATTTGGTAAAATATTCGGTGGCCATGATTATGAAGTTATGGCCATCCATTGATGAGGGAGAGAATTTCCCTATCAAATCTAGGCCCCATGTAGAAAAGGGCCATGGAGTCGCGATTGGTTGTAGAGCTTGTGCCGGCATGTGAATCTCGTGGGA
Organism: Taxus wallichiana var. yunnanensis; assembly: GCA_018340775.1. NCBI lineage: Eukaryota > Viridiplantae > Streptophyta > Pinopsida > Cupressales > Taxaceae > Taxus > Taxus wallichiana. The sequence continues at coordinate 131,628,586 of CM031234.1, forward strand.
AAATTCTTGGCATTTATGGCATCTGTGTACAAACTCTACTACATCATGTGTTCGAGAGTGGGCCAAAAATAGCCCATTCGATGTATTTTGTGAGTGGTGGCATGACCACCAAAGTGGCCTCCACATATTCCACTATGAGATTCATAGAGAATCTTCTTGGATTCTTCTGTGTCAACACACCTTAGAAGCATTCCATCGAAAGCCTTACGATAGAGCACTTGTTCTATAATAACGTATTTAGCTACGATAATGCGTAACCACCTTCTTTGTTGTGGTGTAGCACCCTCTGGATACGTATGGTCCATGATAAAATTGATAATATCAGTATACCAAGGACATTCAGAGATGGGAGGTCTGGTTTCGATGTAATATATGCATTCATCGGGAAAATCCAGATCTACTAGATCACCTCCATCTAACGGGTTGTCGGCTAACCAATCTGCAATGATTTGTCCCTTAACGGACTTCTGGTTTACAAAAGTTAATTCAATTCACCCATTAAGGTTATAAAGCATCCAACCTTTTTAGACAAAGACCCTTGCGTGAGGAAAGTTCGTAAATGGTCTGTTTTTACAATGACCCTTGTTTCTTGATTTAGCATGTAATGTCTTAAGCATTTGGTTGCAAAGACTATGGCAAGGCATTCTCATTCTACTTGCGTATAACATGTTTCATAATCGAAGCAACATTCGGCTAATAAAATAGACCACACGTTCTCATTTATCATCATCTTCTTGAGCCAACATGCAGGCTAGCGAGACATCCGTAGCTCATGAATATAAGATCAAAGGATGATCTGGTCTAGGTGGCATTAACGTGGAGGAGATAGTAAGAAGCATTTAACTACTTTGAAGGCCTCATGGCATTCCTTTGTCCAAATAATGCAGCAATCCTTTTTCAACAAATTGTTGATCGGATGTACAACAAAACTTAAGTCCGAAATGAATCTCCGATTGCACCGAGCTTTCCAAGAAATGATCTAATGCCAGAGTCATCTGATGGTGGGATCATCTCAAGAACAGCCCAGATTTTGGCTGGGTCTACATCGATCCCTCGTGATGATATAATGTAACCTAGGAGTTTCCCTCCTGTCACACCAAATACACATTTTTCTAGGTTTAGTGTGACTCTGTATTCGATCAAACGTGAAAGAATGATGCGGAGCACTTCCGGTGATCACAACTTCTTCCTTGGCCTTGGCCAACAAGTCATCTACATAGGATTCCATGATTTTATGAATAAGATCATGAAATATGTATGTCATTGCCCACTTGGTATGTAGCACCAGCGTTCTTGAGACCGAATGGCATAACAACGTAGCAATAAGTTCCCCAAGGAGTTATAAACATGGTTTTGGCTTGGTCTTGTTCAGATATTCTGATTTGATTGTATCCCGAGAACCCATCCATGAGGGACAAAAGCTCAAATCCAGCCATTTGCATCAATGATGATGTCAATGGATGGTAATGGGAAGTCATCCTTGGGGCATGCCTTGTTAATGTCTCGAAATCTATGCAGATGCGTATCTTCCCATTCTTTTTTAGAATGGGGATGATATTAGATACCCACTGAGAGTAATCGACCATGGTTTGATGAACCCTACCTAGGAGAAGCTTCATTACTTCTTCCTTCACCATGAGAGCTACCTTGGGTTTCATTGGTCTCGATTTTTGTTTAATTGGCTTTGCATCTGATTTGGTGATGAGGTTATGTACCATGATGTGTGGTGCAATTCCCGTCATTTCTTTATAATTAAATGCAAAATCCTTTTGATGTTCTTTGAGGATTCGAGTGTGTATTTCTATTTCTTCTGGAGTTAACGAAGATCCTAGTTTCAAGATCTTTGGTTCTTCCTCCATTCCGATGTTAATATCAATCATTTCTTCGATTAAAGAAGTGTTACCTTCTTCAAACTCAGGTGGGGCTGGAGGTAGTTCCAGATCTTCTCCATTCTCTACCGCGTATATGTCGAGTTCCTTTTGTGGGGGAAGCTCTACCATGGGATTTCCAAAGTAAGAAGATGAATGTGGGATTAAGGACAAATCTACCATGTGATGGGTGAGATGTAACTCTGCATAGGCATTTAGGTAATCAAGAGTGGTTGTATCACTATCAACGTGACCTAAGATAGTAGATGTGTTCTCAGCTATGTGTGTTAGAAGAGGGTTTGTTGATGTTTTCTTTACTAACGGTTCAATACGAAGGGATACCATGAAATGGGTGTCCTCCAACTCACTGTTTGGGGTGAAACGTGAAGCTGAGGTTGCTATCAAATCTGCGAGAAGGTTTTGTTCTCATGGATTGCTTCAATTGATATGAAGTTAAATCCTTTGCTCAAATCTAATACTTGTTTTGTAGAGCTGTAAATGTTCAGCTCTAGTCTCATACACCTCAGAGACTTGGTTTGCTACTAATTGAGAGTCTCCTAACACTCTGATGTCATTAACACCAAGCCTTTTAGCTATGATGAGACCAAGGAGGAGGGCTTCGTACTCAGCCATTGTTTGTACATTCAAAATTTAATTTAAAGGTGAATGGTAGGATCTTTCCCTCGGGAGAAGTAAAGATCACACCTGCCCCAACCCCATAATGACATCTAGCTCCATCAAAGTGGAGAGTCCAATGTTTATTTGGGAAGATGGATGTTGGGACATTCATTACATCTATTTCTTCTACTTTGGTTACTTCTACCATGCAGAGTTCCTCTGTTGGAAGAGAACCAACTCCTAGGGTACATCCCATACCTATGGAATCAAATGGTAGGAAAATTGGTAGATCTTGTTCTAGCAACTCAACAATTTTTGTAGTAGTTCCTAATGATACTATTTCTACAACGTTAGCTTCATCCTTGAGGGTTGGGATGCTCTTGACTAGGTTCGTAATCTCTAGTTCTATTGTAGGTATTAATTTTTCTTCTGGTTTTGAGTTGGTTGGTTTGTTAAGTTGGTTTGTTGGGAGTTCAAACTCAGAGTGAATGCACTGGCCTTTTCTTCAGGTCTGCTAGGTGTATATCGAATGGTTTCGGATCACCTTTTTCTATGAATATCTTTCCTAAGTGCAAGAATCTTATTTCCTGAAATAACGTAGAAGGGATTGCCTTCATTCGGTGTATCCATGGTCGGCCGAGGATCATATTATAGTTGGTTTCCCGATCTATAATATAAAACTCAGTGAGGATTGTTTTGGGTCCTAAGGTGACTGGTAGTATTATAGTTCCAATCAAAGTGGCTTTAAGGCTATCATAGCCTCTTAGTGTATTCCGAGTCGTGGAACAATTTGTCTCTCCATACCCTAGCTTTTGAAGGAAAGAGAAGGGGACTATGTTAATTGCTACCCCATCATCAACCATTGCATGTTTAACGTAATTGTTATAAACCCACACTTGTAAATGTAAGGCTGGATCACCTCTACGTGCAATCTCAACATCTGTTGGCATTTTGCTTATGTCGAATATAAACTCGGTATCCCTATCCGGCTGCCCCGGAGGGTGGATATCAAAGTCTATATGGTTTACCTATGTTTCGGGAGGAGGAGTGATGTTAATTAAATGACCTAAACCTAATGCTTCTAAAAGAGCAGCCCTATGGGTGGAGAGTTCTTCAGCAAGTCCAAAAAGGAGATGTGAGAAAAGGTCTTTGTTAAGTCATTAATTAAATCATAGGCACCTACGGGTTTTACTAATGTTTGTTGAATGTTATCTGGCTCTAGTGGGTAACTTGGATTTGGCTGAGAGGAATACTCTCGTGTCCTTGTTATGGCTTCCACATGTAGCTCAGTGTCTAATTCCACTAAACCGACTATCTTGGTTCATGGCTGATTTCCTAATTGTGGTGCGACAGGTGGATTTAGTGAAGTCGAGGCTTCATGATCATTGTTTCCATCATTACACCCTTGTTCATCCCATTTGGATTTAATTTGTTATTGTGATTTGGGAGTGGATCATTGAAGATCTTGAGGGGTGCGTTTTGAGGGGAGACTACCCCTGTGAAAGTACTTGGCACAGGTGATGCAGGATCAGCTAAGAACATATCTATGAAAAGTTGTCTTTGTTCCTCTGGCAAAATGTTGCATGAATTTATTGTAGTCATGGCAAGTCCTAGTGTCATGGCCTCAATTTTGTGGAAACCACAATACGAGTTGGGATTATAATTCCTAGGTTGTTGGTTTGGCACGTGTTGTGGTCCAAAACTCTGATTAAACCGTTGACTATTAAGATTAAAGTTTTGCATTTGTTGCCTTTGGTTTTGATATCCAGTTGAGTTTTGACTTGGACCCTGTGTCTGGATCTACCATTGTTGTTGTTGTTGTTGTGGATGATTAAAATCCACCGTGTTGATTGTTGGGGTAAAATTGTTGTTTCGTTGATTGTTAACCGGTGGTGGAGCATTTACAACATTTTCCTTTTTTGCTTGGTCAGTTACTCCATCTGTTGTGACCCCAGCGGTTCTTGTTAAGGATTTTAGGTCCTTGATTGGCATTTGTGGTAGTAGGATAAGTCGTAGTATTTTGGTTGGGGATGATTAACCTCCCATTTGTTCCATATGCCTTGCGACCACTATCTATTGCAGCTTGATCTATTCGGAGGGCTCTCAAGCACTTCATCATAAGTTCTTAGTGGGAACTTCTAGACTTCTTCCTTTATCTCTCTGCTGAGAGAATGAAGGAATAAATCACATAGTTCCATCTGATCCATGTTTGGAGTGCTTGCTGAAGAATAGAGGACTGTACGCCATCTTTGGATGAAATGAGCAACAGATTCATTGTGTTCTTGTTTAATATGCAAGAATTCCCTGATTCTTGTTCTCAACAATTTGTTCATGTCAACACCTTGATGAACTCTGAAATGAGTTGTTTAAATGAATGGATGGAGGCTTCAGGTATTCTGATAATACCAATCGAGGGCAATGCCCTCTAAAGTTTTGGGGAATATTTTAGCAACAACTCCATCCCAGGGAGCAGTTCTCGAATGGTTGTGGCATAGGCCTTAATATGTGCATTCGGGTCTCCCTCCCCTTTGTACTTGGGAAAATCGGGAAGAGGTCTTGGAAGCATGACGCTTCGTATAGTGAAGTCTAAGGGCTCTTTCAAATATTCTAAATAAGTTCCTATCGCATAGGTTTCACCATTGATGGTGTTTGCTGAGGGGGTGGAGGTGGAATGGGTTGTTGATATGGCATAGCATATGCATTTGTAGGGACATAAGGAAATCCCTGTGGTTGAGTGAACATGCCAGGAGAAGAGAACATATCTCCCTGTGGTGACTTGGAATACATGTTTAAATATGGAGGAACATTGTTCAGAAATGGATTGTTTTGTACTAAACCGGGAGGTATCATATTTTCCACTGGAGCGGCGTTAGAGAACATAGTTCTAGTTGGCGTTTGTTGTGAATACTGAGGAGGCATGCCCAACGTGCCTATTCCTGTGAGGAGGTCTACTTGGCTAGGATGATGTGGAGGATTGGAATTTCCTGCCTGCATGAATTGTAAATTTTGACTTGCTTGAGCAAGTTCCAACCCTCTAACTTTCTCAACTAAGGCTGAGATGACCTCGTTTGGTGAAGATACGGTATTTTTCCTTAGTGGTGTTTGTTGAGGTTGTATAGGCATATGGTACCCAACTATGAATTGATCGGTGCCCTGCCAAGTTTCACCGAGGGCATTTCCTATAGGTGGAGGAATGGAGGTGTTTTCTTGAAAAGAGACCTCGGGTTGTGTTTGTAAACCTCCTATAGGTGGGTACATACTTTGAGAGCATTGTTCACTCCTAGCATAACGCTGCTAAATGTTCATCATCTAAAAATAGATATGGATCTGATTGTCTACTGATTTGTGGTCTAAGCAACACCTGAGGAGATGAACCAAATTCTCCAGTGAGCATCATGTTATTCGAGCCTGAAGGCTCTGGTTGTTGTTTGAGTGAGTGAGCTGATCCAACTCCTCTATTTGGAAAGAAGAACTATATCTAGTCCTTTGAGGTGGAGTTTGTGTTGAAAACTGGTTGATTGAATAGTTGTCACCCCATGCTGAGAGCGAGGGTGATGGCTGTCTATTCAGTTGATCGTAGTATGCTTCAAGACCTAGGAGAGGTCTGCCATATGCATCGAATCCTGACATATTCGGGGGTATATGAATACCCATAGAATAATGGGAAGAAGCGAAGATGGATGAAAGAAAATGAAACACTAAAAGGGGAAAGGTGAAAATGAAGCAACTGTTCCTTTCACGTCAAGTTCACCAATTTTGTTGGTAAAGCTGATGTGAAAGGCTAATGAGGTGGAAAAGATGAAAAGTATATTAATTGGAAGAACAAGTAGAAATGTGACTCCAAACAAAAGTTGGTGTTTCACGTTGGGTTCACCAATTTTGTATGATGGAAAAGTGACAAGCGAGCATGGGAATCTACAAGTAACTCTTCCTCGCACCCGACCTCCCGAGGTCATGCCGAGATAGCGGTGGGGATGGAATATACGTGGGGCGCAGACAAAACTAGTTAGGAAATCTTATGTCTTCGACACACTAATGGAATCTATGAATCTAAGGCAAAGAAGGCCCTCCTAACCTGAACTGGCATGATAGATCATTCGGTGAGGATGACTACTCGAAGGCTCCAATCAATATCGAGCTCTGCATGATCCGATCTATAGGTTGTGGGATACGTGAAGAAGATAACCTATGTGGGTGCTTCGTAGATATCTCCCGATAGGGTCATGAAAAATGGATGATGGATGTATGGTGGATTCTATGGGTGATTCTCTGGTCTAGTCCAAAAATCCTTAGCTTGATTAGCTGCTATATCTAGTGAGGATAGTTGTGCGATAATGATTGGTGGAAGTGGAGAGGATCTAAATACTAATGTGTGTAAACCAACATCAACGTCTGATTGACCTATGGGCTTGTTGGGTTGTGGGACCTGTGGATCACAACCATAGGTTCATGGTCATTGTGGGCCTCCTATGGTCATGTGTAGAATCAATCCCTAATCCCTAATATCCAATAGTCATATGCCTTTTCAGGCCTCTATGTTTAGAACTAAAAGTTGTGCAATCTTCTCAGAGTACCTTATAGGCATTCTGGCAACTTGAATTCTTAAGCTAGTGTCTATGTCAATGAGGATGTCTCCTCGTCTGGTTGTGGGACCAAAGGATCACAACCAAACATTTTCTCTCTTTTCAAGCCCTTCTACAGTCATGCGGATATTTATTAGGGCAATCTATAGTTTGGCTGGTTTGACCAAAACATATGCGCTTTGTCATCTTCTATGTTTAATCCTCTTAACTGTGAGCTAATTTCTTGTAGGTCTGTTGTTGTTCGGAAGACCTGAATTCTGAGATTTTGGTCTATGTCAGTTATTGCTGCAACAAGATTGGGTTGAGGCATGATTGGCTCGAATACGTATTCTCTGGGCTCCCTAGGTCCCGTGATTGTCATACAAAAGAAACAATATAAATCTAACTAAAGCAAAGTAAACTAATTATGTAAAGTATATCCACAACATATATAAATTCTCTATTTTTGTATTTTTGATAGAGTATTTAACAGAATTAAGATAACAACTATTTAATAAATTGAAAGAGCAATTATTTAATATCTAGAAAATGACAACTAAGCTAATAACAAAATTTAAAAAAACAAAGTAGCCGAGTATAGCTACCTGCCTGTGCAGTTGTGAATCTATTCTGAATAACCAAATAACTAATCTAATCTATTTGAAAGACCCCCGATCTTACCTCAGAAGTGAGGAATGAATCATAGTTTCTCAGAAACTATCAATCCCCACAGCTTCCCCGGTAATATCGAAAGTGAGATTAACTAAATGAAATGATTCACTACTCTATTTGATATGTTTTAACTAGAACTTTGATAGCTTGAACCTAGATTTTGTAGAACAGTGGTGAATCCGATTGTGTGTGGCTTTGTCCCCTCAGTGTGGTCTCCTCATTCCTTCGTGCTCACGTGAATCTAGAAAAGCGTGTAATGTTAGCATCAATAGTAGGTATTGGAAAAATGGCAGCTTTGGATGTAGACTGAATACAATGCGAGTAGGAGAGGGATAGCGCAAGAGAACAGAGCTTGGCTTATGTAATTCCTAGTGGGATTTATTGTGAGTCATGCAACACAAAACATCCAGAACCTGAAACTATCCTTCTTGATGAACAAAACCTACAACTCTAATGGCTTCAGACTGAAAATGAAACTATCCTATCTCAATTGATTGTATGAAATAGTAATAACACTAGAACAAGAAGATCATGTGGCTTCTAAACAACAAAATAAGACTAACTATGCATGCAACAAATGAAAACTATTGAATTCCTAAGCAAGAACTGAAAGACTAAACTATTGAAATGAGAGGATGAGAGGCAATTTTTGAGGGGCCATTTGCTTGTAATCAAACCAGCTATTTATAGAATTCCCATTCACCCAAAGGTAACTCCAACTAGGACTCTTTTACTATAAACAATGAAGAAACACTATTCCAGGGAACCAAAATCATAAATGATCTCTCCCAACCTACTCACCCCACATCCAACTCACCCCCAACACGCTCACTCCACACCCAAAGTGAGCTCACCCCACCTAGCTCACCCAACCAGCTTTCTTAGCCATCTCTCAAACCAACGCAATCCACTTACTCCTAACCCTCATACAACCTATCCAACTCCCCCAAATCACTCCCTACTCACCTATAACTCACCCATCTTATAGTTTATCTTAACACCTCACACACACCTCATCGTTCATTGAATCACCCACCTATCCCATTTTTCATCAACTTTAAGTTAATCAACTCCTCAAATCTCCCTTTTCTCAAAACTTGAATTCACCTTTGTATCTACCCCTTGTAAATTTTTTACTTAGACATGAATGGGGAACCCAATCACTACTTCTACTTCACACACATTTCTTCATGGATAAATTTTTATCATATCCAAGTGTCACTTTTCATCCCATGTCACATTGGGGTAAATCATAGCCCAAATACTATCGCTTGAGGGGGAATCACATACAATCCTTCTCGCTCGATTCTATGAAAATAAATCAATAAATCATCAATTAAATGACTTAACAAAGATATCTTAATTTTGAAATCAACCTTTCGATCCCTTGATATAATCTTGCGAATTGGCCCATCAATCACATTTCTAGGTTCATGTCCATCTAGTCAACAATCTAAGCCTACAAATGTGGCATCCACAGATCATAGGGTTATACAACCCCATATTGTCTTTTTTTTTGTGTTTCATATTTCCTATTATAACACACAACCCAAAAATGAGTAAACTATAGACACTAGAAAATGTACTTTAAGTAGAATGTCCCTTATTTGAAAACACCAAAAACATTATAAAACACAAAAGACCAAAAAAATCATAAATCCCCATAAAATGGAGCTAAAAGACACCTTACCACCCATTTACTAATCCTCGCACACTCACATTTAATTCCATCCCATCACACCTCCATGTGAATGCCCAATGCACATTACACCCATATGTGTCCCATTCATCTATGCACTTGAAATATATAAAAAGCATCCTCACCCCCTTATCTTAACCCATGGCTCTTAGTGCACAAAGAATATACTTGAGTTTTCTTACTCTTTTCTCACATATCTCAATTTTATAGGTCTTAAAGAAGGAAAAGTGAATTTTAAAGAATAAATCTAGCTTTCTCAGTAACACTGTTCTAGTGAAATTCTAAAACACGTAAGAATTACAACTATGATTGGCTTATGATCTCCATGTGGGTTTCGGTGAAACGCAACTTGTGATTTTCCCATAATATACGTAAGTTATTATTTTCATTTTCATTTGCTATTTTATCATTTTATATCAATAAAGTTTCTTTTATCTCTTTAAAATGTTAGAGATATGACCGAGGTAGGTTCCTTAATCACCAAACACAACTTACATTTTATAAGTGTGCTTGTATATAGATTTAGATTCAGATTTGAAGTGTTTTACTGACTTTATTCCATGAAAGAAACCACAATTATCCCTCTCTTATCAATGACATCATAAGCCCATTTTATTTAAGTATCAATTATTTTGTTATTATTATTTGACTAATCCATCTTGTGGATGATCCAAATCTAGGAATATGATTAGAATAATCTACTCATTAAAAACCCTTAGATCGTTATTATTATTATGCATCCTATAACTTATAGAAATTAATAAGGGTGCAAAAAATGGTGACCTTGAATCTTGAATTGAATTTATTATTCGAAACTTTAAAAAATCCCATATTTTAGGAGTGTGACCAATTTAATCAAACTATGTTTGATGAGATTGAATGAAAGTCTCATATATATCAAAGGAGTGGCCATCCCATTGAGAATAAAAATTCTAGTGTGAGTTACTTATATACCAAATGAAGGAGACAATCTATAAGGAAAATATGTGGCAACGAAGATGAGAGAAATAACAATTAAGAAATTGAAATTGAGAAAGAAAGGTAGAAAAAACAAACTTGTTAAGAAATTAAAAGAAAAAATTAAAGAACTTAAACAGGATAATGTTAGTAAAATAATTGGGTAGTTTCTGAAAAGCTCCATCCCCAGAAGCCCAAAGACTTCCTTTAAATGGGTATCAACTTGCTCACGAATCAATCAAGTTATTTATTGATAATAATGTTGTAATACATCATGAAAAATGGAAACTATGACCAATTGATGTCATTTATTTAGGTGGATAGATACATAAAATCATGATAACAAGTTTAGAACCAAATATCATTCTTGATCCATGTACAAAAGTTCTTAGAGAAATTAGATCCTACAGACCCAACTAGGTCTTCCTCTTTAGTGAAATAAGACTCGGGTTTAGAAATGAAATCCTCAACAAAGAAGTCTAATACTTCTTCTTGAGTATCGTAGAGATGTGCAAGTGTGGTGTCGGTGTCAGGGATGCTAATATAACTTGTTGGTGTTGAAATTTAATGTAGTGTGGTAGTCCTTCGGTATGTCTAAACCAGATTCATATTTATGTTCATATTGTGTAAGGTCTTCCTAGAGCCTTTGAGCCTCGTAATACACATCCCAAAATTCCTCATTTCTTCTCGGATATGTTGAGTTGATGCAAAAATGGCTTCTAGATGATCAAAATGGTGTAATTGAATTACACAAAGCTCTAGGTCATGAAGCAAATCATATTTTACTACTCGTAGTACAAAGGATGACAGATAATGGGAAAAGAGCCAATGTCAGTAATAGGGTAATTACTACCACCTAAGGCCATCTGAAATCACCATGTTGGGAAACATGTTAGAAAATGATAAAAAAAAAAAAAAAGGTTAGGCAAGATTATGAGAAATAGGTAATAAAATAAATATTGAACAAGAATCATCAACGATCAAGAAAATCACTGTGATTGCTGTTAGTTTTAACAACCTACAAAAATAGAGAAAAAAACTTAATTAAGCTATGATTTAAAGAAATTCTCCAAACATATATGATATGATAATTGTAATACAAAAAAATTACCTACAATTAGTGACCAAAAAAAAACAAAAATGAAATGATTACCTTGCGTGAGTGATCAAATGGATAGCAGATGAACAAAGTTGATTGGACAATGAGAGCGGATGATATGATGATCAAATTGATGATTATGGAGTAGCGTAACGATGTGATGGAGCTTGGTTGAAGATGATTGGACTCTAAAATTCCTGAGAAAGAGAAAATTTTACCTACACACATGAAAATTTCCCCCCAAAAAGGTCTGGAAACAAGTTTATATAGATCATCGATGATCGGGAAAATCACCGGTGATTGCGGGAAATCTTAGTTAGGTGTCCAAAAGGAGTGATTTTACTTCTATTTCAACTTGATTTTGGAGGATTTCAAAGTGGTTAAGATAAGATATGGGAGAGACTCAAACTTGGGCCAAATTAGTTAGGATGAGGATGTGAGTGATTTTAGAAAGTTGTTTTAGTTATGGTTAGTTAAGTGAGGAGAGGTGGTTAGGGATAAGTTAGGGTGGTCTAGTGATATTTTTGGAAGGTTAGTAAACTAGTTAATTAGTTATAACTAGTGAAGGTGTCCAAGTTAGCATGGTGAGGTGTGAGGGTGAGGTGTGAGGTTATTTATTTATTTAATTTAATTAATTAATTAATTAGACTTAGGGATGTGGTGATGTACATATTAAATTAATTAATTAAAGGGACCAATGGGTGTTTTAATGTCATGGAGTGTCGTAAATGGGTCATTTTTTTATCGTAAATGAGCTTGAGATAGGGAGTGTAGAATTTTGGTGTCTACATTTTCCCCTTTTTTCTTGGAAATTTTTGGAAAATCGTTAGACAAAAATGATGAAAAAAATGTTGTGTTGGTATGGGTGATTCTACTGTAGTGCAATTCAGTGAACACCAGTGTGTTTTGTTTCAAAAGGTTTCCCCAATCAAAAGGGGGTACAATGTTTGGGTACTAGAGAATCAATTGATAGGTGGCCAAAGGGCTCAATGCCTATGGATGGATGTATGACTCTTACCAGGTAAAATTTTTGAGAGTGGGAAAACCAAGTGATGGGGGCCAAAGGGCTCATCTCCCATAGATGAATGGTAAATCCTAATGTTTGACTATGTTGGTTTGGTCAAAGGTTTTGAAGGCTAAGACCATTTTGAAAACATGGCACACTTGTGTGAAGAGTGAAAATAATATGGTTTTAGGAAATGTAGATGGAAAGGCCCAAATAGACCAATCATCGTGGTGATTGTAGAAATTTCATCATTATTAGGAAATCATCGGTGATGATTGCATCGGTGATGTCATGAAAAAAAAGGGGTTAAATAACCCAAAGTTATTTTTTTTTACCATTTTATTTTGAATATTTGAAAATGAAATTGTCAAATGAGTGTGAAAGTGAAAACATGTTTTTGAGGAAAAAGGAGTGTGGAAATGGCATCATCGAGTCGGAAGCGAAAGCCCGTATTAGCTGAGGTGAGTTTTTAACCCTTTTTGTTTTCATTTTTGTGATTTTTTTTGATTTGATGATGATCAATGCCATATTAGGGCATGCATGGAATTCCCTAAGTTTGTTTTAGCAGGATCATCGATGATTCATCCAATCACTAGCGATTGAGGTGAATCATTGATGATTCACCTTGTTATAAAAATAATTTGTATTTTGAAGGGAAGGTTTAAAATTTTGGTGAAAGTTTTTGATTCAAGATTTTTTTTGAAGCATGATGTATGTTTAAATGTTAATGTTGATGTTTATAAGATGATTTTGTTGTTTTGACCTCTTATTTTTCAACTTTATTGTGAAGGTTTTGACGTTTGTTTTGTGTGTTTGTATTTTGTAGGTGGATGCAAAGTTGACCATCCGAGATCATATACCTCTTGATGTTAGATGAGGTCCAGAGAGGATCTATCTTGATGATGACTGGGAGCACTTGGAGGTAGTGGGGTTTGGTGGCATGAGGTTTTATAGGTGGATCCATAGATGTCACAATTTTGATACTAGCATTTGTTAGAGAGGTGGAACCCTTCCACTAATACTTTTGGCTTCCTACAGGGGAGATCACTATTACCTTGGAGGATGTTCATCAGATTATGAGACTTCCAGTTAGGGGAAATGCTATCTATTGTATCTCAGAGGTGGAGAGGGTGACACTATGTAGAGGTTATATGGAGGAGATGCCGAGATGTGAGATATTCATCGGAGCATTTGATTACCAGGAACTATATGAGGCTGAGAGAGATGGTTGTCCATGGATGACCATGATGATGTTGGGTATTTCATGTTTTGCATTTCCAGATTTAGGAGGTGGTAGGTTCCCTGGATGATGATGAAGTGTAGTTACAGAGATGATGGAGCACCATACAGTTTTTGAGTGGGCTCCTACTTTGTTGGCTCAAAATTTAGAGAGTTGTGGGCTTGGACTTCCCACAAGTGTTATGGGATTGATGTTGGATTTTTACTACAGTGTTGGGCACATGAGCATATTTGTTATTTCTCATCCATTGGGGTTTCCTAGTGTTATTGATGTGAGGCACCCAGGTTTCATGAGGTGGAGTCAGAGTCTTGGTCGGGCTAGGAAGGCCAAGGGGCATACTTATTATAGGGACTTGATATCAGGGCTTTAGGTGGGTGATGTGATTTGGAGGCCATATGTGGATTTTCATGATTGGCCTAGTTCCCTCAAGATTTATTGTGTTTACAGTAGGATATCTGGATTCGGGTTCAGAGTCCAGGGAGGATGAGTTACTACATTTTAGTCAGGTTAGGAGATAGTTTGGTCTTGTTCAGAGTATACCCATCAGATCCAGTTTTTGTATAGATGAGAGGATGGGGACACGGAGACCCCAAGCAGGTGTTGTAGTGAGGCTTGTAGTCATTGATGAGTAGTCTGGGTGCCATGGGTCTAGATGAGGATGGATAGAAAATGGTTCTAATTGATGATGTGGGGTGACCCCATATTTTTTTGCATGGTGGGCTCGATCATTGAGGAGTTTTGAGAGGAGAGGGTAAGAGAGAGAGGGATGCACATAGGTAGTCAGATGAGTGCATGCTTGGGGGATGGAGGAGGAGCATGAGGAGGAGAGAGGAGAGAGAGGTGAGGGGGATGATGTTTGTAGCTGCAATTTTGTTGTAGTGATGAAGAGAAGGCCAGAGTGGAGATGAGAGAGATACCACTCGGAGAGAGTGAGATGATCTAGCAGGAGTTTGGGATAGCCTCATCATAGAGTGGGATGGTCTGATAGTTGAGCATGATGGCTTATAGTGTAACTTGTACATGTTTCTTCTCTTCTGATAGAGACAAGTACAAGGGATAGAGGGATACATTGAGGAAGGCCTTGGGGATCACAGGGCCTTCCATTTCTAGCGTGGAGTTATCAGTGATGGCTCATAGGGTAGAAAAAGGGGGAGCATCTGCAACACCTCCTCCTAACATGGTTTTAACAGTGCATTATGATATTGTGTGGGTGGAGAGAGAGATATTACGTTGAGATGGTCATCAAGAACTACCCTGATGTAGTTTTGTATGTGGACCACTTAGCTTCCCAAAGGGCAAGCTCCAGGGGGAGACCCTAGCATGAGTGCAGCAGAGAGTGTGGGAAAGCCACCCTCGAGGCTGAGGGTGGTGATGGAGGAGCTGGAGGCACACCTTCTCCTAGAGGAGAGGGTGGTGGTAGTACGATACTAGGAGGTGTTGATTTTACCACATGATTGTATATGATGTCATAGGCTCATAAAATCCCATTTTTATATTTTGATCATTCATTTTATGATATATATATACCTTATATATATATATATATATATATATGATGATGGTTTTGGCTTGTATTTGTGGTTTCTTTCATGATGCCCATATGTTATTTTGATTATGTAGACATTTGTATATGATTTTTATATGTGATGATGATTATGATGATGATGATATTATGTTATTTGTGTTTTGTTGGATTTATGTCTAAATGGATTTAGAATGTTTTGATTATTTTAATGTTTTTGAAAAGTGATCAATTTTATGCTAAATCAAATAAAGTAAAAATAAAAAAATTAAATAAGTAAAAGTGGAAAGAATTCCCCCACTATAAAATTGATATGTATATAATGGGTTTAAGATAATACTTTGCACTAGTAGCCTTTCAAGATGTTAAATAATATCATTATGGATAGTTCATGCAAATCATAATGGATTGGGTGAAAGGTATTTTTTATGATAATGAAAAGGAGGCCTTGTAGGTGTATATCGTTATGGGGGAAAAAATATTCTCCTTTTTAATGGGTTTATAAGAAATTGATGCCCCAAATTTTATATATTTTTTTGAAGAAAATTGATCAATGCGGGAAGTTTTCTTATGATGGGAAAGTTGATCAATATGAGAAGCTTTCTTGGATGCTCATTATTTTGAAGGTTGATTAATACGAGAAGCCTTTTATATGAGTAGCCATCCTTCGAGGGTATGGTCTACATTTTTTTTTTTTTTGATTTTTTTGTTTTTGAATGGTCATCCTTCGTGGGATCGGTCCATGATTTTGATGGGTAGTTTCCTTTTGAGAGAGTATTTTACTATTTTTTTGAATAATTTATATTTTATAAATAGTTTTCCTTGAGGATCAATATTATGATCTATTTGATAAGATAAGCATCCAAATAATTTTTTTTGATTTTGTTAAGCTGAGAAAAAAAACCCTAATAAACCATTTTTTGAGGGGATAAATGTATATCTATACACACATGCCACATGCCCCAGGTTATAATACTGATAAATAGGTGTAGTGATTTTGAGGAATTTGTAAAGGAAGTTGTTATTTAATGATAGAAGGATAGGATTTGATTAAAATGATGTCATGATGATAAATCATTTAATAATAGAAAGGCCACAAGTGTAAAGAATTTAAGGGTTCCACCTCAGGTTCCCCATCAAGAGAAGTGAAGATGATATGCTCCTTGACCCATACTTGTGTGTGATAACATAGGGACCAATCCAATTGGGGAAAACTTTCCACATTTACTCCATTCTAATGTAGTAACATTTTGATTTTCTTTAAGTACAAGATCACCAATTTTAAAATCACACTCTTTGACATGCTTATTATATGCTCTACTAATACATTTTTGATAAACTTGATGATGTTCAAGGGTTGCTAGATGTTTCTCATCTAACAATTCTAGTTGTGTTAAGTGGTCTTGGCAATATTCATCATCTGGGATAAAATATTTGAGAGATACGTGAAAGTGATGGAATTTGAATTTCAAGAGGCACAATGGCTTTAGATCCATAGACAAGTGAGTAGGGGCATAGTGCCCATAGGTGTGTGGATGCTTGTTCGATAAGCCCAGAGAGAAAATGAGATCTGGAGATGTCAGTTCCTACCTACATCATCTATTATTTTCATGAGAATTTTGTTAAGTGTTTTGTTAGAGGCCTCGATCTTTGTCCATTTTCTTGAGGATAGTATGGTGATGAAAAACTAAGTTTGATGTTAAATGTGTCACAGAGTTTTTTAACTTCCTTATTTTTAAAGGATTTCCCATTATCTATGTGATAAGCTTGTGCGGGATGCCAAAATGACATATGATATTTTGATATATGAAGTTGATGATAGGTCTATTTTTTTGAGGTCAAAGGAATAACTTCAACCCACTTAGTGAAGTATTCAGTTGTTGTGATTATGGAATGATGTTGTTGAGATGATTTTGGATTGATTGCACCAATGAGGTCCAACCCCCATTGAGAGAAAGGCCATAAGTCTTGGGCAGGTTGTAATGCTTGACTAGGGACATGAATAAGATCTGAATGGAGTTGACATTTGACACACTTTTTACGTATGCACAACATATTTAGTGATAGTAGGCCAGTAATACCCTAGCCATATGATGCATTTAGCGATGACATTACCACTTGAAGTGACCACCACAAATTCCATCATGGACCTCTTTGATTGCTTTACTTGATTCATGTGATTTGAGACAACACAATAATATACCATCAAAACTACATTTGTAAAGGATACCTCTATGATAACAAAGTGGGTGGCACATTGAAGAAATGATCACTTAGTAGATTGTGATAGATCTGATGGGATTTTACATTCAGAGAGATATTCATATATCTATGTGTACCATAGGTCCGATGGATTGTTGTTAATGGTATTGATGGAAGGAAGCTCATTTTGATGTGAAGGATGATCTAAGCGTTGAATTACTACAGACATTTTAGTGTTATCTTTCAATTTTTCTATTTCAAAAGGGACAAGGGACCCGAGGGATGCCATGGTGTCTAAAAATCTATTGGAAGATCATGGGATGGCTTGATGGTGTAATGATCGAATGCACCAAGGAGAAAGTTGATGATGGACTTTATATTTTTGAAGGATTTCATTTTTACATTGATATTCTCCTTGACTTGACTTGATGACAAGTTGTGAATCTCCATAGATTTCTAGGATGTGGACACCTAAGAGAATGGTGGTATTCAGACCCATGATTAAGGCTTCATATTCTTCCATGTTATTAGTGCACTCAAAGTTAAGTTTAAATGATAGTGGAAGTGAAATGTTCTAGGGTGGTATAATGACAACTCTTGCTCCACCTCCTTCTTGGCACTTAACATCATCAAAGAAGAGGGTCATTTTAATAGGGATGAAATAAAATTCACCATTATCGACTTGTTGATGTTGTTGATGGATTCATCAGGAAAAAATTTCATGAGGTTTTTGATTATCTAGGAGGGGTGCATCAACGAGATGATCTGCAATGGCCTGACCTTTGATAGATTTTTGAGATATGATTTTGAGATCAAATTCAGTCATGAGCATAAGCCATCAAGTTATGTGATCATTGTGATAAGGTTTAGCATGCATGGATTTGAGTGGATTAAAACTGGTGATGACGTATGTCTTATGATTAAGGAGGTAATGTCAAAGTTTAGAGGTGGAAAAATATAACACACAACATAGCTTTTCTACTTTAGTGTAGCATGTTTCATATTCATGGAGTGTATGACTAATGTAATATACAACTTGTTCATGACCTTGATTATCATGGTGGGTGAGCATTTCTCCTAGAGCATGCTCAGAAGTGGATATGTAAAGAAAAAATGGCTCCCCTTCACAAGAGGTGGAGTAAGCACAGTGTGAAGTGATAATAGGTATCATTTGATTTCATCAAAGGATTTCTAGAAATCAAAATCCCAATAAAATTCTATATCTTTGTGAAAAGAAGATGGTGAAATGGTTGGAAATGGTTAGAGAGATGTGATATGAAATGTCAAATGGATACAATAATTTACCCTAAAGGCTACGTAGTTTCTTAAGATTGAATGGAGGAGGCATTTCAAGAATTTCTCTAACTTTCACTGGATCAACCTCGATACCTCGGATGGATATGATGAACCCCAAAATATTTCCAGTGAGGACACCAAAAACACATTTCATGGGATTAAGATGAAGATAAACTAGATGAGATGAGAGAAGATTGATTCAAGGATGTCAAGGTGGTATTTTTGTGATTTGGATTTTCCTAGAGGTCATCAATGTAGTCTTCGATGATTTTGTGGATGAGATCATGGAAAATGTATGTCATGGCTCATTGGTAAGTGGCCCCCACATTCTTAAGACCAAAAGGCATGACACGGTAATAAAAAGTTCCCCAAGGGGTGATAAACATAGTCTTATGTTGATCCTCGGTAGTGATGAGAATTTGGTTATAACTAGAAAATCCATCCATGAGGGAAAGCATTTCATGGCCAGTGTTATTAGTTAGGTCGACAAGATGATCTATGTTTGGAAGAGGGAAGTCATCCTTTGGACAAGCAAGATTGAGATCCTTGAAGTCTATGTAGATGCGTATTTTTCCTAAGGCTTTGGTTATGGGGATGACATTGGAAACCCATTGTGGATAATCAATGGGTATGATAAAGTTAGTAGATAAAAGGCATTGCAACTCTTCCTTAACAAGGAGAGCTATACAAGGATGCATTTTGTGAAGTTTTTTTTTAACTAGCTTAGCATTGGGGTATGTGACTATGTTGTGTATGAAAATGTTAGGGTCAATCCTAGGGCATATCACTATATGACCATGGTGAAAAAGCTTGATGATATTTTTTTAAGAATGTTGTGAAATCATTCAATTCTTGTGGACTCAAAGACTGACCACCTTAACAACATGGGGATCCTATGGGGTTCCTAAGTTAACATCGATGGTTGATTCATTGAGAAGAGTTGGTGTATCGGAGGGTAGGGATTTTTAAGAAAATGATCCTCAACTCCCATATGAGAAAGAATATCCTGGTCATCCTAACACTTGAAGGATATCTATAGTGGGTGAATCTTCATCAACCATCTCTAGCCAAAAAAGTGGTAGTGATTTGGTGGAGTGACCAGATTGATAAGTGAGTGGTCCTAAAGATATGGTATTGATTAAAAAAAAATTAGGTGGGATGGGTACAATGTCATCTGTGTCCATGGGATCTTCAGGGTTTGTTGATGGTAATAGTTTTGGTTCGAAAATAGTTAGGGATGTAGCAAGTTTGGATGTAGTGGCTTCACACATGTCAGGTGGTGAGTCTTTTTTATAGCCTAGTCCACTCCTCTCATGAGCTTTAAGGGAATGTAGAATGGGTTGATCATGGGTTCCTTGTTCGTAGCATCCGAGGCCAAAACCTCTCCATGCGCAATGATGAAGATACATGTGGGTGAAAATTTGGATTATCAAGAGATTCAAAGTTTGATGTGAATGGCATAGCATGGTGTGTATTTATGATGTGGGATGGAGGATTATCAAATCCCCCATAAATGAGACTTGTTTTGAGATAAGCGGGACCATAGGAAATCACATCTCCTATGTTTGGGTCATACATGGGTTTTGCTTGTCGGGGTGACCATATGTTTTGGGTGAAGGGATAGAATTGAGCATGAGGAGATGATATTCCCCAAGTAAGATGCTTTATGGCCTCACCAAGAGAAGAATCATCTGGTAATCTAAAAGAGGGGATAGATGTACTTGGTAGATGCTTGGTCAGATGATTCGGTGTAGATTTTGGCACAAGGATGTCATTTGGATGATACATCATATAGTAGTCTAACAAATGGATTTGGATTAGTGGGAATAATATAGGTTCATCCTTCATGTTCATATTTGAGACATCGATGGAAGGTGGAAGGAACACAATGCATGGTATGTATCCAGGGGCATCCTAACAACATATTGTATTGGAATTCTCCTTTGATAATGTAGAAGAGTTATGGTAAGGTTTTGACACCTACTTTGAGTGGGAGTATAACAATGCCTAGTGTGGGTGATAGTGTCATTAAAGGATCACAAAAGAACTAACTTTTGTGAAACAATGTGTTGGGAAACTTGAGTTGGTTAAAAAGAGGGATGATATGATATTGATGGTACACACCACTATCAATCATGACCCTCTTAATGAAGATATCATTGATCTGAGAAGTGATGATGAAGAGTGGTAAGTCATGGTCTTTGGTTTGAGAGAAGGAATTTCAGATGGTTCAAATGATATGGAGGTGGATGCTTTAAGATCCCTAAAAAATTTGTAAATGGGATTAGATCATTAGTTGGTATAGTTATGGATTATGATTGAGGGCTTCTATCATGGCTTTTTGTGACTAGAGGTGATGTTTGAACAAGTTCATAAAGTGACATCTTGATAGGAGATTGATGATGTAATTTTTGATAATGACTTTTTGAATTGGTGGAAGGGGGTGTTGTTGTTGTATATAAAATTTTAGCCTTTGATGGAGATGTTTGATTGGATTCTTTAGGAGCTAAGGAAATGGACACCTTAGGCTTATTAGATGGAGAGCCAATAGCTCAAGAGGTGGAGGTATAATGATGGAAGCCTTATCTTTCTTAGACTCAAATGATCCTTTGTCATATTCTTGAGTGGTGATGTGGATGACATCAACTTGGTGAATTAATTTTAGGAAGGGGATTCTTTAGGTGATGTGTCGATGTGTTGATGTTGATGTTGTACTTGATTGAGAAGGAAGGAAGAGAGAATGAATTCTTAATATTTTAAATTTTAGAAAAGGCTCTAATAATTCTATGGAGTGGCCTCATGTTCTATGGTAATAATCACAAAAATATTAAAATTATACTAAGTAGGTTTCCATCCATGATGATCCGATGGCTTGGGGGTGGTAATGTGATGAGTGAATTTTGTAATAAGTCATCCAATATGGTGGTGTAACACCCCTTTAGGCCTTGAATGGATGGATGGTAAGGATTAAAGCCTTTCATCCTTTCTGGGAGGAGAGATAGTTGTTTAGTAATAGGTTGTTTATTTGTTTTGGCTGGAGGATTTCTAGTTGTTACAATAGAAGATGGAGGATGAGGATCTATGTGGGTGATGGTGTGAGAATAGAAGATTGTGTAGGAGATGGAGGGTGAGGGTCCGATGTGGATGCCCTTTTTGTGGAATGATAAATGTAGAGTATGGACTCACTTTGTGGGAGCTTGGTAGATGGGATTTTCCCCTATAATAATAGGGTGATTAACCGGTATGAGAGAGTGAGGACCATGTGGGGGAATTTTGATCTAGAGGGACATAATAAGGACCCTCAAATTCTCAATAGTGTCTTGTTTGGAAGGTCTCATGTAGGCCTTGGTCTTGGCATGACAAGAGGGTCTCCAAAAGTGGGAACACCCCTCATAGGAGGAGGTGGATGAAAAGGTGGAGGGCCATGGAAATGATATGTTTCATCATAATAAGGACTTTTAAAGACCTAATAACACCTTGTTTTTATTAGGCCCCTTTGAGGTTTTGGATGAACTAGGTGTATTTGTTGAAGTTGATGCTAGTGAAGGAAGAGGAGTTTGGATGATGTGATTAATGTAGTCTAAATGATCTACAGGTTTTAGATCATTTTTTTTTGGATTGGGGATGACTACAACCTATGGTTGGCTTAGGCGAGGTGGTTGTGCTAAGAACATTTCAAGAGGTATCATAGCTATATTTTTAAATCCAGATACATGTGTGTAGGTATAGGTATAGTACTAGAGGATGTGGGTATAGGTTCGGTAGTGGTGTGTGATGAGAGCATAGGAATGGTTTTAGTAACAAGTGGTGGTTCAACAACTTTGAGTTTGTTGGATTTTGGTGTTGATTATGTGGGTGTTGATTCATTAAGTGGAAAAGGATGTAGGAAGGGTTTGAGTGATGGTTTCAATAGAAGGAGGCTCTGTAGTCATAATTTTAGGCTCATGTTGGTTACTGGTGTTGATTCTATGTGGATTTTGTTTCATTAGGTGTGAGGGTGGACTAAGGAATAGGCTCAATTTTTTATTACATTAATGATATGGATGAAAACATTTTTTTGTGGTTGGTTGAAAGATGAAAGGATGGTTTGGAAAAGGTTTCTTAAATATGTCAAGGTTTTGATTTGGAGGTGCATTTGGATTGTCCAAATGAAGGTCACCTTTTTCGATTAAATCTTGGAGCACATTGTGGAATGTATGACATATTTTGATGTCATGACCATTGACCCTATGGTACTTACAATAGTCATCATCCCGGTACCAAATGGGCTTGGATACTGATATGTCAATAGGTCGAATGGGAGGGAGAGATATCATGTTGGAAGCAAGTAGTTTGTCAAAAAATTACACTATAAGTCTCTCCTATAGTTGTGTAGTTACATTGTTGATGGGGACAGCTCGATGATAAGATTTTTCCTTGGGAGAAGATTTGACTATGATGGCATTGGCAGATGTTTTTTGACTTGTCATTGTTGGATGGTGATTTAGGTGGGAATTCAGCTTTTGGTTTCTTGGGATGAAGCTTTACCCATCCATCTTCTAGAGCTCACAATTTCTAGTTTACGGGCCATGGTAAAAGCTTCATCAAAAGTTTGAAATGATTGGATTTGTAATGTGGATGAGATGTGTTTAGTGCATGCATGATAAAAAATACCTCGATTAACTCTATTTGTGGTAATGTAAATGACAATTTGATTGGTGATGGCCCTCTCCAATGGGTGACAAAATCGGTGATGGACTCATCTTCAAATTGTCTAATGGCATATAGGTCATTGATGGTGACTTTATGGGCTATGTTGATAGAAAAGTGGTCTAAGAAAATTTGTGCAAGTTGTGTGAAGGAAAATAGGGAGTGTTGTGGAATGTTGTTGTACCAGTCTAAGGTGGGACCAGTGAGGGACATGGGGAAGGTCCTCAACATCAAATCTTGATCATGAGCTATTAAATAGCATGCATGATGGAAGGCACATATGTGTTGTTGGGGATCTTCTTTGTTGTAAAATTTGATAAGTTTAGGAAGTTCCCAGTGAGGTGGATATGGTTTGTATGGTACTGATGGGTGAATGGGCTCATTGCAAATTTGATCATAAGAGAGTGTATTCTTAGATGAGGATGAAGCAACTTCAAGACTGGATATGTGGCTTAAAAGGGCCTGGAGGGAATCGATTGTGTTTGTTGTTGTGAGGATGAGCCAAGTTGGAAATAGGACAAGTGTGCTTGGTATTTTTTATTAGGGATGTTTTGTTGGTAGAGAGTGTTTTGTTGATACAAAGCATTGTGCTGATAAGAGTTGTTCTGTTGAGGGATATGGTATTGTGGAATGTTTTTTTGAGGTGTGTTTTTTTGAGGGACTCCATATTGAGGAATGTTTTTTTGTGATACATTATGTTGATAAGGAACATTTTTTTGAGGGATGTTATGATGATAAGGGATGTTTTTTGGGATGTTTTGATAGGATGAGAAACTTTTTTTGTGAAGCTATAGGCTGTGAAGTTTGAATATACTGATATTGCAATGGCATCATCATATATATGTGAGTGGTTGTGAATATATGGGTGTTTTTTGGAGTACATAACAGAGGTGGTAGAGGATGGTGCCATGTTTGTGGAATGCTTTGTTGTGGGATATTGTATTGTGGAATGTTTTGTTGATGTGTTGATTGTGGCATGGAAATCAATGGTTGTGAAAGTTGTGGTATGTATTGTGAAAAAGATGTGTACTAGTAAATGGCACTAGTATTGACCAATGGCATGGTTGTGGGAATGGACATAGTGATATTCTGAATGGGACTAGTAACTTGTTGGGAAGATACAACAGTAGTAAAGGCCATGAAACCAATGGAGATGTTTGTACTGTGAGGAAACTGAGAGGAGTTGATGAGGAAGCAAGTGGTACTACTTAGAGGAGATGTGGATCCTATAGAAGGACTCGGTGAAGATGTGGATTGTTGAGTAAATGTATTTTGTGATGAGATCATGTGAAGGTCATAAAATGGGAGCTGAGAGACGTTGGGTTTTTGGGTTGACTAGTGAAAGATTGTTCATTCAATGTTTCAAATGGGTTAGTAGAGATGGTAGAGATATGGGGTTGACTATTGTTTGGTGTTTCAGGTTGATTTGAAGTGTATGGATATAACTATGTTGGACAACAGGGTCTTGGTTTTGATCAATGAGTTGTGCAATGACAAGATGAAGGGTTATGAGTGTATGGAATAGATTGGGGTGTGAATGGTTGCATTTGAACATTTCTTGCTGCCAAATAAGCATTGAGAGAAATGGGATTTGAGTCTAGCATTTCTTCAAAAATAGGGTCTCCTCTATTGTAGAAAGGAGGCTCGGATGCTCTAGGAGAGAATGGATGTTCTGATTCTAGTGTATGAGGAATTTGGCCATGGTAGTTGTTGTGAGAATGGAAAGATTTTTGTTCTATTTCATTATTATAGTTGACTCCTGATTCATTCCAAGTTTTTTGGGTGTCAGAAAAGGGATTGGATGTGTCCATTTGATAATAAGGGATTTGTTGTTGTATTGGTGTTGAAAGTGTTGTGGTGTAAAATGGGGCATGTTTTTGGAATGTAGGGGGTGGAGTAGACATGTCTTCAGAGGTATGGTTGTGAAGTTTTTGTCTAGTAAATACCATGATAAGAAAACACACAAACACCTAGGAAATGAAAATTAACTAGATGGGTTGATTTACAAACAATAAGCACAAACAGGAAAATGTTGTTTTGTATTAATCTTGATTAATTATAGAAAAAGTGAAATGTGTAAGATGGTTAACAAGGGTCCTAGGAAATGGTAAGCTATAGATAGTTTTAGGTATGTTAAGGGTGGAGTCCTCGATATACCCAAAGGTATGTGAGGCCCAACTCTATACTACTCTTGTATGGGCATGTATATTAGGGCCTACCCCCTCACTTCATGGTCCCATTGCGATAAGGGAGTCGGTGCTGAGCCAATATATATACGATAGACATGAGATTATACTCGCCAAACACGAGTCAGTTTCCTTCCTATTGGGTGATGAAATCCCAATCAGTTTCACCTGGTGGGAGTTTTTGAATGCATTTTTTTTTTATTTTGAAGTGATTTGGTTGTGTGTGAGGGAGAATAAGTGAATGTAACAATTTACCTCCCTAATTAGAACTAGATGATCAAGAAGTATGAAAGGTTCATTTTAAAACCCAAAATGAAATATTGATTTTGATGAGGACCAAAAAACAAGAATGCAAAATGGAAAGTTAAAAATATGGTTTTTAGAACTTACCGTGAGAGCGCTCCTATTTTATTTTTTTTATTTCAAATTTTAGCAATTTTTCCAAAGCATGTGT
Source organism: Taxus wallichiana var. yunnanensis (assembly GCA_018340775.1). NCBI lineage: Eukaryota > Viridiplantae > Streptophyta > Pinopsida > Cupressales > Taxaceae > Taxus > Taxus wallichiana. The sequence goes on from CM031234.1 coordinate 131,654,656, forward strand.
TTAGAAAATCCAAAAAAAACTCCCAAAAAAAAAAACTCTATAATCAGATTAGTAGAAGACAGAAAAATGAAAAACAAGAAATAAAAACTGATTAAGAAATGAAAAAAAACAACACAGGGAATCATTGGATGATTGGGAAAATCATAGGTGATTATCCTAATCGTGGGTGATTGAAAAAAGTGAAAAACAATGGTAAAACTATTGATAAAGTAAGACAAGAAAAAAAGGGACAAGGGTCCCACCTGGGCATGCCAGAATGTCAAGCATGTTTTTACCTTGGGTTTTCTTTATGTCTCAAGGGGTAACAACCTAACTCAACCTCAGTATGGTGGGGTTTCTAAGATACCCATGGATGTGGATGGATGTTGTGTGATATTGCACTCCATGAAGAATGTGAACAAGGATTATTTTTCCTACAAGAAAGCCTACAAATCAAATCATTAAACAAGATAATGTTAGTAAAATAATGGGGTAGGTTGTCTAGCTAAAAATCCTAGTCCCTAAGAAGCCCAAATACTTCCTTTAATGGATATCAATACTTAAGAATCAATTAAGTTTTTTATTGATAATAATAATGTTGTAATACAATATGATAAAATGGAAAATATGACCAACTATGTCATTTATTTAGGTGGATATATACATAAAATCATAATAACAAGCTTAGAACCAAAGATCAGATTCTTGATCCATGTAAATTTTTAGAGAAATTAGATCCTACAGACCAACTAGGTCTTCCTCTTCGTGAAATAAGACTCGGGTTCAGAAATGAAATCCTCAACAAAGAAGTCTAACACTTCTTCCTAGTATCGTAGAGATGTGCAAGTGTGGTGTCGATGTTCAGGGATGTTGATATAACTATTGGTGTTAAACTCTGATGCAGTGTGGTAGTCCTCCGGTATGTCTAAACTAGATTCATAGTTATGTTCATATTGTGCAAGGTCTTCTTGGAGCCTTTGAGCCTCATAATACGCATCCCAAAATGCCTCATTTGATTCTCGAATACACTTTGAGTTGATGCAAAAATGGATTCTAGATGATCAAAAGGTGTGGCTTGAATTGCAAAAAATCTCTAGGTCATGAAGCAACTCATACTACTCCCAGTACAAAGGATGACAGATAACGAGAAAAGAGACAATGTCAGAAGTAGGGTAATTATTACCACTAAAGGCCATCTAAAATCACCATGTTGGGAAAAATGTTAGAAAATGATAGAAAACCAATAAAAAGGTTAGGTAGATTATGAGAAATAGGTAATAAAATAAATATTGAACAAGAATCGCCAACGATCGGAAAATTGTTGGTGATTTATGTTAGTTTTAACACCCTAAAAAAATAGAGACAAAAATTAATTAAGCTATGATTTAAAGCAATTCTCTAAACATATACAATATGATAATTGTAATACATACAAAATTACATGTAACATCCTCATTTATGACTTAGAAAACATGGGAATTTTTTTTTTAACATAATTTTCTATTTTATATATTCACATAATCTAGTACACACATTCCTTTGTTAATCCATCACATAACAAAAAACCATATGCAACTATATGACTCAGTGTTATATCGATATTTCATTTCATGACTTGGTATGAAACATATCTCTCATGTTTATATTTTTCTTGTGTATATGAATTATACTTTGGTTCCTTTACCCTTTATGGGTCATTCAAGTGTTATTGTCTAAGAAGCCTATCTGAGTATCTGTTACTAATACTCATATGAAATCTCACAACCTTAGACCAGGTGACATAAGAAACACAACCAGAAACATTTATGATACTTTGGCCAAATTTTTAAACATGTTTACCATGTTTACATCCCTATAACTCATACTCGTCGAAAGGAATATGTCTTTCACCCCACTCTAAATATTATCTAGATTAGTCTTCCTTGAATTTTGTCAACCAATTCCAGTCAAATTTTCACACTAAATAGGGACAACTCACATAAACTAGTGTGGCAGTTTACTTGTGGTGACTAAGGATAAGTAGACATACTCAAATCGACTTTCATTGATTCGGGTGTGTTTATTCACCCTAGGTCAACATAAGTTGATGAAAACACTTAGTTATATGCCTATCTCAATTTAGAGTAAAATTGTGAACTGAAGTTCCTCTTATGAAAGTTGAGTTAGAGGAGCTTAGTAGGATATTGAGGCATAGTGGTTTCTTCACAGTATCCACCTAATGAATTTCATCATTAAGTGGGTATTGCAACAACATTTATATTGCATCAGCCCACTAAGTTCCTTTAACATAACTGACATACTTAACGAGTCATTATTTTAATTAAATTTCAGCTTGTTAATTAGTTTAATTTACATTAAGCATCATACCTAGGGGTCCACTAAGTTTGTATGATTAATCCTTTAAGAAAGGATTGAAATGCACTTTTACACTATTTGAAGGTATGTAGATCAATTTTGCATTCATGTTTATGAACTCATTATTCATTAACCATTATTTCATTAAGCCTTATAATTCAATCCAAATTAAGTAAGTAAGAACATATAGTATCTTTTGTTTAAGTTTATCAAATGTAAACAATTCAGATTGTATATATGATAAATTAGATTTAGTGTTTTCATATCATTCAATCCATCTTACTTAACCCTATTATCTTTCTAATTACCATGTATCATTCCCATTATAATAGAACATACAACCTTTCAACATTATTGATATATTTTATCAACATAAGTAAGGATCATAAACTATGTCCTTATTAATTATAACAAGTAGTGTTTTCCCCTTTTCCCACATTAAGATCTAATATCTTAATCAAAATTATAATAACATAAGGGGAATTAACTTGATAAGAATGCAACATCATTCTTTTCAACATAACATTATACTACTTCCCATTTCGAATAAGGTTTAACATATTAGGATCATAACTCATAATAGTTCATTAATGTCCCATAAATTAATTGAATTATACATGTAATTATTTATCCAAGAAATTCCCAAAGTCTTAGATAACTAGTAAGTCAAGAGATTTTATGTCCTAGGATTAACAATCGATCTACAATAATCATATAGAATGGATAATCCAATTATCAATTCCAATCATACAACAATTTATTCTAACAAAGGTAGAATTAACTTTATTTCAACTTAATAAATATTTCATAAGTTTTTCAATCAATAATGACAACATTTCACAATAAATACAAATAATAAGGCACTATGTCCTTTTTCTTTTTCAAAAAATTCCTTTCAAGGGCCTTTTAATACATTTAAAAATCATCGAATGAAATGAACTTATCAATAAAACAAATGTAACTTTCTATAAGTCTTTCTCCTTTCAATTTTCACAAAATCCATCTGCATAATTGTTAGCATGTGTCAGTTCATGAGAACTAGCATGATAAGAACTAAACATTAGAATACAATATGCTAATATCTATCAATTTCATGGAAGGAACACTTCTATTTAATGAAATTGTTCTAAGTTCCTAATCAATAACAAATTTTAAAAGCATAGGAAAATGCCACAATGTTAAATTAGGAAAAGAAGTCACATGTACCCTTTTATGAACCTTTTCCCTAAAATGAAAAAAGTTTAGAAATCATTCAAGTTAAAACCATTGGTCAAATAAGTCAAAAATAAAATATCACAATGTTTTGATTTCAATCAGGTAATCCTAAAGATTACATGATTGAAATCAAAACTCCTACCATCATTCATTATTTTCTTTCCTTAACACAATTACTTCATACTTTGTAATAATGATGTAGATAGTAAATCAAATAGAAAAAAAGACATTTCCTAACAGACCAATCACTTGATATACCAAGGAAACTATTCTAACTAAAATGGAAAACTCGTAACAATACCAAAATTATCCAAGTATCCAATTAACCATTCATTAACTATCACAACAATCAAGGAATCGAGTTAAAATTCAATGTAACTTAACAAAATACTCAAGTATTTTCCATTTCTCCTATCAACTAAGTTCTCTTCACATAGATTAAAAATATTACTTAGTCAATCAAGAGAATCAAAATAAATAAATACAATAAAATATTCATCAAATAAGAAATCAAATGACTACCAAGTGAATGTCAATCAACTAAATTGAACCATGACAAAAATAAGGACATGAAAAAAACGAAATAACAATGGATTATCCTCAAATTATTCTTCAATAATTTTTGACCAAATCAGCCATGGAATCCCAATAAGACCATGCATCATGAGAGAATTTAATTCTACAAAAGACAATTTTACTTTGATAGTTGAATTCTTCTAGAGGTAAGTAATAAATATTAAATTCTCCATATAAAAATAAAAATACTCCATTTATAAGATCAAGTTTTAAAAATAATGTCCCAAAATTAATATCGACTTAGAGTTCGAAAGGCTCAAACAATAATCGAGAATATTTAAAAATCGAAATTAATTTTTCAACTAAAGACCATAAAACTAAACCAAAATGGTGAGAATAAATGTCCCAAAGGGAAAAAAGAAATATTACAAGGATTTCATTCCCTACAAAATAACAACCAAGATTTACACCATCCCTTTAAAATGGTAATCTTCAAAATAAGAAACAAATAATCAATAGTAGAAGAAACCGAGTTTCTTTAAAAATCAAGTGATTTCCTTTCCAAAAGTAAGGCTTTGAAAAAAACAAAAATGCACACCCATGAAGGGTTTTAAAATATTTTTTATACTCCATTAAGATCTAATCGAACTACATAAACTATGGTCAAGAAGACAAAATAGAAACCTAAAAATAGAAATAGTCAAGGAAGTAATAACCCACATTTTTCTTAACGATTCCCAAAAAATGAGTACTAGTTTACTAAACAAAGTGACCTATGGGTATAAATCTAGAATCATCTCTTTTTCAAAAACCAACAATATTTCAAATAAACCCAAATTTTTTTTTTTAAAAAAAATCAATATCATCACCTTGTTTTCATATTACAATCTTAGTACCATTTTGGAAAATAGAGTCATTGGAATGACCATAACCATCCTTGCAAAGAAAATAAAACCTTATTATATGCAACCAAAAGAAAGGTGAATGAAAAATTTCTTCAAACCACTTACAGATCAAATATTTTTAATTAAGTCATCCTCAATCAACTTTGTATGTTCTTACAGTTAAGTAGTTATAAATACAACACAAACATAATAGTTTTCAAAAAAACCTAGAATCAAATATTCAATATATAAAAAGAATAACAAGTTAAAATATAAACCCAATATTTCAACCACAAACTCAACTAAGAAAGAAATATTAAAAATGAGAAGATTTAATTTTCATGAGATTGATAAATACAAAAATATCATAATGGGTTAGAGCCTATCATGCCTAGTAGTGCTCTTGTAAAACTCTTCCTGGTTCCTTGAGTTTCCCTTCAATATTTTGTGAAAAAATACACAAAAATTTGCACCCAAATCCTTAGAAACCCCCTTAATTTTCTCCCCATTTTCATTTATAGTTTTAACAATAAATTTCCTCCATTATTTCCACCATGCAATGAAAATTTAAGAATGCAACTAAATCGAAACTAGTAGTTCAAATAATGGAGAAACAACATGCAAAGACATTGAGCTCAAGAAAAAAAAATGAACTTCAACTACCACCCAAAATTTCCATTTTCCACGGTTTCATCTCGGATTTTCCCAAGGTGTTTTTCCACTCATGGATCAAAAATAATAAATTCCAGGATGGTTTGATAGGTCCACCAAAAAATCCTCTAACCATCCATTCAATAAATTGATAACATTAGTTCAAAATAAATAATGCCGAGTCATTAGTGATATTATTTAGTGGAAATGCACCAAATTAGACAAAGTCACCACCAAAGCTGGCCAAGAAGAACATTTATTAACAATTAAATTCTCCAAGTGCTCCTCAAAATGAAACCACCACCCTTCATTAACCCAGTCATATCCTCAATGCCAACCTTAGTTGTCCTTAGGTTAGGTTTAGGTCCCTTTATAAATAATTCTAACCTTATCTTAGGCTAAGGATATAACTTAATTCCTTTAGGTAGTTTAGGAATTAGATCCCCTTCTCAAAAATACATCTAATCTTACCTTAGGATAATATGCATCTAGCATATCTAGGTTTTCAAATGGAATAATTATCACCTTAGTGATATTTTAGTTAGGTCCATTACTAACATTTCTTAGCTTTAAAGTATTTAACATGAATAGTATTAACATACTCTAACATCTCAAAATAATTATATTTCACTAAAAGAGTGCATTTAAATGATGCTTCTAGGTGCTCTAATGGCATCACTTCATTCAAGCCTAGATGAGATGACATTTTTGTAATAAGACAAAGTCAATTAGACTTAATAAAATGATCATACCACTTATCGATCAAAGGCATGCCTTGGATCACTGAAATTTATCCAAGGTATGACTATCCTTTAATAATAATGAATTAAACCATGGTTCATATTAAATAATGTAACTTAAGTATCTTACCAACATAGTCCTTAGACTAAATTTACTCAATTCACTTGGTTTATAAAATTATACCACAAAACTCAGCATAGTGAGCATATGAATAAAATCCAACATTAGTACAATTCTAATATAGTATGAATTCATAGAGTTAGAAGATAAATCATTTAATCAATAAAAAACATGATCAATAGTCAAGAGAGTAAACCATCTTAGAACATAAATCATATATCTACATTTGCAAATTTTAGTTGAAGAAACAAGTTAAGATATCAATCATGATGGAGGCATTACATACCTCCCCTCTAAAATCATCATCATCCCGATGATTAACTTAGTCCACACACATTTTTTAAGAACATAGGCATAAATATAACTTATTCATCCATCAAAATTCTTAAACAGATATCAAATTTGTAGAAATTTAAGTTTCTCAAAACTTATTACAACATCAAATTTATTGTTCAAGTACTTATAGAATAAATTACTTTCCCAAAAATGGTAAAAATCATAAATAGTTTTCAGACTTAGTAATCAATATCACAAAAATCAGAATTAATTTTGTTCAAAAATATGAGGAAAAGTAGTTTTTATGTCCTCAAGATTTTCCCAAGTTGCACTCTCTTCACTAAAATGGTCCCACTGGACCTTACATTGACTTATTTCATGATTTCACAGTGTAACTTGTGAGTTTCCAACACTTTATGGGTTCAACCATGATTATTCTTGGGTCTTGGACCTACAAGGAATTCCAATTTAACACATGTGATAAATCTAAAACATATTTCTTAAGAAAAGAAATATGAAAAACATCATGCATTCATGCCAATGTGGGAGGTAATGCTAAGTGATAAGCTACTAGGCTAATCACTTCTATAATTTTAAAAGGTCCCACAAAATGAGGTGATAACTTGGTTTCTTTTCCAAAGTAATTGAGCTCTTTTTAGGCTTGACACGTAAAAATACTTTTTCACCAAGTTCAAATTTCCTATCACCCTTTTCAGGTCTGCATAGATTTTCTTCCTATCAGCAACTTCCTTTAATCATTCATGGATTAATTTTACTTGTTGTTCCATTTTAGTAAGCATTTCAGTTCAATTACCTCTCTATCTTTAATGTTATCCCAACTAACTTGGGTTCTGCACTTTTATCCATATAATGCTTCAAAAGGTGTCATTTTAAGAGAGGAATGATAAGTATTATTGTATGCAAATTCAACTAAAGGAAGGTATTCTTCCATTTTACTTCTTGGTCCATATAGTACATTCTCAACATATCTTCCATTACCTAATTTACTCTTTCTATTTTCCCATCCATTTTCGATGATATGCGAACTAAAATTAGTTTCATTCCTAAGGATGCATTTAGTGTTTTCCAAAAATGTGATGTCATTCTTGGATCTCTATCGAAAAATAATCAACTTTCAGGTACACCATGCAATCTAAAAATTTCATGAAAAATATTTTTGCAAGGACAGTGAATCATCTTTAAATTTCTAGCAATGAAATGAGATACTTTTGTTAACTTTTCAACCACAACTAAAATAACATCATGCTTATTTTTAGACATAGGAAACCCTTGAACAAAATCCATACTTATTACTTTCATTTATATTTTGTATGCTATGAGGGTATAATAAACCAGGTTGGATGCATATGTTCAACCTTAACTCATTGACATTCAAGACAATGTGAGACAAAATCAATTATGTCTTTCTTCATTCCTTTCCAAAAATATTGTTGTTTTACATCAACAAAAATTTTTGTAACTCTAGGATGTCCTGAGTAAGGAGAGTTATGAAATTTGTCATCAATTTCTTCCTTAACTCATTTTCTAAGGGTACATACACCTATTTTCATACCTTAAAATTCCTTCATTATCAAAGCTAAAACCTTTGTATCTTACATCATTAGGATCTACAACAAGTGTTGTTTTTACTTGCTAAAAATATGAATCAAAATTCATTGCATTCTTTACTTCATCCTTAAACTGAGTTCTCAAAGTTACAAGTGTAAAAATATGTTTCCTACGACTTAGTGCATCTGCCACTCTATTTTCTTTACCTTTAATGTAACTTATGTCAAAATCATATTGTGATAAAAAAATCTAACCATCTTCATTGTCTTGCATTCAGATTTGGTTGTGTGAAAATATATTTCAGCCCAAGGTGGTCATTTTTAACTCAAAGGGTCTACCTAAGAGATAATGTCTCCATACTTGAAGTGCATGAACTATGGAAGCAAGCTCTAGGTCATGGGAGCATAATTCAACTCATGTAACTTGATTTTTCTACTCTTCATAAGCTATAACATGATCATTTTGAAGTAATATACCTCTAATCCTTCTCCTAAGCATCTGTAACTACTGTAAAGCTTCCATTTGGATCCAAAATAGTCAAAATAGGTGTTGTAGTTAGTTGTTCTTTTAGAGTTTTAAATGTTGCTTCACATTTATCACTCCACACAAAATTTTTGTATTTCTTTTGTAATGAAGTAATTGGGGCATAACTTTTAAAAAGTCCTTAACAATTTTTTAATATCTGGAAAGCCCCATGAAGCTTCTAACTTCATGAACATTATTAGGTGTTGGCCATTCAATTATGGCTGCAATATTTGATGGATCAACTAATATTCCATCTTTTCTTATAACATGTCCTAAATAATGCACTTTTGTTTCATAAAAGGAACATTTTGACAATTTACCATACAATTTTCTCTTTCTCAAAATATCAAGTACAATCCTTAAATGCTCATTGTGCTCCTCTATGCTCTTAGAATAGATAAGAATATCATCCAAGAATACAAGAAAAACTTGTCCAAGTATTCTTGAAAGATATTATTCATCAAATTCATGAAAGTTGCAGGTGCATTTGTTAAACCAAAAGGTAAAACAATGAATTCATAGTAATGTCCATACCTTGTTCTAAAAGTTGTTTTGTGAATGTCATCATCCTTGATTCTCAATTGATGATATCCAGATCAAAGATCTATCTTTGAATAAAATGATGCACCACATCTGATCAAACAGATCATCAATCCTAGGAAGAGGATATCTATTTTTTTTATTGTTGCTTTATTTAACATTCGATAATCAATACAAAGTCTAAGTGTTTCATCTTTATTTTTAAACAAAATTATCGTGTGCTCCCAAGGTGAGACACTTGGTCTTATCAAGCCCTTAGACAAAATTTCTTGTAACTATGCCTTAAGTTCCACTAATTCAGTTGTATTCATGTGGTAAGGTGCCTTGGAAATAGGTTTGTCCCAAGTTTGATCTCTATTGTGAAGTCAAATTATCATTTTGTGGAAGACCGGTAGTTCTTCTGGAAACACATCACTAAATCTCTTAACAATGGGTATTTTTCCAAAAATTACTACCTTCTTCTATGTTTTAGAAATTTTTACTACATATAACATGTAACCTTTATTTTTGGCCTTCTTAAGCTTGCATAGTAATAACTTCCTAACTGAAATTTCTCTTTTTACTCCTTGTATGTTTGTTATTTTCTACAGATCATCAAGGCATTTAATGTGTTTTTCAAAACAATCTAACTTTTGCTTTATGATCAAAAGCCAATTTACACCAATTATGACATCATATGACCCTAAAGGAGCAACATAAAGGTCTACTTCTGTAGTAAAACTTGGTAATTCTAAGGTTGTGCCAAAAAGACATTTACTAACAATATGGACAACATTATTACCATAATGAACAGTCCATGATTTTTCCATTATTCCAGCTTTTCTTTTTAATTTTATAGCTAATTTGTTAGAAATGAAACATTATGTAGCACCAGTATCAAAAATATATGGTAACAGGTGTACCAAATAATTTACCTAGCACTTCTATGGGCATAGCTTTCTTTTCAGCTATTTTTATCATACATGTATCTTGTGTTGTTGGTTGCTATCATTTTTCTTTAGAGGGCACTGATTTGCATAGTGATCCTTTCCACAATTATAACAACCCCCTATAGTCCTCTTTTTGGTTCAAACTTATTTTCAACCTTTGAAATTACTATTTTGGCCTCCATAAGTTTTCTGTCCATTGTTGTTATTCTTTACAAAATTATTTTTGTTATTCGCAACAAGTTTATTTGTTGTTGTTTTTTCTTACTATTATCAGCCAAAAACCTTTTTTAGTGCCAAAATTTTTCCATGCCACCTTTTTGGGTGCAAGTGATGAAGAAGAGTTGGTGATTTTCTTTTGATTCTCCTCTTTATGTGTAGAAAATTTGCCTTCAATTTTTGTTCTTTCCTTATGGATTTTTCTACAACTCCTTCCATGGTGGTTGGGTTGTGTACATCTACCTCTCCACCAATGATAGGATTCAGCCCCATAATGAACTTGTGTATCCTAAAATTTTCATTAGTTTGGTACTATGGTACATACTTGAGAAATTTTGGTAAACTTCTCCCAAGTATTTAATTACGGTAAATTTTCCTTGAACTAAGTTTTGAAACTCTAACATCTTTTGATCATAATAGAGTTGTGGAAACCATCATTTCCTAAAATAGCCCTTAAATTGATCCCAAGTAATGTTGGCCTCATCAACATTCAATTCAACCTTGTGGTTGTCCCACCATGATGATGCTTCATGGGAAAGTGATAAGCTCCCCATACAACTTTGGTTTCTTTGAGAAGTTCCTTATTGCAAAGTACTTCTCCATTTCATTGAGCTAATTCTCAGCCCCATCTCCCAGTGTAGTGCCATCAAAATTTGGTGGACTTATCCTTTTTATATCATTAGTAAGTTCAAATCTTTCCTTTTTATTTTCAAGCTGATTAGGTGCATTTTTAACATTATTATTGCATTTTTAACATTATTATTTTCTACATTATTGTTATCAATGCCAAGATTTCACATTAGCGTTGTTTCTTGAGGTGGTTGATTGTTATTATCAAGCATCATCTTCCTCCTCTTCATTTCCCATTACTTTTGTTCAAGTACAACAAGATGATCTCTTGTGTCCAATAGGGAAACAAGGATCTCATCAAGTTTTTGTGTTGTAGCTGCCTCACCACCTAGGAGGCGGAATTATTTGTAGCACCTCCCCTTGTTCTAACCATTTTTGTTAACAAGAAATTAAGTTTTTATCATATATGGACTCAAATAGGTCCAAGAGCTGCAACCTTCAAGCTCGATACCAAAATGTAACATCCTCATTTATGACTTAGAAAACAGGGATTTTTTTTTACATAATGTTCTCTATTCTAAATTCACATAATTTAGAACACACATTCCTTTGCTAATCCATCACATAACAGAAAACCATATGCAGTTGTAATGACTCAGTGTTATACCGATCTCTCATTTCATGACTCGGTATTAAACCGATCTCTCATGTTTATCTTTTCTTGTGTATACAAAGTATACTTTGGTTCCTTTACCCTTTATGGGTCATTCAAGTGTTACTTGTCTAAGAATCCTATCTGAGTATCTATTATTGATACTCATCTAAAATCATGTAACCTTAGACCAGGTGACATAAGACAATGCAACCAGTAGTTTTGATACTTTGGCCAAATTTTTAAACATGTTTACCATGTTTACATCCCTAGATGACATACTCATCGAAAGGAATATGTCTTTCACCCCACTCAAACTATTATCTAGATTAGTCTTCCTTGACTTCTATCAACCAATTCCAAGTCAAAGTTTCACACTAAATAGGGAAAAATCACATAAAATAGTGTGAAAGTCTACTTGTGGTGACTAAGGATAAGTAGACATACTTGAATGACTTTCATCGATTCGGGTGTGTTTATTCACCCTAGGTCAACATAAGTTGACAAAAACACTTGGCTATATGCCTATCTTAGTTTAGAGTAAAACTATGAACCAAAATTCCACTTATGACAATTGAGTTAGAGGAGCTGAGTAGGATATTGAGGCATAGTGGTTGCTTCACAATATCCACCTAATGAATTTTGTCATTAAGTGGGTATTGTGCAACAACAACTATACTGCAACATCCCACTAAGTTCCTTTAATGAAACTGACATACTTAATGAGTCATTAGTTTAATTAACTTTCATCTTGTTAATTAGTTTAATTTACATTAAGCATCGTACCTAGGGGTCCACTAAGTTCATATAATTAATCCTTTAAGAAAGGATTTAAAATGCACTTTTACACCAATTGAAGGTATGCAAATCAATTCTACATTTCATGTTTATGAACTCATTATTATTTAACCATTATTTCATTTAGCCTTATAATTCAATCTGAATTAAGTAAGTAAGTAAGAAGAATCTAGTATCTTTGTTTAAGTTTATCAAATGTAAACAATTCAGATTGTATATCTGATAAATTAGATTTAGTTTTTTCATATCATTCAATCCATCTTACTTAACCCTATTATCTTTCTAATTACCATGTATCGTTCCCATTATAATAGAGCATACAACCATTCAACATTATTGATATATTTTATCAACATAAGTAAGGATCATAAACTATGTCCTTATTAATTATAACAAGTAGTGTTTTCCCCTTTTCCCACACTAAGAATCTAGTATCTTAATCAAAATTTTATAATAACATAAAGGAATTAACTTGATAAGAATGCAACATCATTCTTTTCAACATAACATTATACTACTTCCCATTTCTGAATAAGGTTTCACATATTAGGATCATAACTCATAATAGTTCACTATTATCCCATAAATTAATTGACTTATACATATAATTCTTTATCCAAGAAATCCCAAAGTATTAGATAACTAGTAATTCAAGAGATTTTTGTCCTAGGATTAATAATTAGATCTAAAATCATCATAGATAATAGATAATCCAATTATCAAATTCCAATCATACAATAATTTATTCTAACAAAAAGTAGAATTCACTTTATTTCAACTTAATAAATATTTCATAAGTTTTTCAGTCAATAATGACAACATTTCAAAAAAATACAAAATTACTAAGGCATATATGTTCATTTTTTCTTTTCCACAAATTTCCTTTTCAATCCTTTCAATACATTTAAACATCCAAATAAAATGAACTTTATCAATAAAACAAATGTAACTTTCTATAAGTCTTTCTCCTTTCACTTTTCACGAAATCCATCTGCACAATTGTTAGCATGTGTCAGTTCATGAGAACTGAGCATGATAAGAACTAACACATTAAAACAATATGCTACTATCTATCAATTTCATGGAAGGAACCCTTCTATTTAATGAAATTGTTCTAAGTTCCAAATCACTAACAACTTTTAAAAGCATGCAAAAATGCCACAATGCCAAGTTAGGAAAAGAAGTCACATGTACCCTTTTATGAACCTTTTTCCCTAAACTAACAAAAGTTTAAAAATCATTCAAGTTAAGACCATTGGTCCTAAAAGTCAAAAAAAAATATCAAGTTTTTGAGATTTCAATCAGTAATCCTAAAGATTACATGATTGAAATCCAAAACTCCTACCATCATTCATTATTTTTTTCCTTAACAATTTACTTCATACTTTGTAATAATGATGTAGATGGTAAATCAAATAGCAAAACAAGACATTTCCTAGTAGCCAAGTCACTTGATATACCAAGGAAACTATTCTAACTAAAATGAAAAACTGTAATAATACCAAAATTATCCAAGTATCTAATTAACCATTCATTGAACTATCACAACAAGTCAAGGAATCAAGTTAACAATTCAATGTAACTTAACAAAATAGTCGAAGTATTTTCCATTTCTCTCCTATCAACTAAGTTCTCTTCACATAGATTAATAAATATTACTTAGTCAATCAAGAGAATCAAAATAAATCGAATACAATACAATATTCATCAAAAAAAAATCAAAACACTACTACCAAGTGAATGTCAATCGACTAAATTCAAACCATGACCAAAATAAGGACAAGAACACAATGAAATAAAAATGGATTATCCTCAAAGTTATTCTTCAATAATTTTTGACCAAATCAGCCATGGAATCTCGACTAGACCGTGCATAGAGGAATTTAAGTTACAGAAGATGATTTTACTTTGATAATCAACTTCTTCATAAGGTAAGCAATAAATTTAATAGTCCTCCATTTAAAATAAATAGACTCCATTTATAAGTTCAAGTTATGAAAACACTGTCCCAAAATTAATATCGACTCAGAGGTCCAAAAGGCTCAAACAATAACTGAAAATATTTAAAACTTAGAAATTAATTTGATGACTAAAGACCATACAACTCAACCAAAATGGTGAGAATAAATGTCCCAAAAGGAAACAACACAATATTACAAGGATTTCATTCCCTGCAACATAACAACCAAGATTTATGCCATCCCTTTAAAAGGGTAATCCTCAAAACAAGAAACAAATAATCAATAGTAGAAGAGATTGAGTTTCACCTAACAATCAACCGATTTCCTTTCCACAAGGAAGGATTTAAAACAAACAACAAAAATGCACACCCATGAAGGGTTTTAAAATATTTTAGACTCCATTAAGCTCTGAATCAAACTACAGAAAGTATGGTCAAGAAGACCAAAATAGAAACCTACAAATAAATGATCAAGGGAAAACAAGCCCATTTTTTCTTAATTATTCCCTTATAACCAAGTACTAGTGCACTAAAAAAGTCACCTATGGGTATCAACCCAAATCATCTCTTTTCCAAAAACTAGTAGGATTTCAAATAACCCCAAATTAAACAAATAAAAAGTAATATCATCACCTTGTTTATCATATTACAATCTCAGTACCATTTTAAAAACAGAGTCATTGGAATGACCATAACCATCCTTGTAAAGAAAAAATGATAAAAACCTTATTATATGCAACTAGAAGCAAGGTGAATGAAAAATTTCTTACAAACCATTTGCAGATCAATATTTATAAGCAGAGTCATCCTCAATCAACTTTGCATGTTCTTATAGTTAATCAATTTTAAATAAAACACAAAATAGTTTTCAAAACAACCCCGAACCAAAGATTCAAGGTATATAAAAAGAATAACCAGTAAAAATATAAACCACAATATTTCAACCACAAAATCAACTCAGAAAGAAATATCAAAAAATGAGAAGAGTTATTTTCACAAGATTGATAAATACAAAAATATCAAATGGGTTAGATCCTATCATGCCTGGTAGTGCTCTGCTAAAACTCTTCCTAGTTCCTTGAGTTTCCCTTCAAGATTTTGCAACAAAATCCACAAAACTTTACACCGAATCCTCGAAACCCCCTTACTTTTTCTCCCCATTTTCATTTATAGCTTTAACAATAAATTTTCTCCATTATTTCTGCCATGCAATGGAAAATTTAAGAATGCAACTAAATCAAAATAGTATTTGAAAGAAATGGAGAAACAACATGCAGAGCCATTGAGCTCAAGAAAACAAAATGAACTGCCACACCAAACTTTTCCCTTTTCCACAATTTCATCTCAAAGTTTCCCAAGGTGGTTTTCCACTCATGGATAGAAAATAATAAATGTCTAGGATGTTTGACATCCCCAAAAATAATCACTAATCGTCATTCAATCTAATTGATAACTATCAGTTCAAAATAAATAATTCCAAGTCCTTAGTGATGCTTTTTAGTGGAAATACCAAATTAGACAAAGTCACCGCCAAAGATGGCCGAGAAGAACATTTATTAACAATTAAATTCTCCAAGTACTCCTCAAATGGCAGCACCACCTCCTTCAATAACCCAATCCTATCCTCAATGCCAACCTTAGTTGTCCTTAGGTTAGGTTCATGGTTAGGTTTAGGTCCCTTTCTAAATAATGCTAACCTTAGCTTAGGCTAAGGATGTAAATGAATTCCTTTAGGTAGTTTAGGAATTAGGATCCCCTCTCCAAAATACATCTAATATTACCTTAGGATAATATGCATCTAACATAGCTAGGTTTTCAAATGGAATAATTATCACCTTAGTGTTATTTTAGTTAGGTCCCTTACTAACATTTCTTAGCTTTAAAGTATTTAACATGAACAATACTAACATATGCTAACATCTCAAAGTAATCAGATTTCACTAAAAGAGTGCATTCATTGGATGCTTCTAGGTGCTCTAATGGCATCACTTCATTTGATCCTAGATGAGATGACATGTTTGCAATAAGAAAAAGTCAATTAGACTTAATAAAATGATCGTACCACTTATCAATTAAAGGCATGCCTTGGATCACTGAAATTGATCCAAGGTATGACTATCCCTTTAATAATTAATTAAACCATGGTTCACATTAAATAATGTAACTTAAGTATCTTACCAACATAGTCCTTAGGACTGAATTTACCTCAATTCACCTAGTTTATATAGATTATACCACAAAACTCAGCATAATGAGCATATGAATAAAATCCAACATTAGTACAATTTTGATATAGTATGACTTCAATAGATTTATAAGATAAATCATTTAATCAACAACAAACATGATCAACATAATTTCCCGATAATTTCCTGCTGTAACACACTCCAAGATAATTTATGGAAATGGATATTATTTTCCCATTTCATGGTTTGAAACAAATTATTCTACCATCCACAAACATGTATTATTGCTTCACAAATTGATACGAGATCATACAAATGATGGAGAGAACCAGCGATGGAGAGAACTACGGGGATACGGTTTCTGCAGCTTTGGCTGCAGAATGTCTGCGAACCACGGTTAAAAATACTGAGGAAAAGCTGATCTATAGCCATAGCCCGTTTTTGACCGGGTACGAAAGCAAAAGTGGGTGGTACAGCCGGTCAGGTCTCTGCAGATCTGGCCGCCGCGAAAGTCTGCAGCAACATGACAAAACTTGCGAGGAAAAGCAGATCTCGATCGCATGGCTAAGAAAAATGAGAAATGCAGATCCACACCTTTGGCACGGAATAAGCTTTTCAAAGCCCTAACCTCAAGGTGGGTCCGAAAAGCACTAAACTTTATTCATGGGAAATGGACAAAGAGGGTGCCACCTGTCTAAGGGTCCCAGATGGTTTTGTTGATAGAGCTTTAAACAAAACAAACCTCTCCCTTGTTGGTAAGTTTCTTGGCTCTAGACCTAATATAGATTTCATTAGAAAATGGGCTATGAGAAAATGGAATCCTAAGGGAGCCCTAAGCATTACCATTATGCCAAAAGGTTTTTTCTTGGCTAAATTTAACCAACAAGAGGATTTAGATTCGGTGTTACTGGGAGGCCCCTGGTGGCTGGGAAATATGGGTCTTTTTTTAAAAAAATGGTATCCGGGTTTTGATCCAAATACAGAAAATATAAACACCATTCCAATCTGGTGTAGGCTACCAGGACTGCCATTGCATCTATGGGATGATGAAATACTGCTAAATATTGCAAAATCCCTAGGCGCACCTATTGGAATAGATGGACCCACAAGAAACAGATCCAGGCTTGCTTTTGCTCGGTTCTGCATTGTCTCAGCCATTGATCAGGAGTTTCCGGAGCACATAATCTTGAAAACTAGATTTGGATCCTGGACTCAAAAAATTGAAGTTGAGACCTTAAGATGTAAGCTGTGCCATAGTATTGGTCACTCTGACAAAAACTGCAACAAGAAGAAGACCCCTCTTTTGGTTTCTGATCAGCCTGGGATAGACACAGATCTGAACAAAGTCAGCAGGGATCCAAGCAAGGAAAGGAAAACTGATGATAAAGGTCCCAGCCAGAGGAATGTGCAACTAAATAGTAGGGAAAAAAAAAAAAAAAAGGGGGTTTTAGAACTCATATTAAGAAGCATCTTGTCTGGCGTCCCAAAGCTGCAACAATAGCTTTGCCTGAAGCCCCCAACAAAGATGTAGTGGACAAAACTGTGAAGGCATCTCCGGGCAAGCCTTTTGAAACTTCTGTGAATGAAGACCTTGTTAAGGTATCCTTGGAAGTAATCGAACAAGATGGTTCAGTGAAGGCCATTTTATCCCTTCTGGTTCAGAAGAGAAAGAAATCCTGTCTTTCACTACAGAGGAAGCTTGTAACAAGGAGGATATGAGTGTGATTGAACCCCTGGAGATTCTCTATACTGGAGAGAAAGGAAATGCGGATCCGCTGCCATACCTCAGCAATGCAACAGCGGCTGCGCAGGTCTGTTGCAGCACCATAACAGCTTCTGATCATTCTCCTGACAGTATCCAAAAGGAACAAGAGGAAGGGGAGATTAAGGAAAAGAAGGCCAATTTAATCCCTTCTGGTTCAGAAGAGAAAGAAATCCTGTCATTCATTAGAGAGGAAGCTTGTAACAAGGAGGATATGAGTGTGATTGAGCCCCTGGAGACTCTCCCTACTGGAGAGAAAGGAAATGCGGATCCGCTGCCATTCCTCAGCATTACAACAGCGTCTGCGCAGGTCTGTTGCAGCACCAAAACAGCCTCTGATCACACTCATGACAGTATCCATAAGGAACAAGAGGAAGGGGAGATTACGCCTTCCAAGGAAATGGAAGATCCAGACTCTGGATTCACATTAGTCATCTCAAAAAAAAAAAAAAATGGAAGGTTTTGAAAGGATTCCAGAATCACTTTATAGTGAAAAAAAAAGGAAATTGACAATTGGGACACCTCTACTTCCAGAACAACCAGAGCTTCAGTTAGACGAATAGCTGATTTTGGAGGAAGCTCAAAAAGAGGAAGACCCTCTAAAAAGACTCTCAGAGCTAAGAAAACAGAGAGGGATATTGCAGATGGTGTTCAGCGTCAACTGAACCAGCAAGCAATTCCAACTACCAACCATTCCATATGAAGATCATATCTTGGAATATTAGAGGCCTTAACGGTTACTCTAAGCAAAGAAGCATCAAGGAGTTACGAGACTCCAGTAACCCCAGCATTTTGATTCTTCAAGAAACTAAAATGAAAGCAATGACCATGGATAATATTAAAAAAAAATTTGGGATAGCTCTGAAATGGCGGCTGTTGATTCTCAGGGTGCTTCCGGAGGGCTGGCTACTCTTTGGGATAGAAGGCACTGTACTGGTATGATTCTTAGTGATAATATTAATCATCTTGCAATTAAATTTGTCACTATTGAGAAAAAGTGTGAATGGATCTTGTCAAATATTTATGCCCCTAACTCTGCTAGTGGTAGAAGAAAACTATGGGCTGATCTTAAAATCTTTAGAAACCAGCACAGCTCTGCTAACTGGCTTATCATGGGTGACTTCAACTCCCCTCTAAACCCAGGCGAGAAGTTTGGGGGAACCCCCACCTTCTCTAATGGTATGGAGGATTTTGCTGATTTTATCGCTGAACATAACCTCATTGATGTGGATCTGCATGGTAATAAGTATACTTGGAATAATAGAAGGTTGGGAAAGGAGTTCATCCAGGTGAGACTGGACAGGGCACTAATCTCAGCAAACTGGATTCTTAGCCAAGACTTTTACCTCTCTTCTCTGCCCAGAATTGGATCGGATCATAATCCGATTGCTTTAAGCTTTCTCAATTGGACCAAACCTGCAAGAAGCTCGTTCAAATTTGAAAAAATGTGGATGGAGCATGATGATATCTATGACAGAATAAAAGAATGGTGGGATTGGAATGGGGAAGGCACTGCTCAGTTCAGATTGGTTCAAAAACTCAAAAATGTCAAAAAACATGTCAAACTCTGGAACAAAAATGTTTTTGGGAATATCTTCGAAAAAAAGAAAGAGTTAAAACAGAAGCTTCAGGATCTTGAGTTAAAAATGGATACTATGGGGAGATCGGTTGAAGATGAAGTTAATGAAAAGAAAATTCTTTCTGAGTTGCATACGATCTGCAGTAGAGAAGAGTCCCTTTGGCGCCTTAAATCTAGGGCTATTTGGCTTAAAGAGGGTGACAGGAACACAAAGTTCTTCCACATGACCACTCTAAAGCACAGAGCCAGTAATAGGATCTTAGAGGTTTCTAAAAGCAACGGAAGTATCACTAAAGATCCAAACAACATCAAGAAACAAGCACTTGAATTCTACCAAAATCTTCTTAGAGAGAGAAATGTCAGCAATCCGGAAGCTATTTCCTTCATGCTGGAGGCCATCCCTCAGAATAATATTGAGGACCAGAAATTCAGAGATATTACTAAAGCTGTCACGCTTGAAGAGCTGAAAAAGGCTGTTTTTTCCCTTGAGGGAGATAAGGCTCCTGGGCCGGATGGATTCTCTATTAATTTTTTTCAGAAGTTCTGGGAAATATGCTCGGAGGATCTACTCAAAGCGGTTAATGAATTTTATAGAACGGGAAATCTTCTAAAAGAGCTCAATAACACGCACATTGTGTTGGCACCTAAAAAAATGGATGCAAAAGATTTCAAGGACTTCAGACCCATCAGTCTTGTTAATGCTATCTTTAGAATTTTCACCAAAATCATTACATCTAGGCTGCAGCTCATAATGAATGATCTCATCTCAATGCAGCAGAGTGGCTTTATTAAAGGCAGGATAATACAAGACGGTGTGATTATGGTGCATGAAACTATACATTCCATGGAAAATAATAAAAAGGCAAACATGATCCTCAAACTTGATATGAATAAAGCTTTTGACAAAGTTTCTTGGGTCTTCCTTGACAGGATTTTATCCAAATTTGGGTTCACGGAAAAGTTTAGAAAAATTATCAAGTCTTGTATATCTACAGCCAGGTTCTCTGTGGTTGTTAATGGAGAGCCTGTGGGATTTTTCACCAGCAGCAGAGGTCTAAGGCAAGGAGACCCCATCTCCCCCTTGCTCTTCATCCTTTTAGCTGACAGCCTTAGTAGAACAATTAGCAAAGCGGTGGAAGATGGCCTTTTAAATGGTTCTAAACCCACTTCATTCAGCCATGCTGTCTCTCATCAACAGTTTGCGGACGACACTATCCTTCTTCTTCTGGCCTCAGTTGTAGAAGCTAAAGCTATTAAGGCTCTACTACAGCTCTATGAATCTGCTTCTGGGCAAGAGATTAACTATGACAAAAGCATCATTTTTTTCTTTAACACCCCTGGGGAAAGACAGCTCAAGATTGCTAAAATTCTGGGCTGTAAAATTGGAGCTCTTCCAGCAACGTACTTAGGTCTCCCTCTTGGCACTAAGAAAGTCTCTCACACGGTGTGGGATGATTTATTGACGAGATTTCAGAAAAAAATGGCCGGTTGGAAAGGGGCCATTCTCTCTAGTGCTGGTAAGTGCCTTCTCATTAAAAGCACACTCCAAAGTCTGCCCATCTATATCATGTCACTTTTCAAAATTCCTTCTTCCTTCAGAGAGAAAATTGAAAGGATTCAGAAAAAAATTTATGGCAAGGCATGGAAGAGAAATTCAGATTTCACCTAGTGGCCTGGGATAAAGTCTGCACCCCAAAGACTATGGGAGGGCTGGGTATAAAAAATATTGAAAAAATGAATGAGGCACTCATCGCTAAGATGGGCTGGAGATTGCTATCTGAGAAACAACCCTGGATTGATGTTATTAAAGCAAAATACTTGAATCAACAAGCTGTTTACTCCTATCTGCACGATGAGCAACTCCCCAATGGTTCCATTTTTTGGAATAATCTGATTAAGAGTAGAAACTTCATAAAGCAGGGCAGCAAATGGAAAGTGGGGGATGGCAGTGACATAAACTTCTGGGAGGATAACTGGTCCAGTGATAATCTCTTGGAGAGATTTGGGATGGCTAAGGACAGCCTTACAAGCAAGTATGGAACTAAAGTCAAGGACTACATTGAAGGAAATGGCACCAACAAGACTTGGAAAAGACTTTCTATGGAGCGTATTGAACTGAAACAAATTATTTCCTCCCTTCAAGACCTTCTAGATCTCTTCCCTTTGTGTCAGTTGGATTCCAAGGATGAGCTGGTCTGGAGTAATTCACAAGATGGAAAATACTCAGTCAAATCTGGGTATACCAATCTTTTTCATAGTAACCAATCTGATTTTAACTGGAACTTGATCTGGATGCCTGAGTTAACCCCCAAGATAAATTTTTTTCTTTGGCTGGCCATCAGAGGTAAAATTCTCACCACTGACAATTTGATGAGAAGAGGATTCATCATTCCCAATTGGTGTCACCTTTGTAGGAATGATTATGAAGACATTAGTCATCTGTTCATTCATTGTGATTATGCCAATAAAATGTGGAACTTTGTCCTTTCCAAATTCGAAGCTCTTTGGGTGTTGCCGGAGGATCTTAATCAGCTATGGAATCAATGGAACCCACCATTCAGACATTGTGCTATCAAAAGAATCTGGAAATTAGCCATCCCTCATTTAATTTGGAGGATCTGGAAGGATAGAAATAATATCATTTTCAGAAATAGGAAACAGAATTATAATTTCAGTATTGGCAAAATTTCCCAAGGCATCAAAGAGGACATGGCCAGATTTAAACCTCCCAAAAACAATTGTTATCCTGAGAATGAAGAGCACATCTTATCTAATTGGCAGTTTGGTAATTGGAGCAACCCCGGGAATAGTGTGGATAGATCTTTGATTAAATGGCATCCTCCTGACTCCAATTGGTTCAAGCTGAACTTTGATGGCGCCTCTAAGGGTAACCCTGGAACAGCAGCAGGAGGAGGGGCAATTCGGGACCACAAAGGCAATCTGATTGCTGCATATGCTGGAAAAATGGGAATTCAAACCAATCATTTTGCCGAAGCTTTATCTGCTCTCTGGGGTTTAAGAGTTGCACGGGCCCAAAATATCCAGAACCTTATTGTTGAAGGGGACTCCCTTAATATTATTAAACTTCTGAATCAGTCCTCATCTCCCAGCTGGAATATTAAAGATTTTATCTCTGAGTCCATAAGCATCAGTCATACCTTCAACAGTATCAGAATAGTACATACTTACAGGGAGGGCAACAAGCTGGCGGATGCACTGGCCAATTATGGCATTAACATAAATTTCACTACATGGGATAAGGATAGTATCCCTAATCAGCTCCACAACAGCATCCATGCGGACCTTCACATGCAAACAATCTCTAGAGATATGCCTTAATCTTTGGAGGAAAATCAAATCCATAAATTCTTCCACATGTGCTGCTTTAAAGTATATGGCGTGGCAAATGATATCTAATTCAAATAATAGCAAGATTTTTTTAAGGAACTTCAAGTGGAGATATCTGGATTTAAAAATCACGCACGCGGGAGGTACAATAGCTGTTGATATCCGGATGCTAAGCTCCACGAAAACCGATGATAACTACAAGGTGAAAGCTGACAGGGAAGGGGTTTTCACGCGCGACTTCCCGCAGGCTCAGAACAGCAATCACACAGCCGTTCGTGAGAAGACTAACGGCTATAGTTCCTATTTTTATGCGACCTTCAACAGCAAGAATCGTAATACTCTTCACGCTCAAAGGTATCCTGGAAATTGCTGTAACCAACACATCACAGTGAAGATGGGAGGGCCACCCTGTCAAATTGAGCCGTGCGCGGACCCTGACTGGAAAGAAAACACGGAGCTTTGGAACATTCTTAGCATTGGCGGCTTCACCAGCTTTGTTGAAAGGATGCAAGGGCATGATCAAAGCATCTCTGTTCGCTTTGCCAAGGAATGGAATGGGAGGACAGTCGACTATGGGGGGCAGAAAATTCTTATCAATGAAGAGCTCATAGCTGAAGCGACTGGCCTCAGCCTGGAAGGGTACCGCTTCTTCAACAAGAGGGTTATCAAAGAGGTTGAAGAAAGAAGATTTGTGGAGGAGGATGAGAAGCTTATTTTCAGCACTGCGGGCCTGCTTGTAAGCTCAATTCCACCTCCGTACGATGAAGTCACCCGCATGATGATTCGATTCATCTCCTTGGAAGGCAGGTTTGTTACTGTCCCTGCTAAGCACCTTGTCTTTTTGAACCACTTCCGTAGGAATAGGTTGGTTTGCTTCCCGCACTATTTGTTAAACTCTCTTGAGCGCTCCATTTTGGAGTTCCAGAGACATACCCGGCGGTTCCCTTGCACCAAGGGCTTATTCTGCTTATCCACAAGCTCTGCCTTCTTAAGTATCCCGGTCTCCCTTACTCTCCCAGCCCGGCTCCCCCTTTGATGGGCTCTGCTTTGCCATGATCTGTCTCCCCGCGCCCCTGCTGCTGCCCCCGCCTTAGGTGCTGCTACCCCCATGCCGGCTGCTCATGCTTCTCCTTCTATTCCTCCTGCTGCTGCCCCTGCCACCCACCTTGCCTCTACCTCTAAACGAGTCACTAGGGCTTCTAGGAGACTCAACCTTGAGACTGCTGCTGTGGGGGATGAACCTCTTGAGCTTGATATTGCTCGTGATCTGCTGAACATTAGAAGTGCCAGTCCCCGGGAGGCACAGATGGATAACCCTTCTAAGAAATTGGAGGCCTTAGAGGCAGAGATTAAATTGCTGAAGGTTGAGGTCAAAAACCTTGCCAAGCAAAAAGGCAAAAAAAGCATGGAGGGGGAAGGGAGCACTGACAATAGTCAGATTGATGACATATACAAAAAGCTGACCTCCTTAGACTCCCGCCTTGGGAAGGCTAAGACCAGACATGACTACAATATTGCAGCCTTTAGGGCCATCGAGGAGTTTATCGTGGGTCATGCCAAGAGTGTTTCAAATCTAAGCGGTGTCCCGGCAGCGCTTTGGGGCAATGATAAAGAGAGCAAGAGAACCATTGAGGAGCTCGATAAGATGGATGCTGCTCGATGACCGCGTTAGGCATGTTTCAAGCTTGGAAAAAAGTCAAGATCAAGCATTGATCAAGCGCCAAGAAGTAGTCCCGATACTTCTACTTGCTTCTTTTGTTAATATTATCAAGCTTTCTTGTCGCCGCCTTGCTGTTTTTTTTTGCCGTTGTTATGTCATTAAGTCTTCTGTGTAGTTGTTTCGGTTACGTGGTATTTGTTGTAACTCTTGATCCGTACTACAATGCCTACTCTGCTCCTCTCTCTTATTCCGGCTTTTAGGCCTTATTTTGTATTCAAGGGTATAGTCCCTTTCAAAAAACTATTTGCCAATATTAAAAAAACAAACATGATCAACATTCAAGAGATTAAAACATCTCGGAACATAAATTATATATCTATGTTTGCAAATTTTAGATAAAGAAACAGGTTAAGATATCAATCATGACAGAGACACTACATTACCTATAATTAGTGAAAAAAGGAAAAAAAAGGAAATGATTACCATGCGTGAGTGATCAAATGGATAGCATAAGAAGAAAGATAATTGGACAATGAGAGTAGATGGTATGACAATCAAATTGACGATTCTCTGAGTAGTGTGACACTTTGTTGGAGCTTGGTGGAAGATAATTAGACTCAAATTCCCGAGAAAGAGTAAATTTTACTCGCAACACATGAAAATATCCCCTAAAATAAGTATGGAAACAATTTTATATAGATCACTTTGTTGATTGGAAAAATCGTCGGTGATTGCGGAAATATTAGTTAGGTGTCCAAAAGGAGTGATTTTAATTCTATTTCCAACTCAATTTGGAGGGTTTCAAAGTGGTTAAGAAAAGAGATGGGAGAGAATTGAACTTGGGCCAAGTTATTTAGGATGAGGATGTTACTCATTTTAGAAACTTGTTTTAGTTATGCCTAGTTAAATGTGGCGAGGTGGTTAGGGATAAGTTAAGGGTGGTCTAGTGATATTTTTGGAAGCTTTATTAAACTAGTTAATTAGTTGCAACTAGTGAAGGTTTCTAAGTTAGCATGGTGAGGTGTGAGGATGAGGCATGAGGTTACTTATCTATTTTTATTTATATTAATTAACTAGACTTAGGGATGTGGTGGTACGTATTAAATTATTTAATCCAAAGGGGACTAATGGGTGTTTTAATGTCATAAATAGGTTATCGTAAATGAGCTTGAGACAAGGAGTGTATGATTTTGATGTCTACAATGGTTTATGTAAGACTTATAACTTCAAATATTTCCACACAAGGGGATTTTGATTTTATCCCATAGGAATTTTTATATTTATATTTCAAAATGGGAGGATGCTAAAATAATAGTTATAGTGCTAAGTATATAGTTGATGAACTCGACCACAATTTTGATGAGGTGCATGAAAATGGATGGGACTTAAGATGAGGAAACATATTTTTATTTCTCCTATTTGATGAGATAAAAATGCCAAGGGTAGACAAGTTTATAAAATTGAGATGATGGAAAATAGATCATTGGTTAGCTAATTTAAAGAGGGAAGCCTTAATCAAGGAGTAAAATTAACAACCCATGTAAAAATGTAAAAAAATTATACAATAAATTCAAATTTGCTATTAAATATGATGAATGAAATCAATCCTTGAAACTTTCCTAATGTATGTTTTAGCGACATAAAAATTAATAATTATTTCAAAGTTAACCTTAGTAAGGTTAAGGGGAATTTTTAAAGTGGAAATATTGGATGATGCTTCCATATGTAGTGAGAAAAAATTATATGGAGAGATAACTATGAATAATTAAACATGCGAGGAAGTCATCAATAGATATAACACTAGTAAAAAAACATAAGAATTATTTTATATTGACCATTAAAGGGAAGGAAATGATAAATTATGAGGATGAAGATTTATATGATTTTTTTATGATTAGAAGATCCATAAGAATTGGGAGTGGAAAAAAATAAGATAAGTGTAAGATACATGCTTAGGAAAATGAGGAGGAGAAAAAAATGTTTGGTAACTACTCCAATAACTTTATCACTAAGAGGAGGACCTGTTGTCAAGAAAGGTAGAGAAGAATGCAGGGAAGAGGAAAAAGACATAATTTTAAGGATACTAAAGTAACATGGAAAGAGTATAAACCCATGGAGAAACCAAGTGTTACAATAAAAAATCCACCTACCAAAGATATTGGTTTATTAGTATGGAGGGAGTGACTAATAGTTATTACTAAGGGAATATTTTTGGAATAATATTTTGTTTAAGATATGGAATTAAATATATCCCTCAAAAATTTCTTATCGTGTATTCAAAGCTACATAAAATTTATAAGGATCAAACACTTAAAGTGAACAATATTATTGGGTGAAAATGGTAATTGGATATTTTTGATGATGCTTTCATATGCACTAATAGAAAATAATATGGATAATTCATTGTAATGAATTAAGTAGGTGATGAAGGAATCAATGGATTTTGCATTAGTAGATAAGTACATGACAAAATTAATAGTGACTATTAAAGGGAAGGAAGTGTTAAATTATAAGGATGAAGAGTTAGATGATTAATTTTTGTGGTTTGAAAAAAGTTTAGTATACGATAACATAAAGATAAGTGTAAGATAGGTGTTAAATCCAATGAGGAGTGTAAGAAAGAGTTTGATAACAAATTCGATGATTTCGTTACCAATAGTGGGACCCATTTTTGAGGAAGGAAAGGAAAAATTTAGGGTAGAGGATTGAGTAAGAAATACTCATAAGGATGATAAAAAAACAAGGAAAGGTGAGAAACATGTGGAGAAACAAAATGTTACAATCAACGTCCACCTAAGAAAATTTTTTGTTTGATCAATTTGAAGGAGGGAGTTATCAATATTTTTATGAGTGTAGAGTTTCATGGGAGAGAACAAAAACTATTGGAGGTATGAGAAAAATTATAGGAATATAGTACAACATGTTATGTCGGAGATTACAAGGGAAATAAGGAAAGGTGGGGCCACAAATCCAAGAGAAAAAAAAGGGGAATTGTTTCACCATTTTCTTTACGTTTTTGAATGACAAAACAGATAGGGTTATGCACTAGGAGGAGTACCTCAAAATGGGTTGGTTAATGGTTTTGCACATGTTCTAACTTCTCGATCCAAGATCGATTGTGAGAGCTTCCTTTTACGGGAGGAACTACTTGAAATAGAAAACAAGACCACAAAAGAATAGTTAAATAATATATGACAAAGGTGATAGTTCCGCCTAGTGTATGCTAGATCTGGGAAGCTTGATACTCCCTAGATGGCTGTCAATCTACTGTTTAAAAAAATTAATGTGAGAAACAAGAAAATTCCTACTGTAGTTGATATGATTTAGGTATCCTATTCAATCATAATAAGCAAATCTAATATAATGGGCTAGGCTATAGTCAAATATGAAGGATGAGATAACTGTCAAGGTACTGAGACTGGTTAGGGTCATATTCTGGGTTGTTTAGGTCAGTTGGTAGGAGGTTTTTTGGCTCTAATTTTGGGGCAAGGTATAAAACACAGAGACTGGCATCGGTTTCATATGACCAATGATAGTTTAGTGATAACCAATGATAGTTACTGAAATTTTCAATAACTCAATACTTCATGGTTTAGGGATTTGTTTGAGATTGATTCGAGGATGGTGAAGAGTGGGTGTAAGTCCGGGGAGGTTTTGGAAATACTCATAGAGGTCTAATGGTCAAGTATGAAATTTTATGGTGTGAGTGAGGGAATTATCAAACTTGTATGGAGATAAATAGTGGGGAAGAGAGAGTTCAATTAGAAACTAATAACAGAAGTAACAAATCCTACTAGAATGAAAATAGAAGAATGTTGGTTAAGAGGATACTTAAAATGATGTAGATTCGATGGATGGATAGAAGTGATGGTTGATCAGAGGAATGGTGTTTGGTGTCGAGGTAGTTCTTCCCGGAATACTACCGTGGGTGCAATGCTCCTAGATCCGCTGGATGATGGTTCTGGATGCTTGGATACATGGAAAGATGTTGGTTCTACTTGCATGTAGCCTTGATCTCATTCTGTCTGGTCTCGAATGTGCCAACCTCTCAAACAAGGTTGCTAAGGTGAATAAATGGTAACCGATGATGGTTCTGTCTTGACCGGCATCTTTTAGGTCCGACTAGTGTCGGTTAAGGTGGGATTCCCTATGTTTAATAAAATGGGAAGATGTTTCTAATTTCTTGGGCCAAGTTGGTTTTTTTTTTTTGGATCAAATGGAAGCTTCCCTTCTTATGAGCGGGAATGTGGTTAGAGAAATCTTATTCATTGATTGTAGGGTTATAAAAATCTTAGCTCATAAGGCATGTAAAGACTTAGTTATTGTTAGTTATGGAAACATGCCAAGAATAGGTCTAGGGTGAGGTGGTTGGATGGGGTGTCTAGGTGAGGTGGATATTAGGTCAATTAAGGTAATAAAATAATAAAATTTGTGAGGATGAGGATTAATTTAATTAAAATAATTAAATTAATATTAATGTGGGGTGAAAGGGGCCATGGTTAGGTGCCCATGTTTAAGTTGGTTATTTGATCAGGGGCTAAGGGGAATGTAACCAAATCTAGGTGTCTTCGAAATACATGATACTAACATAAAAATTCCAAAGAAAAAAATCTTAAGAGTGACAAAGGATAAGAATTCATGTAAGAGGTATTGAAAAAATAAATAGAGTGAGAAGAAGGTAGTAAAAAAATAACTTCAAGAAGTAGTTCAAAAAGAGGGAATAATATCAATATTTAGGAACATGAATAATCACATTTACAGAGGGAAGAAAAGTTGAAAAAGGAGATGTTGGATCATTGCAATGTGAGGAAGCCAAAAATACTAGTAGATTAAGGTGTATGACACAAGAATTCCAAAATTGAGTAAGAAAATATAACCAAATAGATCTTGTAGTAAAACTAGGAAATGTAGCATGAACACCAATGAGAAATGGTGGAGAGGAAATTGGTAAGGGGTATTGGAAAGAAAATTTGTCGGGGGAAAAATTGTGGGTTTCTTGCAAATTATCTAGGAATATAAGTCCCTCTACTTAACCGGTGTAGCTGTTGTATATGCATGTGCGAGTGAAATTGAGTTTTCTCCAGGTGGCCCTATGGTCGGGGATCCAATAGCGGCACTCTAATGACCCTCTGGAAAAGCTAGCAATCTCTTACTAGGGAAGAATTTTTCTGAAGAGTGAGAAAGGGGAGTGAGAAAAGAGGTAGGAAAACTAATGTTGCAAGGAGAAAATTAGATTCCTATACACACTAATTATAAGTTTCATCACATGCATTTATGAGAAGAAAAAAATATGCAAATAGGAACAAGACCAAATAGAATTTATGATCACAAAGTATCAAGAAACCATTTATTCAAATAAATGTAAAAACTCCTTATTGTATTGATTACTTAAAAATGTTGTACATATTGTGTGGATGGAGGAAAACTAGTGAAGGGGGAAAATGGAAGAAAATGCCTACCTCCTTAGTTCTCTCAAAGTACAAGTACACTCTGCACTCATTATGGGTCGAACAACATCTCATCTCTATGTATAAGTTTTCCAAGATGCTGAAAAATGGTCACATGCTTTCACAAAAGCCTTGTATCCTTGTATAAGGTCTCCCACCATAATCCAGCTAGAAGGATCTTATGCAAAACATCTCATCTCTATCTTTTACAACACCTAAATTGCTCTTTCATGGTTTTACAACAACTATGAAATAAAAATATAAAAATTAAGTATCCACCAGAAAATGATCCCTTACAAAATAGTCTTGTTGACCAAGTACTTCAATGCCATATGATCTATATAAAATATGAATGGGGTAGCCAACAAGTAATTTTGAAACTTACAAAGCACATAGATCATGGATAATGCCTTGTGCTTGGTGGTAGTATAATTATGCTTTGCTGGTGTCAACTTCCTTCTTGCAAATCATATGGGATGGTCCTCATTACCCTTTCCGGTTGTGTCAAGACTGCACCAATATCCATACCAGAGGAATCAACATGTACATGAAGGGGTTTGTGAAAGTGCAATATTGGTGTAGTAGTAAATCATTCCTTCAAGGTCTAAAATTCCTACCGGTGTGCATCACCCAATGAAATTTTCCTTTTTCCTTAATAAATTCCTCCAGTGGCATAGCAATATTTGTATATCCTTTGATAAATTTTTTGTAATAACTAGTATGCCCCAAAAACTGTGCACTTCATTCTAACTGGTAGGCTCTTCTAACCCAAAAACCACAGCTATCTTTGTTGGGTATACCAATAATCCCTCCTCATGAATGATATTTACGAGCAAAGTTCTAAAGGGGGTGCACAATGTTGTGGCATCCCATGCACAATCTAGTATATAGGATCAAGAAAATACTAATTAAGCTCAACATGCACATACCACACTTAATAAGGGTAGGAAGTAGAATATGTTTCTCCTACTAAAGTGATGGGAATTTCCTATTTTTAATAATTTTCACTTTCAACCCATAGATACGTGTATTTTTCTCAGTATTTAAATATTAAGATTGCAAAAAGTTTAGTTCGAGAAAAATTCATGATAAAACTAATCAAGATAATTAGTCCTAGATTCTAACGTAACTTGCCACAACATTTGAAGTATTGAAAATCATGCACTTAATAATTGGTTATGATTCTCTACTAAAATAGTTGGGTATGTAATAATCCATCGACTTTGACATGACTTAATATGTCGTACCAGCGGCGTTGGGTCATGATATCACAATGGGAAGGGTTAAAGTTTTCTAAGGATAATATGATACCTGTGAAATAGTATATTTCATTGTTCCATTCCTAGAAGGTAATATGTTTTAGACAAGGGAACGTAGTTTATTTCATTTTGTCTAACAAACCTTTTAACAATCAACCACTATGGTCAGTAGACTCCGGCTTATGAATCCTAGGCCATGGTGCTTATATTGGATTATGAAATTATCATAGCTGATTTCACATTTTAATATGTATCTCTATGGGAGTTATGGGGCATTTAGATAATAACATTAAGGCTATGCATGTGCTATAACATTGGTCTTATACTATATTATAACCTATGTTTTTGAAAGGATTAATCGACCTAGGTTATAGAAAGTAATTAAGTAAATGTTATTTAGCAAATTTCATGGAAAAAGGTAAATAAGGTTTTAAATGTAGAAATCCTACCAATTTTGGAGGAAAGTTGAAGGGCGGTGGTTGTTGGATGAGCCACTGGCATGGTACTTCCACTTTGAATGCCATTAAATTTTGCATTTAATATTTATAAATCCGTAAAGCTCCCTAAGGAAGTGAATTGCATGCAACTTCTTCATTTAGTTTTGTTGGTAAAATTGGGAAAAACTCCACTTTTGGTATCTGTGCATGGAAATTTCTTGGGGCAGAAGACTGTAAAGCCATGCAAGTTCTAAATCTATTGCTATATAAAATGTTTCACTGAGCAAGGACTGCTAGAAATGTGATCTAAGTTTGATTCAAAGTTGTGCTCGATTTGGGGCTGTGAAGGAAGCCGGAAGAAAAGAATTTGGCCTACCATTTTACCAGGCAAGAAACATTCTTTATCCCTTTTATATTTTTAATTCATCAGAGGTTAGAATGAATACATATTGGAAATTTTGGTTTGAGCTAAGAAAAATTTGGGTACATGATAGTTTGGGGTTGTTGTTTGTTATACTCTATTTTTGTGTGAAAAGAAATGGAAAATCGTATGACTGTAACCCTAGGAAACTATTATCTTTTTATCTTTTATTCTGCTTGAATCATGCTCGACAATGATGACTGTAGATGGTACTACTACTAGGAGAGGTTTTGGAACCACTGTAATTCATTTGCATTGTTTGATTGGGTTGACTCAGATAGTGGTGGGTTATTGTGCAAATATTTAATATTATGCAGAATCAAATTTGGATTCTTGGGTTTTCTTTTATCTAACCAAATCTTGTTAATGGGATCTAGTACTAGCCTAATTACCGATAATGATGTTTATTACTTCTGGTATGTTGTTTCTATCTCATGCAGAGGGTGTATTAATAGTCTACTATATTCTCCATCATATTGAATGGTAGTGAGGTGGGATTTCCACTAGGGCTAAGGATTTGGTAGTTTTCCCAACATAATCCTTTACCTTAAATGGATCCGCGAGAAAATTTTATTTTTCTCTCTCTCGTAGAGAAAATTAGGGTATTAACCTTTCTGACATGGTTTAGTCTAAGTGATTTGGTTACGAATCGTAACACTTCGTGTTAACCTTGGCTAGTATATTGGACCTTGTAACTCTTGGAGAGGTTATGGGATGGTAGCAGGGATTACTACTAGTTTCATTGCAATAAGCAGTAACAGTGGATGAGTTGCAGAATAAATCTTATTATGTCACTATTCAGCCTCATGTAGGTTGTAAAGCTCATCATGAATATCCCTTTTCTTAGGATATGGAAACCACCTTTAGTTGATGCAATAGAATACGAGATCATGTCGAGCCTTCAAATCAATTCGATTTTAAGGAATATAATTAATTTCTATCTTTTCAAAGTGGTTGTATAAACCATTTTGAATTGATACTAGAGAACAACAAATGAATTTGGGGTTAGGATTTGAAGGGCTGAGCCTAACTTATCTTATACCGAGTATGGTAAACCAATTCTTCTTCCTTCTGGAAGCTATTCGATTCATATGTTATATGTTTTTATAACCAATCACAAAGTTGAGGAAAGCTCGATTGGAGCTGGGACCTTGATGGATAATGAATAAAAGTGTTGGTTGTTTTATGTTTTCTTGAAAGAACTAAAAATTCTTACTTGAAACCAAGGGGTCTTGGTTGGATTACACTATGGATATGTTTGATAAGTTTTGTTGCTCCATATATAAGGTGCAATAATGGAAAGGAAACTTAGTTGTTCCCATTCTTTAAATCAATCCTTACTGAAGATTTTAATATTAATATTATGTAAAGTTTATGTAACTGATTGAATCTCTGTAGGATGATTAAATCAAGTGTAACATATCTCCATTATTGAGGAGTAATATGTGCTAGTCATTGAGACAAATTTGGGGAGTTTAGCCCCTATACACAAGCATAAATAAGCTTTGGAATGGTTGTGTCTTCAGATTCTTATTACAGCTAAATGTGGTAAGATATAATTGGAGATGATGAGTTTTATTAAAGAAGGTACAATACGGAATAAGTAGGCAAATTGAGTCTATATTGCCTTAATTCCTTTAAGTTACTATGATATGTAACTTGAGATGTATGGATATCATTCCTTCAAAGGATATAATGGATAATGCAGGATATACTATTTTATGTAGTTATGACATGTAAACGTCATGTGTATTTATCAGATCTATTTGAAGGATATGTTGGTATCGCTGAAACTGGTTGGTTCCATTTCCGTAGCTAGGAATACCTTGTGTGTCCAAGGTTAATACTTGTTTGAATTGCTGGAGCAACAACAATAGTTGCAGCAATTTCTAGTTATTAATGGGATGACATAGATTCATACCATGATTGATAAGAGTCTGATTACTCTATCTAACTTTATGTGATTCAATCATATTTTTAATAACTTGTGTTATTGATTAGTTGATGGTCATTATTGGGTATGAATATATTTATCTCGGTTTTTCTTTAACTTATTTATGTGAAGTAGTAATAAGACCTTGTCTTTGTGGAATACTGAAAGAGGTAAAAAGAGTTGTACTTAATGATTGCAAAGCAGGTTACTAAAGTATGATGTTGTGGCATTATATGATTAAATTGTAAGAATGAGATTATTGCAGTATTTATTCATTCTAACATTTAATGACATAAATTGATAAATGGGATAAAGGACTTTTCTTGAGTCAGTCAAATTGAATTGACCTTGCCTAACCATTGCAGGAAAGTGAGCGAAGATAACGGGCATAAAGTAAAGAAATGCCTTGATTATCTAATTGAACCATATGCTTACTTATAAAGGATATAGTGGCAGTCAATTGTAGAATTGAGACATTCTTAATTATGTCAAGGAAGTTATTTGTTGTCTTCGAGTAAATATTTTGTTGTAAAAATCTACTGGGTACATTTATGATGTATTGTAACATGGTAAAGATTCCATATTTGTTCAATAAGTACTAGCTTCATATTGTTGTAAGAAGGATGATGCCTCTCTACACTCTCTGTAACAACTTATACTTGTTGTATTAATGTCAGTATGGATATGGTATTTTCTTGTGATATTTATGAAAATTGAATCATTAGATGTTTTGATTTGAAGACTGTTATATCACTATGATTCATTAATATGTATTAATTACCTTATGAATTAAATGAACCTAGTAAGTTCAATGGATGAATTGTGAAGTTATAAATCAGTAATATAATGGATAGGTTAATAGAATACATTATGGGGCAGCGTTGCAGTATTCTTTTAATCTAAACTGATTTAACGTATGGGAAATAAATATTATTGTAAGCAAGAGGTTGTGATTCCTCACAAGACCAGTTAAAGGTTAACTGCTTGGTAGATGAGAAATCATCTAGGTATGAATCTTGATGTACATGTTTATGTATACATACTTAAGGAAGATTCCTCTAGTAAAGATTGAGTAACTTTACTAGAAATAAATGGTTATGATGAAACTTATGGATGATATGATAAAGTTCAACACATAAGGGTTAAGTCTCAAAACTTGTTGATGTTCCTTTTGGGCAGCACTTAAACCTTTAAGGAAATGAAGTTGAAAAACTTTGTAAAACTAACCCAACTTCCGTAGCATGATGGGGAGTTCATCATAATACTTCAAGGTGAAATAATAAGTAGGGATAGATCACAGATGTTCTTGATACTTAAGCTATCTGTCTTTCCATAAAATGGGTAAATAAAGTATAAGAACCATCAGATTACCATCATTCAAATATGATGTGATGAATGTTTATGATGGGGTTTCTCCAACTAACAAGATGTAATGAAGATAATTCATTAATAATCAGGTTGAACATAAATGCAAAAAAAGGACCCATAGGATATGGGATACAGTTGGCATAGAACTGCATGGGAGATGATTAAATCCCAGAATACTAAACTTCTATGAAACCATGGGTATGAAGTCCAATGCAAATGATGAGAATGTTGATGAAACATATAGATTGTGCTCAACTTGAGTACTTGACATCTTATTCACTATGGAAGTTTGGTATCTACGCTCCTAAAATTATGAGTTGAAAACAACCATGATTAGGATGTGACGGTGTAGTCATATAAAGGATAGCAATGACCTGATAGCTGAGTTAAGGGAATGTATTTTTGGATGCCAAGGAAATTGGTATAAGGATCCAAGAAAAATGAATACACTATCAAGGTGATAGTAGCCATGCAAATAAACCTAAGTTGGGTTTGGGAATTGTTATAGAAGTTCTCAAGAGAATTGAGAATACTACTGTAACAAGAACCTTAAAATGAATGAGATTCATATATATAGACCAACTAGACCTGGATGCTACAAATGATGAAGTAAAATTGAATAACATGGTTATATTATATAGCATAAGTGTTACTAAAAAGAGGGTAACGGGATCGACTCCGTATGTCCCCAATGATGAGTAATTATGAAGGTTGCATGATTGCTTATAGGAGTAAGAATAATATTAGTGGTTATTACTCCTTGATAATGTAAGGCATTATTTATTCGATTGACTTTGAATCATTAATAAATAGTAAGATTGGGAATTTAGGTCTAAAGATTGATCTATCTTGTATCTGAAACAGATAGGAAGAAATGAGTATTCTTGGAATTACATTTAACCTATCATGATACTATGGGACAGGACTCTAGATACTCTTCACTAAGTGACAAAGATATGGGAACTGGAGCAATCTATCATGTTTAATTTATTAAGATACCATGTTTCATTTTAGGACTCTTGATAGGTCAACTCACTACCGCTATTACATGGTCATATCCATTTAATGACAATTGTCATTACTTGAATACTACCACATAATAGCTATACTGAGTTCCCTTTTCAAGACCTTAAAATTTGTGTCGTGTGGTATTTGCTTTAATCAAGCTTGTTATGAAATCAATGGAAATGGAACCCCACGGGTTGGTACCCTGATGCCAACATATGATGGCTACATGAAGGGAAGGAGTCTAGCAATAATGTCAATCATTACAAAGACACTTTCTTTCCCATAGGCATCATAAGATGACATCGAGGTAAAACTTAATGTAGGTTAATCTAGGCTTGTACCTTGTACAAGGCTTGTAGCTATTCTGACACATCATCATTCTGCAAATCCTTATAACTGAAAAATTTATTAAGTTGAAAAAAAAATTCCTAATGAGAGTGTGCATCATGGAATTGAGCATGGTATACATGACTCAAAACCTTACGCAAGGTAGTGTAACTGTATTATCTCTATGTCAAGATTTCACCATTATCTAACCTATGAGATACCATGGATTTCATAGGTGGAGCCTGTATCAATCACACACTTAGGGTTTATAACTTATATATCATATCTATTAAAGGAGGACCAAAGGGATACATTTTATGTATGGCTCGTAAGAGCATTGAGGGAGAACTAGTAAGTTCAGTATTCTCTCATATAGCTGCACATGGTTCATGATAGTTATCAAAAAGGGATTGCATTAAGACTTATGTTAGATTTAAATATATGGGTATTTAAATTAGTTGCATATGGTATGCTAAAAAAAAATCTCTAAGATTGAAGTGAAAAAAGTGGATGTTACATCACCAATCCAACAATTTATCTTTGTGTGTCATCCACTAATGTGTTTTTTGTGTTCCATGTATGCTTCTTTAACCACCATCATTCTTCCATTGTTCCTCCATGGCAGGTAAGAAGTATTCAAAATTTTCTTCACCAGTATACCTTGGTAACTAGTTTTTCCAAACACCTAACCATGCACAATAGTGAGGCATTCTAGTTCACGCTCCCCTTCATCTTACACCCGGTCATTTCATATATTTCATGGGCCTAATTATCACAAGAAGTGATACTATTATTTTAGAGAAATTATTTCCCATCTTCTTAATAAATCATGCCTTTCTTAAAGGGTTCTACATGCTTAAGATCATGTGTTGTGCACACATAAATTATATTTAACTCTTCTTCACTTCTCCTCAAGATATAAGGTGTAGCCTTCACATCATCCAGTATAAT
The DNA here is from genome assembly GCA_018340775.1 of Taxus wallichiana var. yunnanensis. Lineage (NCBI taxonomy): Eukaryota > Viridiplantae > Streptophyta > Pinopsida > Cupressales > Taxaceae > Taxus > Taxus wallichiana. The sequence goes on from CM031234.1 coordinate 131,692,838, forward strand.
CACATTCTCACCTTTGTTGTCAAAAAAATGTATCTCTTGTTGAAGAACAAGTCGAATTGTTTGCATATCATCAAGGACATCCAAGTAATGTTGGAAAGTTATCTCTTCACCCAATTCCAATACTTCAAAATCTCCTTCATGCTTGGCTCCTTGAATAGTAATTGAAAATTCTTCAAAAAGCCTGAGGCATGTGCTCTAGGTCATGTTTTCCATATCATAAAACATTAGAAGATGGGTGTTATGGTGGTCTCCCCATCGAAATCCATGCATCCAAAGTCGAACATTTACCTCATACATGTGTCAATCAAAATTTTAATCACCATCCAACCATTAATTACTACATCCATGTGATTTCTTTGTCATGATCATGGTTCTATGGTGGTACATTCATATATAGTATCACGATGCTCATACTCAACTCTAACACATGGTATCTTTTCATGCAGCCACTCCCCTAGTAGTGGGATAATATTCTCTAGTGTAACATCTTACATACTCTTTCAAATAATCCACATCCTTTAGTGGGAGATCAACATTCTTCACACGTTCTCTCTTGTGTGCCTACTCTTTCTTTCGGCTTTGTACCTCACCCTAAAGATATCTTATGATTACCATATTATCTTGATAGACATATTTTTGATGAATAGCATCGAGGATACTTGGTATGCATAAATTCTTCTCTCTTGATGAGTGGTTTGTCCTTAACGGGGATCACATCCCGTGCTTATTCAAACATCTATTAACCAACACGGGATGGTAATCTAGGATTAGGCCCATCTTATTTGGCATCCTCTAATCATTCTTCACACATTGTTCCTTCCGATCATACCCCACACATTTATGCTTATTCTTGTTCTTACACATATGTTCATAAATGTTAGGTCAATCCTCAAACTTATGTTCACCGGCTCAACTCCAAGACGCACACAAGATATATTCTTATGTGGACATTTGCGTTGGTGATGATCCATGCCTAATCTCAAGTGTAACACATCCCACATAAAAATATAAACAACACAAAGGTCTCACTCTACCACCATGACCTCTACTCTTATATCCACCACAGAATCCACCTCCTCCATTTTCGACACGTTCTAACTATGGGTTGAGTGTCTTGTAACTAAGAGTTACTTTCCACTTTGGTTTGTTGTAATCCAATATTACATGCCTCATGAAATTGATCTATTAGAAATAATCATTTATATCATGGGTGTGTGCATCACAAATATTACATTACATAGATACATTCTTCTTTGTCCCCAATGAAGAGAGGATAGTTCCATATTGATTCTTATGGAAAATCTCAAAAATAATATTAGTGCATCTTACTCCTATAATGTAAGATATCATTATGTCCTTCGACCTCACATCAATCATATACCACTACATGTTTTATGTGGGAATTTAGGCATAGATATTCTCCATCTTAGCCATAGCTAAATAAATCCAGGAAAAATGGTATCACTCCAATATCACACTCCTAACCACTTCATCGCACAAAGCTCCTTCCATCTTATGATATAAATATCTTCGAACAACATAAGAAACTCTCATGTTTAACCATTAAGATACTGCATGTTTTAGGAATGGATATCATAAGACAATTCACTAAGGTCTTAAAATGTGTGTCATATCCATTTAATGATAAACCTTGTTTGATATTCTTAAGCACTTTGATGCTCTAATTTTTTTCAAATCTTAATGTGAAACTTGGTAAAAAAATTGCAATCTTGTTAAAGTTATCATAATATTTGCATTCCCATGTGTGGGTATACTTTTTGCCATAATATATACACACCCTTTAGCGTAGTGGAAAATTGGATTTCTTTCGTATCAAGAGTTGTGATTCCTTTAGCACACCATAATAATTCACACTTGTACACATTGTTATGTTACATCCTACACATTTTTAAAATCTATAAATAGAGATCCATATTAAAATATGCACCTACTTTTGGGGTTGTTCAAGTTGTGTGCGATGAGGCTAGTTTTGTGGTGATTTTGTGGTGGTGGACCTTTTCTCGTCACCCTTGACGAGTTTTATTTTCCTCCTTTGCATTTCAAGTGTTGACATGTGATTTTCCTTATAAAGATATGTTCTTTTGATTGTTGGAGATCATGCTTGAAATGGATAAGTCTTTTCTACTCTTAAGATCCTTTGACTGAATTGGAATGGCTTTCCTAATCCATTTTTCACTTCTTGTAGGTGATTTGCAATCTGGTTTAAGAGTTGTAAACTTATCTATTTATCTGACTCATCCTTGGATCAATTTCAGTGATCCAAGGAATGTTTTAAATCTACTCTATTGAATGAATGGTAAATTGACATTCCATGAATTAAGATACACATTGGACTGAACTTTGTAGTTACAAGTTCTTTGATTTTTTTGTGAACATGTTTCCATTCAGTGGTTTGTTTTGCTTGGGTCTTTAGAGATTGACCATGGTAGGTCATTGCTGACGAAAATGGAAATGCAGCCTATTCATGGCATAGGAGAGATCCGGATCCTATATAGGACTAACCTACGGATCCTAAGCTAGGTAAAAAATATTTATTACCTAAGCTATGTCACTTAATAGAATTATTATTCTTATCTAAAGCTTCCTATTCTACTTTGATTGGTTGATTGGCATCCTAACCTAAGCTCAGTGAATAATGGATTTGGAAAGGTTTCTAGGTATTAAAATTAACCTAGATCCTAATACTACAAGGTAATATTGTAATCTAACCTAATGCCTAAAACTATTGTGTTTTGAATTAATCTACCTAAGGAAATTATCTAAACCTATTTGCTGGTGGTGGGGTTAGTTGTTAGTGTTATATCCTAAGGTATAAATTTTAATCTACCTAAGATCTAACCTAAGCAATGTAATCTATCCTAAACTAATGGATATGAATGGGGACTTAAGTGGTCGCATGCACTTGGGTGATGGTTCCTAAGGAATTTATGTTATTGATAAGGTTGGTAAATGCATATGGACTTCCAATTTTGGTAGGGGCTAGATGACTTGGTGGAGGCTTAGGTGGAAGTGTCACTAAAATGGAAATGCATGTTATTTTTGACTTGGCATTCGCCAGACTTGGAAGGCGGTGGCAAGGAAGATAGGTGGGAAATTTGGAATTAATGGAATTTATTGTTTTGGTTTTTGTGCTCAAACCGTCTTGGTAGGCATGTAAGAAGATTTTTCTTGGGTTGTTTCACTTTGCATGTTTCACGATTTTTGCTCTGCATGCTCTCTGGTTTTTTAAACCAACAGATTGAACTGCACTTAATGGCTATTTTTGAAGTCATGGATCTATTTTCATTTCATGGAATGTATAAGAGGCATTGTGGAAAGGTATTTGGTTGTTTGATCTTTCATGGAGAAGAGGAGAAGTTGTGAGCTCGGCTGGAGGTCTCCTTTGATTTGACAGAAGCACTATCAGGCATGATAGGCTCTAACCTGTTAAAATCTCTTGCTTTCTTCTAAAAGTTTTCATTAAAAACAACTCTACTCTATTGAGATTTGTGCATTGCATATTTTTATCTGGTTATTTGTTGCTGGGTTTTATAAATCTTGTGTTCTTGGTTTCAATCCATGGTATATGTGATTCTGTTGGAAACTTACGTTATGTTTGTTTTAGCACAAGAAATATGCATGCAAATCAAATGTGGTAACTCTTTTTGGCATTTTTGGATTTGGTAATTGATGGTTTTGGTTTTGATGACTTTCATTGCCAATAAATAATAGCTGAGTTTTATGGGAACTTTGAGTTCCACCTATTTTTTTGTGGAGTTAGTGTTTTGTGATCTCGAGCTGGTAATGAGCTCGTAGTTTTTATGAAAACTTGTATTGAGCTTGAGTTTTTATTGAAACTTGTTTTGGTAGGTGAGAGAATATTGTTGGAGATTCTCGGTTCTATGGTGCTTGTGTTTTATTTCATAGATAAATGGGACTGTGGATAAATCCATATATGGCTTGGTTCTTGTATTTTATCTTGTGAAAACTTAGACTATTGTTGAAACCCACATATAACTTGGAGCCTGTGTTTTATTATCTTGGATAAATTGGACTGTTGATTGAAGTCCACATATGGCATGGTGCTTGTGATTTATTGTTCTTATGACCATATAAACTGTTATTGAAGGTTCATTATGAACATGGATTTCATGTTTTGTTGTTTGTATGGTCTGAGCTCTATTAAGGTTCTTACATTTTGTTGAGTTGGGAAACAAGGGTTTGATAAGATGTTAACAGAAAATGGAAGCTCTATTCTTATTTTTAAATGTTTATAAGTAATTACATTATTTTTCGGCATAGCATTACGATGTTGGTGTATATATGAACTCATGTGAGATTTTGTGATGCAAAGTTATACAATGAAATTATTACTTATTGTGGAAATGGTAACCTAAACGAGATGTCGGTTCTATTCTGGTATTCTTTTTTTGGTTTTTCTTTGTTTAAAAAGGTAAACTAAAAAGGGAACAAGTTGTTGCCCGAACTTGTTTATATTCTCTTGAATGATCCTGATCCTTTAAGGAGCTTATGTTTTTCTTTGTGTTCGAATTACATATTGAGTCTTGAACTAGTTGTATTTCAAACATGTTCAATCGGTCTTGACTTTAAACTAGGTTTATTATTTGATTAATTGGTTTTCAACTCAGAACTCTTTTTGGAAACAAACCACATGCGCAAGGAGAAAACTGGAAGCATGGTTTAGTGGGTTGTTGGGTAAACTCTTCGAGATCTTGACTGAAATTATCTTGTTGGTTTATCATTCTTATTGGAATCCCAATCTGTTACCTCTTATAGTAATATGTTGAAATATAGGACTGAACTCTTGGGAAGAATTTGAGTGCTTAGTACCTACTCAGATTTCACACTTCTTGTTGGGTCCAATAAAAGAATGTTAAGTCTTGAAAGATAAATTGTGATTCAATATTGATGTGGGTTGTGTTTGAACTCCACTGTTTTATTATCCCATGTTTGAAAAGGGAAATTAATGGTAAAGGTTTGGAACTTCACTGTTTGATGGTAAAGGTTTCTAAGAAAAAAATTGTAGTATGTTTTCTTATTACCTTGAGGTTTTCTTGTTCTCTCCTTTGGGAACTTTTGTATGAACTTAGAATGTATGTATAGAAAAGGGGATTTGATAATTAAGTTGAAAGAAATGATTAAAGGGTAGGTTCATACTCTGTTAAGATTCCTTTTCTAATGCAGTTGGGTTAAGTTCATTTGTTTGGAACCTTCTGTTAATTATTCTTATGGGAAAAAGAGAATCATTACTTGATTAGTCTTCTTATACTTGTCATTTGACTAAAATGAAGTAGAAAGAGATTGATGATTGGTTGGTGAAAAGAAAATGCAAACTTGTTGTTTGACTGTTGATCCATCATTCCTTCTTGGATTTTTTTTATGTGAATCTGTTCTGATGAATACCTTAAAATGTTGAATTTTAAAGTAGTTGTCCTTTAAATGAAATAGTTTAAGTCATGATATGAACCTGTTTCTACTTTGCGGATGTTATGTATTTTGGCATAATGGAAATGGTTTCTCTTCTTCTTTACTTGAAAGTTAGATGAAACATCTTAATGAGAATATGTTGTAAACACTTCTTTTATCTTATAGTAAAGATAAGTGTTGTATTCTATTTTGGTAGAATTGGAAACAATGAGATGTTATGTTTTGTTGTTTGTAAAGATAATTGATAGGATCAATTATACTTTAATTTGTAAGATATATATTATAGATTATATTCTGTTCTTCTTTTAGAAGTGAATTCAATTCATTAATGCTCTTCTTTTTTATTGTTATTACTTATGCTTAGTGTATGATATACTAATTGTTCATTAAAGTAGGGTTTTTTTTTTTATTGGAACAATTAGTGGAATGCACTTCATTTTTAAGGCTTAGTGCTTATCATGCTCAGTTCATTGAACTGACCCGTGCTAGCAATTTTTGTAGATGGACTTCGTAAGTGATAAAAGAAGGCAAAAACTTATATGATGCATTGGCTGATTTAAGTCTGATTCTTGTGAAGAATTCTATTCGTTCTTGAGTTGTATTGAAAAAGAAAAGTTATATTATTTTTGAATGAAGGTTGTTGTTATGCAGTATGCCTAAAATGCATAAGTTTGTAAATGTATAAGTTTTGAAAATGAATTGAAAGATGAGAATTTACTTGCATTGGTTGTGTAAATTATCTTGTACTTTTGTAAAAGAAATGGAATCTTATCTTGTTGATATTCTTCATATTATTTATATGTTTAAATGAGTATTCTTGGATAAGTAGGATAAAGGGAATTAGAGTAATTTCCCTAAATAAGATGCAACTAGATAAGTTGCAGAATTTAATGTTCTTATCTAAACAATTCAATATAGTAAGGTGATGTGTAATGAACATACAATGAAAACTATAGAATTTGTAAAGGACATAAAGGGTGTGTTAAACCCTAGAACTTAACCATGAAGAGGAAGACTCTTCCTCTCTCATGAAAATGTAAACAAAAAGGAGATATGATTTCTAATCATTAGACTTCATTTAATAAAGTCTACTAAGTTACAACCTAGGTGGTTGTTACACTTCCTTGAATGGTTAAGTCACATTAAATGGAACTTATGATGTTGTTGTCCTTTTTTTTTGGTAACTACTTGTTAAGCCAAAATTAATGAACATTGAAAGCAATCTTAAGTTAAGGAAGTTCTTCAAGGATTAATGGAACCTGATATGGAAAAGAACTTAGGGAGAGTTGGATTAGGGTTTGGGCAAGGTTGCTGAAATCTACTTTTTATTATCCAAATTAATTAAATATTAATAATCTCCTAGGGTATGTACATCTCGATGAGGCTATTCTATAGGATGTTGGCACATGCCAACTATAGGGCTTATACCTTTGAGAAGATTAGGATCTTCTCGAGGATACAACATGCAGTTGACATGTGGCAACACCCTTCTACATTGATCATCTAGATCTACACTTATGGACTTGAACTTAGTTTTTCTCTAGGACTGGTAGTAGCATAGTTAGGATAAGGAGTAGCCCTCTAAGACTCAGGGTACCTTGGCACATGGGGTTGACTTAGGTTGACCCAATATGCCAATATACCCTAAGTCTTCGTGAGCCTCTTCCTATCATAACCTATGTTGTTAACTTGAACTAGGGTTAAACCTTGGGCAAGTGGACTGATAGAAGTTAGTAAAGGACATTCTAGATAACAATAGAGTGGGGTGAAGGATGTATTCTGATTGATGAGTATGTCATCAAGGAATAAGTAATATGAACAATATGTTAGAAATCTTTGGCCAAAGTATCGCAAGTTGTTGATTGCGTTGTCCTATGTCACCTAGTCTAAGGTTCGAGATGCAGATGAATATTGGTAGAAAATATTCAGATAGGTTCCTTAGATAGATCACTCAATACCCAAAATAGGGTAAGAGAACCAAGTATATAGTATACAAAAAAGTATTCAATACTTAATGTTAAACATGAATAGATCGGTAGTTCACCGAGTCATGAAATGAATAGATCGGTAGCTCACCGAGTCATTACAGCTACATATGGTTATCTGTTATAAGAATGGTTGTTATGGAATGTGTGTTCTAAATTATGTATTTAGAATAGAGAACATTACTCATGCAAAAAAAAAAAATTCCCTTGTTTCTAAAGTCTTAAAATGGGAATGTTACATCTTGGTATCAGAGTTGAAGGTTGCATAGCTCTTTGGACCTATTGTGTCCATAATCTGATAAAAACTTGAATTTTCTTGTAACAAAAAATGGTTAGGACAAGAGGAAATGTTGTGAATAATGCTCCACCTGATGAAGGAGCAACAACAACCCAAAAACTTGATGAAATCCTTGTTTCCCTGTTGGACACAAGAGATCATTTGGTTGTACTTGAACAACAAGTAATGGGTAATGAGGAGGAAGAAGAAGCTGGTAATAACAATCAGCCACCTCCTAAGGACAACCCCAATTTGGGTGTTGATGATAACAATGTTAATGTGCCTGTCCAACCAGAAAACAAAAAGGCAAGGTTGGCAACTTGAACTCACTAATGATATAAAAAGGATAAGTCCACCTAAGTTTGATGGCACCACATTAGGAGATGGAGCTGAGAATTGGCTCAATGAAATGGAGAAGTACTTTGCAATAAGGAACTTCTCAGAGGAAACCAAAGCTATTTGGGGAGCATATCAGCTTTCCCATGAAGCATCTTCATGGTGGGATAGCCGTAAGGCTGAGTTAAATATTGATGAAACTAACGTCACTTGGGATCAATTTAAAAGTTACTTTAGGCAACGTTGGCTGCCACAACTTTATTATGATCAGAAAATGACTTGAATTTTAGAACTTAGCTCAAGGAAGTTAACTATAACTGAGTATTGGGAATGGTTTACAAAACTCCTCAAGTATGTACCTCAGTATCAAACTGATGAGAAGTTCAGATATGGAAATTCATTATGGGATTGAATCCCATTATTGGGGGAGAGGTTGATGTTCACATAGCCCAACCACTATGGAAGGGGTTGTTGAAAAATCCATAAGGCAAGAACAAAAATTAAAGGCTATTTCTGCTCATAAGGAGGAAGTACGGAAGAAAGTTCCAAACTCTTCTTCAGCTTCTCTTGCACCTAAGAAGGGACCATGGAAGAAGTTTGGTAATAAAAGTAAGTTTTCAGCTGGTAATAATAAGAAAACAACAATGAATAAGACTGCTGGAAATGCACGAACAATTTTTCCAAGAATAATAATAATGGATAGAAGTCCTATGGAGGTCAAAATGATAACTTTAAGGCTGGAAATAATTCTGAGTCTAAAAGGGACCGGTAGGAGGCTGTTATAATTATGGAAAGATCATTACGTGAATCAATGTCCTTTGAAGAAGGATGATCGTAATCAGCAGCACAAGATACATGCTGCAGTAGCTGACAAGCAAGTTGAAAAGTAAGTTACACCCATAGAAGTTCTTGGTAAGTTATTCGGCATACCTGTAACTATTATTTTTGATACGGGAGCTACTAAATGTTTTATTTCTAGTAAACTTGCTTTGAAACTTAAAAGAAAAGCTAGAAAAATGGATAAATCATGGACTGTACATTATGGTAATAATTTGTTCATATTGTTAGTATGTGTCTTTTTGGGGCAGTCCTTGACTTACCTAGCTTTTCCACTGAAGTTGATCTCTATGTTGCACCTTTGGGATCTTATGATATAGTCATAGGTGTAAATTGGTTAGCTGAGCATAAAGCAAAAAGTGGACTATTTTGAAAAACATATTAGTTGTTTAGATGATCTGCGAAAAACAACAGAGATTCAAGGTGTAAAACAGAAATTTCAGTTAGGAAATTATCATCTATGTAACTTAAAAGGCCAAAAATAAGGGTTGTACCTTATATGCAGTAAAAATTTCAGAATCTGTAGAAGAAAACAATGATTTCATGGAACGTTATCCATTGTTATGGAACTACGGTGATGTGTTTCTGAAGAATTACCAGGCTTACCACCCAAAAGGGAGTTTGACTTCACGATTGAAATCAAACCAGGTACTGAACCTATTTCCAAGGCACCTTATCAAATGACTACCACATAATTAGTAGAGCTTAAGGCTCAGTTGCAAGAAATTTTGTCTAAGGGTTTGATTAGACCAAGTGTTTCACCTTGGGGAGCACCAATGATCTTTGTGAAAAAGAAAGATGGAACACTTAGATTGTGCATTGATTACAGGATGTTAAACAAAGCAACAATCAAGAATAGATACCCACTTCCTAGAATTGATGACCTATTTGATCAGATGCATGGAGCATCAATCTATTCTAAGATAGATCTTTGATCTGGATATCATCAATTACAAATTAAGGATGAGGACATTCATAAAACAACTTTCAGACAAGGTATGGACATTATGAATTCACGGTTTTACCCTTTGGATTAACGAATGCACCTGCAACTTTTATGAACTTAATGAATAATATCTTTCAAGAATACTTGGACAAGTTTGTGCTTGTATTCTTGGATGACATTCTCATATATTCTAAAAGTATTGAGGAGCATCATGAACACTTGAAAATAGTTTTGGAAATTCTGAGAAAGAGACGGTTGTATGGTAAGTTGTCCAAATGTTCTTTCTATGACACCAAAGTTCACTATTTGGGTCATGTTATAAGTAAAGATGGGATTGTTGTAGATCCTTCTAAAATTGTAGCTATAACCAAGTGGCCTACACCAAAGAATGTACATGAAGTTAGAAGCTTCATGGGCCTTATTGGTTATTATAGAAAATTTGTTAAGGACTTTTCTAAGGTGGTTGCACCAATAACTTCATTATAGAAAAAAAGGATAAGAAATTTGTTTGGAATGATAAATGTGAATCTTTTTAAAAATTTGAAAATTCAGTTGACTTCAACACCTATTTTAGTTGTACCTAATCCTAATGGAGACTTTACTATTGTAACGGATGCATCCGGGAAGGTCTTGAGGTATTTTGTTACAAAATGATCATGTCATAGCTTATGAAAGTAGAAAACTTAAGTTACATGAGTTGAATTATGCTCCACATGATTTAGAGCTTGCTTGCCATAGTTCATGCACTTCAAGTTTGGAGGCATTATCTACTTGGTAAACCATTTGAGTTGAAAATTGATCATCTTGGGCTGAAGTACATTTTCACTCAGCCAAATCTGAATGCAAGACAATGAAGGTGGTTAGAGTTTTTGTCTCAATATGATTTTGACATAAGTTACATTAAAGGAAAAGAGAATAGAGTGGTTGATGCTCTAAGTCGTAGGAAGCACATTTCTGCTCTTATAACACTAAGAACTCAGTTTAAGGATGAAGTAAAAAGTGTTATGGAATCTGATTCTTACTTTCAGCAAGTAAAAACAACGTGCTTGCTACAGATCCAAAAGATGAAAGGTATAAAGGTTTTCACTTTGATAATGAAGGAATCTTACGATATGAAAACAAAGTATACATACCTTTGCTTAATGATTTGAGAAAGAAATTGTTAGCTGAATTTCACAATTCACCTTTTTCTGACACCCTGGCATTACAAAAATGCTTGCTGATATAAAACAACAATATTTCTGGAAAGGAATGAAAAAGGATGTTATTGATTTTGTGACTCATTGTCTTGAATGTCAACGTGTAAAAGCGAACATATGCACCCAACCAATTTATTGTATCCTCATAGCATACCGTAGTACAAATGGCAAGTAATAAGCATGGATTTTGTACAAGGGTTGCCTATGTCAAGAAATAAACATGATGTTATTTTGGTAGTTGTTGATAAACTAACGAAAGTAGCTCATTTTATTGCTGGAAATCTAAAGGATGATTCTCCTGTTTTGGCTAAAAGATTTGTACATGAAATTTTCAGATTACATGGAGTACCTGAATTAATCATATCTGATAGAGATCCTAGAATGACGTCAAGGTTTTGGCAAACACTTAATGCAGCTCTAGAACTAAGCTAAATTTCAGTTCTACGTATCATCCGAAAATGGATGGACAGACTGAAAGAGTAAATCAAGTTTTAGAAGATATGTTACGGATGTATTGTATGGATCAGCAGTATAAGTGGGAAGAGTATCTTCCATTAGTTGAATTTGCATACAATAATACATATCATGCTTCTCTTAAGATGGCACCTTTTGAGGCACTTTACGGAAGGAAATGCAAAACCCCTATTAGTTGGGATAGCATTGAGGATAGAGAGGTAATTGGACCTGAAATCCTTATGGAAATGGAACAACAAGTTAAAATGATTCGTGAACGCTTGAAAGAAGCAACATAGGCAAAAGAGTTATGCTTTGACTTAAAGTGGGTTGACAGGAAATTTGAACTTGGTGAGAAGGTTTTTCTTTGGTTAAACCGAAAAAGAGTTCTATAACTTTTGGCAAGGCTGCCAAGTTATCACCTCGTTATGTGGGACCTTTTGAAATAGTTGAAGTAATCAACCCTGTAGCTTATCGTTTAGCACTACCACCTACTTTGTCACAATGAATGCATGATGTTTTCCATATTTCTTTGCTTAAGAAATACATTTCAGATTTATCACATGTGTTAAATTGAATTCCTTGCAGGTCCAAGACCCAGAATAATCATGGTTAAACCCATTCGAGTGCTTGAAACTCACCAATTGCATTTAAGAAATCAAGAAATAAGTCAATGTAAGGTCTAGTGGGACCAGTTTAACAAAGAGAGTGTAACTTGGGAAAATCTAGAGGATATGAAAACTACTTTTCCATATCTATTTGAATAGAATTGAATCTGTTGACTGATAAAAAAATTATGATTTTATCTTTATATGACATTAAGTAAGCCAGTTTTGGGTAGATATTTATTTGATTTGAATAAAAAGTTATTTAATGCTGATTTTTGGAACTATAAGGTTTTGAAATATTTGACTTAGGATAAGAGAAGTGAATGAATTGATTGTCCTTGATGTAAATTGTTAAAAGAGATAATCATCGGGATGATGATTATTTTTAGGAGGGAAGCATGTAACACCCTTGATAGTTGTTATTTTCCTCCTTTGCATTTCAAGTGTTGACATGTGATTTTCCTTATAAGGATATGTTCTTTTGATTATTGGAAATCATGCTTGATATGGATAAGTCTTTTCTTCTCTTAAGATCCTTTGACTAAATTGGAATGGCTTTCCTGAATCCATTTTTCACTTCTTGTAGGTGATTTGTAATCTGGTTTAAGAGTTGTAAACTTATCTATTTATCTGACTCATCCTTGGATCAATTTTAGTGATCCAAGGAATGTTTTAAATCTGCTCTGTTGAACAAATGGTAAATTGACATTCCATGAATTAAGATACATATTGGACTAAACTTTGTAGTTACAAGTTCTTTGATTTTTTGTGAACGTGTTTCCATTCAGTGGTTTGTTTTTCTTGGGTCTTTGGAGATCGACCATGGCAGGTCATTGCTGATGAAAATGGAAATGCAGCCTGTTCATGGCATAGGAGATCCGAGATCCTATATAGGACTAACCTACGGATCCTAAGCTAGGTAAAAATATTTACTACCTAAGCTATGTCACTTAATAGAATTATTATTCTTATCTAAAGCTTCCTATTCTACTTTGATTGGTTGATTGGCATCCTAACCTAAGCTCGGTGCTGAAGGATTTGGAAAGGTTTCTAGGCTATTAAAATTAACCTAGAACCTAATACTATAAGGTTATATTAAGATCTAACCTAATGCCTAAAACTATTGTGTTTTGAATTAATCTACCTAAGGTTGTGCTAAGACCTATGGTGGTGGTTAGTTGTTAGTGTTATATCCTAAGGTATATATTTTAAATTACCTAAGATCTAACCTAAGCAATTTAATCTATCCTAAACTAATGGATATGAATGGGGACTTAAGTGGTCACATGCATTTGGGTGATGGTTCCTAAGGCATTTATGTTATTGATAAGGTTGGTAAATGCATACGGACTACCAGTTTTGGCAGGGGCTAGATGACTTGGTGGAGGCTTAGGTGGAAGTGTCACTAAAATGGAAATGCATGTTATTTTTGACTTGGCATTCACTAGACTTGGAAGGTGGTGGCAAGGAAGGATAGGTGGGAAATTTGGAATTAATGGAATTTATTGTTTTCAGTTTTTGTGCTCAAACCATCTTGGTAGGCATGCAAGTAGGATTTTTCTTGGGTTGTTTCACTTTGCATGTTTCATGATTTTTGCTCTCTACATGCTCTCTAGTTTTTCAACCAACAGATTGAACTACACTTCATGGCTATTTTTGAAGTCATGGATCTATTTTCATTTCATGGAATGTATAAGAGGAATTCTGGAAAAGGAATTTGGTTGTTTGATCTTTCATGGAGAAGAGGAGAAGTAGTGAGCTCGGTTGGAGGTCTTCTTCAATTTGACAGAGACACTATCAGGCATGATAGGCTCTAACTATTAAAATCTCTTGCTTTCTTCTAAGTGTTTTCATTAAAACAACTCTGCTTTGTTGAGATTTGTGCATTGCATATTTTTATCTGGTTATTTTTGCTAGGTTTATAAATCTTGTGTTCTTGGTTTTGAATCCATGGTATATGTGATTCTGTTGGAAACTTACATTATGTTTGTTTTAGCACATGAAATATGCATGCAAAAATGAATTTGGTAACTCTGCTTGGTATTTTTGGATTTGGTAATTGATGGGTTTGGTTTTGACTTTCGTTGCCAATAAATACTAGCTGAGTTTTATGGGAACTTTGAGTTCCACCTGTTTTTGTTGGAGTTAGTGTTTTGTGATCTCAGCTGGTAATGAGCTCGTAGTTTTCTGGAAGCTTGTATTCGAGCTCGAGTTTTCTATTGGAAACTTGTTTTGGTAGGTGAGAACTATTGTTGGGATTCTCGGTTCTATGGTGCTTGTGTTTTATTTCATAGATAAATGGGACTATGGTTAAATCCATATATGGCTTGGTTCTTGTATTTTATCTTGTGAAAACTTAGACTGTTGTTGAAACCCACATATAACTTGGAGCCTGTGTTTTATTATCTTGGATAAATTGGACTATTGATTGAAGTCCATATGGCATGGTGCTTGTGATTTATTGTTCTTATGACCATATAAACTGTTAATTGAAGGTTCATTATGAACATGGATTTCATGTTTTGTTGTTTGTATGGTCTGAGCTCCATTTAAGGATCTTACATTTCATTGAGTTGGGAAATAGGGTTTGATAAGATGTTAATAGAAAATGGAAGCTCTATTCTTATTTTGAAATGTTTATAAGTAATTGCATTATATTCGGCATAGCATTACGATGTTGGTGTATATACGAACTCATGTGAGATTCTGTGATGCAAAGTTGTACAATGAAATTATTACTTATTGTGGAAATGGTAACTTGAACAAGATGTCGGTTCTATTCTGGTATTCTTTTTTTGGTTTTTTTGTTTAAAAAGGTAAACTAAAAAGGGAACAAGTTGTTGCCCGAAACTTTTTATATTCTCTTGAATGATCCTAAACCTTGAAGGAGCTTATGATTTCTTGTGTTCGAATTACATATTGAGTCTTGAACTGGTTGTATTTCAAACATGTTCATTCGGGTCTTGACTTTAAACTAGGTTTATTATTTGATTAATTGGTTTTCAACTCGAACTCTTTTTGGAAACAAACCACATGCACAAGGAGAAAACTGGAAGCATGGTTTAGAGGGTTGTTGGGTAAACTCTTCATGATCTTGATTGAAATTATCTTGTTGGTTTATCGTTCTTATTGGAATCCCAATCTGTTACCTCTTATAGTAATATGTTGAAATATAGGACTGAAACTCTTGGGAAGAATTTGAGTGTTAGTACCTACTCGGATTTCACACCTCTTGTTGGGTCCAATAAATGAATGTTAAGTCTTGAAAGATAAATTGTGATTCAAAATTGATTATGGGCTGTGTTTGAACTTCATTGTTTTATTATCCCATAGTTTAAAAAGGGAAAATTAATGGTAAGGATTGATGGAACTTCACTATTTGATGGTAAAGGTTTCTAAGAAAGAAAAATTGTAGTATGTTTTCTTATTACCTTGAGGTTGTTCTTGTTCACTCCTTTGGGAACTTTTGTATGAACTTAGAATGTATGTATAGGAAAGGGGAATTGATAATTAAGTTGAAAGAAATGATTAAAGGGTAGATTCATACTCTGTTAAGATCCCTTATCTAATGCAGTTGGGTTAAGTTCATTGGTTGGAACCTTCTATTAATTATTCTTATGGGAAAAAGAGAATCATTACTTGATTAGTCTTCTTATACTTGTCATTTGACTGAAATGAAGTAGAAAGAGATTGATGATTGGTTGGTGAAAAGAAAATGCAAACTTGTTGTTTGACTATTGATCCATCATTCCTTCTTGGATTTTTTTATGTGAATCTATTATCGATGAATACCTTAAAATGTTGAATTTTAAAGTAGTTGTCCTTTAAATGAAACAATTTAAGTCATGATATGAACTTTTTACTTTGCGGATGTTATGTATTTTGGCATAATGGAAATGGTTTCTCTTCTTCTTTACTTGAAAGTTAGATGAAACATCCTAGTGAGAATATGTCAGTAAACACTTCTTTTCTTATATAGTAAAGATAAGTGTTGTATTCTATTTTGGTAGAATTGGAAACAATGAGATGTTATGTTCTGTTGTTTGTTAAAGATAATTGATAGGATCAATTATACTTTAATTTGTAAGATAGATATTATAGATTATATTTTGTTCTTCTTTTAGAAGTGAATTCAGATTCATTAATGCTCTTCTTTTTTATTGTTATTACTTATGCTTAGTGTATGATATACTAATTGTTCATTAAAGCAGGGTTGTTTTTATTGGAACAATTAGTGGAATGCACTTCATTTTAAGGCTTAGTGCTTATCATGCTCAGTTCATTGAACTGACCCGTGCTAGCAATTTTTTGTAGATGGACTTCGTAAGTGATAAAAGAAGGCAAAAACTTATATGATGCATTGGCTGATTTAAGTCTGATTCTTGTGAAGAATTCTGATTCGTTCTTGAGTTGTATTGAAAAAGAAAAGTTATATTCTTTTTTAATGAAGGTTGTTGTTATGCAGTATGCCTAAAATGCATAAGTTTTAAATGTATAAGTTTTGAAAATGAATTGAAAGATGAGAATTTACTTGCATTGGTTGTGTAAATTATCTTGTACTTTTGTAAAAGAAATGGAATCTTATCTTGTTGATATTCTTCATATTATTTATATGATTAAATGAGTATTCTTGGATAAGTAGGATAAAGGGAATTAGAGTAATTTCCCTAAATAAGATGCAGCTAGATAAGTTACAGAATTTAATGTTCTTATCTAAACAATTCAATATAGTAAGGTGATGTGTAATGAACATACAATGAAAACTATAGAATTTGTAAAGGACATAAAGGGTGTGTTAAACCCTAGAACTTAACCATGAAGAGGAAGACTCTTCCTCTCTCATGAAAATGTAAACAAAAAGGGAGATATGATTTCTAATCATTAGACTTCATTTAATAAAGTCTACTAAGTTACAACCTAGGTGGTTGTTACACTTCCTTGAATGGTTAAGTCACATTAAATGGAACTTATGATGTTGTTGTCCTATTTTTTGGTAACTACTTGTTAAGCCAAAATTAATGAACATTGAAAGCAATCTTAAGTTAAGGAAGTTCTTCAAGGATTAATGGAATCTGATATGGAAAAGAACTTAGGGAGAGTTGATTAGGGTTTGGGCAAGGTTGCTGAAATCTACTTTTAATTATCCAAATTAATTAAATATTAATAATCTCCTAGGGGTATGTACATCTCGACGAGGTTATTCTATAGGATGTTGGCACACACCAACTGCAGGGTTGTACCTTTGAGAAGATTAGGATCTTCTCGAGGATACAATGATGCAATGTAGTTGACATGTGGCAACACCCTTCTGCATTGATCATCTAGATCTACACGCTTATGGACTTGAACTTAGTTTTTCTCTAGGACTGGTAGTAGCATAGTTAGGATAAGGAGTAGCCCTCTAAGACTCAGGGTACCTTGGCACACGGGGTTGACTTAGGTTGACCCAGTATGCCAATATACCCTAAGTCTTTGTGAGCCTCTTCCTATCATAACCTATGTTGTTAACTTGAACTAGGGTTAAACCTTGGGCAAGTGGACTAACAGAAGTCAGTAAAGGACATTCTAGATAACAATAGAGTGGGGTGAAGGACATATTCTGATTAACAGTATGCCATCAAGGAATAAGTAATACGAATAGTATGTTAGAAATCTTTGGCCAAAGTATCGCAAGTTGTTGATTGTGTTGTCCTATGTCACCTTTAGTTTGAGATCTGAATATTGGTAGAAAATATTCAAATAGATGATGATGAATATTGGTAGAAAATATTCAGTATATGGGTTCCTTAGATCAGATCACTCAATACCTAGCTCACTGAGTAAGAGAACCAATTATATGGTATGGAATGTGTGTTCTAAATTATTCAATACTTAATGTTAAACATGAATAGATCGCACCTATAGAGTTGTTTCTAACTATCTGCGTGTCAATACTCTATCCTGAAGAAACTCATGATAATGATCCCCAAGTGTACTTCTAAACATTGGTTCTTGTTTTGTTTCCATGGGTACGGTCCTAGTCGATGCACTTCCTAAGTTAATATGAAATTATTTATACTTATATCAGTTTGTTTACCTTCAATAGACTTCCCTTCAATAACTACCTCTAGATTTGAAACACCTTTCACGAGGACTAAGTATTCGTGCTCGAGTAGATGCAAACCTATGGTCCTTACTCTCTCTTCGACACGCTCTTGAATGAATCCGATGGGGTCTCCCTATCGTGATTTCCCAAATTCAAGAGGACATGATGTTATGGCTCCTTATCTTCCATGATAGTATTAAAATCTTCATGATCTATCATTCTTCTCAACTACATCACCGCTTCAATCTCCCTCTCTCACACTTCATTATAATTTAGTCGTCTCTCTTCTCTCTACCTTTTTTCTCGCCATGGCCACCATCCTTCTCCACACTTTCTCTTGACCTTGTGCATAGTGGGGATTTAGCTAGCCATAGGTAATCTTTCTAATCCTAATTTTATCATCATTATCTTTATAGCTAAGGGTATTGTGCATAAGTAATATCCTATGGGCTCGTGCAAGAACTTAAACTTTTCTTCCTCAATGAAATAGTATGTTGAAATCGAATACTCCAACATATAATTTCACAACATGCCTTCCCACCATTAATATGCAGCTCTAGTCCACTCCTCATCTACATCAAATAGAATTTGGTAATCTTCTTGCATCCAAATTCTTAGCCTAGGGTAGTAAATATTTCTTTATGCATAAGATTCGAACCATTGGTATAACTCTACTAGAAAAAAGTTGAAGAACGTCTTATACAGATAGTCATAGAGATTATCCTCCACCCAATTTTGCACATTGAAATTAGGTCTAGTGTTATACCTCTGTGCAAACTTATCTTGTATGTCTTCTACCCAACTTTTAATTCTCTCCAAAGATAGTTGATACGCCATCTCGCATGCAAAGAGGTCCAAAAAATGGAAGAAAAATGAAGTCCTTAGGTTCACTCAATTGTTATTCATGTTGGCACTTAATTCGATATATCAAAATCCTCACTCAAATTTCACATAACTATCGGTTCCTCCTTTGTGATGTTTGATATGAAGTTAGTATACATGTTCTTCATAATAATAACCAAGAATCCATTCATGCAAAGATAACCATTACATCCACATCAACTGGGAAACACATATAATAAGGAAGACACTTTAATGAATCCATGTAGACCATAATTAATACCAATTACACTGTTATTTCACCATAATCAGATTCATCCACAATTATCCATTATAATCAGAACTTGTTACATAATAAGGTCAATATGTAACCGCTATTATAATAGTATGCAATTCCATGCGCAAAACCCTATAGAATGATGACTAATGACTCTGTTACATCATAATGACTCTCTAATACTTAGAAAAATGACATTTATCAAGTATAAATAGGATTGGGGACTTTCCCTTTAGCACCCATGTACTCTCCTAAAGATATGTGTGCTTACGTAAATAACATGTATGCTTTCTTTCCTAAAAATAGCCATGCGTACAACTCTTACATGATTTTACAACTTCTCGTAATAATAGATTAATCCTAAAGATAAGACTTGCTTTAATCCTATTATTAACCTCCTCCATGTGTGTTCTACATGTTCTTTTCCTACATGCTTGGTCAGCACTCCAAGTCTATTTTTATCCCGATCTGGAAAATTGGCTAAGTCCCTACTTTATTTCATGTGTGTGCATAGTCCCGCATGCTTCCCAGTTCAACATCTATGTGCTCCCTTCGGTGAACTATTGTTTTTTCTACACACATGCATTCCTGTGCATAAGTCTATATGCTTCTTTTGTACTTATTCAATTTCACTTACCAACATCAAGTATTGAAGACATTTTCTTTTTTGGAGAAAGTGTTTTATATCCCAGTCAATCAATGGGCAAGCAAGACATCATCCAATTTATCTCAATCATGTTAAATCATGAGGATGGATTATTCATCAATATGTTAGTCTAAAACTAGTTTCTCACATAATCCCTTACCTCAAACCAATTTATTCACCTTGACATTAATATCATACTCCATTACATTGGTTATTTAGCCAAATATTTTTCCATTTAGGTCCTTTTTCAGAAGAAACTCTTTCACACCATCATGTGAAACCATTAGTTGAATCTTGTTGTTGTATATCAAATGCCTAAATTTATTTAAACTCCTTATAATAGCCAATGCATATTTCTCTCTAAATTAATACCTTGCCTCATAATCATCTAGACCTTAAATGAAAAATGTAAAAGTTTATTCCAAGCCTTCTTCATTAAATTGTACCATGATGGGAGATATTTTACTTGTTCCTCCAAAATCATACATTGTGAAATCCTTAGTAATATTAGAGTTGATGAGATTTGGAGCCTATGTTATTTCTTACTTAACAACTTCAAATCTATTATTCCTTCAATAGTCCACTTGAACACAAAAAAATTATTTAGAATCAATATCAATAGTTTGACAATATTAGTGAAGTATGGGAAAACCTACCTGAAAAATTAATCCTTCCTAAGAATCTTTGAAGTTCCTTCTTATGGCTAGGCAATGGAAATGCAAGGATGACACTAACTCTCTCTAGATCAAAGGTTAATCCTTATTTATAAATAATGTGTCTCGAGGAGATTACCTTCATATGTTACGAATATACATTTCTTAAGATTTAGAAAGAGAAAAACTACCTACATATTTCAAAAACATTCCTAAGATGGAACAGATGATCATTTGCATCCTTGGGAAAAAATGGTGATATCATCAAGATAGATAAGGAAAAATCTATTAATCAGTCCTTTGAATGTTATATCTATGGCTCTTTGAAATTTTTCTCTTGTATTTAATAAATCAAATGGAATTTATTGTAGGCATAGGTTCCCCATTTAGTGGTAAAAGTCATCTTTAACTGATCTTATTTCTTCACCATGATCTAGTTATACCCTTAGTAGTCATATAAAATAGAAAAACATCTATGTTCTAGCCACCATTTTTAATATTTGTTCCATTGAAGGTAGTGGTAATTATCCTACAGAGAATCCCTATTTAAGTCTCTAAAATCAACACATAACCTAATTTCTCCATTCTTCTTCCGTATTGGAACTAAATTGGTAACCCATGATGAATGTTTAATGGGGAAAATTATATTTGTCTCAATCATCTTATTTAGTTCCTTCTTCATCAGAGGTTCAATGTGTGGATTAACAGGCCTTTATTTTTGCCTTATAGGCTTAGCTATTTGATCTAGTTCAATGGTATGTTGGGATAAATTAGGATCAAAACCTCTCAGATCTTGATAATCTCAAGAAAAATATCAAAAAACTCTTGGAAAAGTTCTACAAAAGCATGCTTCTCTTGTGGGGTACTCACCTTGCCAATTTTAGTAGTTTATCATTTCTAACCAAGACTAGTTCTGAATCTTCACCTTTAAATTTCATGTTTGCCTTTTATTTTTGAGATGATCATAAGAGTTGAAGATAGACTCCAAATTCACTAGGCCTTTGGGAAATTTATTTGATCTAAGTTGGAAAATTTGGTTCCCATATTGCTGCTCCAATTTTTCCTGATTTTTTGATGAAAACTTAGCCTCTTCTTGGATATAACTAAAAATATTTTGATCACTTTCAAACACTTTCCAATATGTGTCATTATCTAGTATAATAGGCCTCACAACTACTTTGATGTTTTTTTGCAACTTGTCTCTCTTGACATTTTCCAAAACATCAAACTTTTCTCCAATTTTATTCATCCTATCAGTAGCTTCATTCTCTTTTCTTGGTATGTTATGGATGTTGAAGGCTTCAAAATCCTATAAAAATCCCATATTCTATGTTTGTAGGCTCTTATCAATTCATTCTTAACTGCACTTGATCCTCTGACTTGGTTTATAATTATTTCAATATCCCCAAAAGTTTGTAATTTATTTGTGTTCTTCATTTTACCCATTCATGAAGCCATGATTGAGGGACTCATATTCTTCTGCATTGTTGGAGAATCTAAATTGAAATCTGAAAGAGAAGTAATATTTAATACCTATGGGAGATACAAGGAATACACCTCCCCTACTCCTTGTCTGCTTCTTGATCCATTGAATAAAATCTTCCAAATCCTTCTTCCAATGGATAATTTGATTTCATGATACTAGGTAGAGGTGAATTCTCCTCGTGTAAAGCAATAAATATCAAGACCAGATTCTTCCACCTATTGATATAGATCAAACATATGATTCTCAACTCCCCATTCATCTAACATTAATTCAAAAATGCTATCAATATAAGCCTATACTTCTTGGGTAATTTTACAATCTTCTTGATTAAAAATATTATAAATTATGTTTATGGGGCTAGGAAAATAATGTTCTATATTGTATGTTTCTATTATCTCACACTTGATGGTATCCTTAGTGTCATGCCTAGTCCTAAAAAATATGTGAGACTAATGAGTTGATATATATCCTCTAATTTTGGTAGTGAAATCTCTGGATAAACATAGAGCAAAGAGTGTAGATGGATCAATTATGAAGATATCTTGGGGAATATAAAATTTGGGGCATGCATGCAATACAATTCCTAGAACTTTGATGATCCCAATAGTTCCCATTGTTCTCCCATCTAGTTGAACCATCCCTTTATAAAGAGACTCATATTTGATATCAAATCGGTCTCGTAATCTGCTTGGTTATCACTTAGCTACTTACTTACTCGAATCAATCATACAATTGTGGACTAAATTATTGCCAATGATCAAAGATACATAAAAGGAAGGGGGATTCAAGTTTTTGTTTGTTTTATTTTCATTCTGTTGTATTTCATTAATAAGAACAAATTTTTTGTTCTTTGGGTGACTCACTTGGAATGGAGAAATTGGCCATAGCTACTTGCAAGATATCTCTTTGTCCCAGGTAATTGCTATATACTCACATTGGTATTCTTCATTTGTTCAAGGATTTTAAAGAAATTTAGATAATTATTTTGTTGTACCTTAATTACAACAAAATTTTCTTGTATTTGAGTTGATATGGGAGGAATATTGAGCTGATTTTGTATTTTAGACACTTGACCTATGTGGCTTCTTTGCACATCAGTAAGCAATGAATTTGAATTTTCATGCCCTTGAAGTGTTAGGGAAGGTTGAAAAGGGCCTACCTTTTCTTATTATAATTCTATATTTATTTTCTTAGATCTAGTATTGAAGGACACACCTTGAGGAGAAGTCTGATTTATTGCACAAAATTCATCTACTTGTCAGTTCACAAGTGAAGTATCACTTGGTGGTATCTCTTGAGTAATTTCCTGCTGTTTACTTTCTTTTGTGGATGCATATTGAGGAACATATGCATTTTTGCCATCAAATATTAGTTCAAAATTCCATTGGGGCATGTTTCTTGGTTGTGTGGAAGATGAAAAGGGAAACACCACTCATAATATTGCACTAGATTATTCTAAATGGGAACCAAGGCTTTGGATGAACTAGCCACATTTGGATTATATGGTTGAAATGGTCTTGTAAAGGGAAATTGACTCTAATTTTGAGGAGAAACATGGAATGAAGGTTTCTTTGGTTTAAATGGGACTTTTTTTGGTTGGTATGGAGGTTGGTAAGATTTGAAAATTTAAGCTTACTACCTTTTTATAAATACCAAATCATTCCTAAAATTGCATAATTATTTCATGTCTTATTGCAACTCAATTGAATTACATGAGCAGTGGATTCTTGACTATAAATTTTATTTCTTGGGGTTGGAATGGGAGATAATTCAGGGGTTTGATGAGGATTTGATTTCTCAATCTTTTATAATATAGGCATTGGAGGTCTAGGGGAAATTTTCTCCACCTAAATGAGACTATTCTCTTCTCTAATAGCAATGTCATAAGCATATGGTAATGTTCTACCCACCATAGACTAAATCATGACTAAAATATCACTATTCAAGGCCTTTATATAATAGAGAAATGCATATTGGGGTGTAGGTCTTACCACTTGAGGAATTTGGTCCCCAAGTCCTTTGAAATTTGATGTTAAAATCAGTCATTTGCTCATTTGGGGATCTTTTGTAGTTTTCATCTGCTCCACCAAAGATAAACATTTGACTTATCCTCAAAAATGCATGCAAAGGGTTGTTCCAAGTTCATCCCAGTTATAAATTAAAGTGAGTCTCAAAATCCTATACCATTGAAGAGCTTTCCCTTTGAATGATGAATCCAAGATTCTGACTACTACATCATCTTCAGTAATAAAATGGACTGAACAAACATTAGAAACATCTTGGATATGGTCAGCTGGGGTAGTGTGGTTTTCACCAGTGAAGAAAGGGATACTTTTAAGTGTATACACTAGTATATCATGTTGTGTATTGAGGGCCAAAGGACTACCACCATTGAAACTGAAAAAAGGCATATTTCTCTATAGTGCCATGAATGGAATGGGTCTCAAAACTCTAGAGGACAGTAAGAAGGGCCTACCAGGAGGGGGTATAAAGAGTTCTTTGTGAATGATATGGTGATCTATGGACTACTCTACCTATTATCCTTCTCCTTTGTGGCAGTTTTACATAATCAAAATGTTCTTTTCTTATTGTTCTTGACCTTTTCTAAATCCTTCTCATAATAAATAGACATTTTTCTATATAAAACTAGTAGACACAAAGTGCTTGGAGTCATCATATGTGTTCTAAAATCCTATATTAGTCTGAAGCTCACCCAGATACACTCCAAAACTTAGTGAAATAAAAATAAAAACATGGAGTCCCACTTTGGGAATGCAAGAATTTTTATCACCAAAATTTAGGACCCTCTTCATGTTTAATCTCCCAAAAATAAAACTATGGTGTAACATTGATTTGTCTCCAAGTGTGGGACCTTGCAAGTGATACAAATATCTAGATAAGATTGGTTCCTTCTCCCTCATCCTAATGAAAACTAACTTATAACCATGAAATATAACTAAAGTAAACCTAGAATATGAATTCACGGGGATAAGGGTGAGAAAAGAGAAAAAGTTGCAAAATGATAAAAAGGGGTGATGCACCAAAACTGAGACAGATTCAAATCTGACCCAAGAGACACATAAAATATACATAAGAAAGAATATTAAAGGAAACATAAATATGAGAGACTAGAATAGAATGAAACTTAATTAAACAAGAGGGTAAACATCCATAACAAACAAAGAAGGTTTGAAAGGAAAACAACCACAAATGATTGCATTAAAAGTATCTCATATGATTACAAAGTAGAGGTTTGAAATATTATATAAAATACATATTGTATAGGTATTATAATCATTAAAATTGAATAATCCTAAGATAAAACTCTAAATTTGAGATAAAATAACCATTTTTGGTATCAAGGCACTTACATTTATACATTTTTTGAATGAAAGAAGGGAAGAAAATGAGGGAAAAGGAAAATTGAGCTAGGACTAATCACCTCTAAATCTAGTATTGAATGATTATAGGTACCTCCAACTTATCCATAAATTCCATCATGATCTTTGATCCCAATGCATGTCATCAAATTATACATAGCGGCACCATCAAATTCTGGTGATTGAACCTCTTGGAGCTACATTTTTCAATACCATGAATATTTCCCCCTTTTTCTCCAACTTAACCTCATCAATTATTTAATATGATGATTCCAAATTAAAGGGATCAAGGAGACATTTCTAACGATACCGATTTTATAATATTTGGAGTAGCAGAAAGAGTTATAGCCATTTAAAATTTTACATCTTGGGAGGAACAAAAAAATGACATGTGGAAACTTTTGATTTGTTTCAAGGATTACCTATATTTTATTTACCTTTCCATGTGTGTTTATAAATTTGTTTCCCTTAATATTTTGCCACATGTTTCTATTTACTTACGTTGACCAACTACGGACCCAAAACTTTATCAAATTCTAGCTTATTTCGAGACTTGGAGTCTACGAAATGTTTTTCCATTGAAGAGAACCAAAATTTTGACATGTGTATTCCTTTTGACACTTGATATTATGTCATGTTCCTATTGGGATTCAAGAATTGGTTTACACAATGCATATTGAACTACGCTCTACATTTTGATTTCGACCGCTCAAACCCAAACTTTTAGTTGTTTTCATTCATTTCATGTATTTAGATTATGTAGGATGTATTTTTCGAAATACCTATAGAATTTTGACACATATCTATCAAGGTCTAGGGGTGTGGGTGCACATAACATGGAACATGCATTTGAAATCACATGTTTCGATGCAGGAAAATCCTAAAATCCTGAAATAAAGGAGGTTGTTGGGGTTTAGGGGTGGAAATCATATGACACACAATATATTGATATGTATGGAGATCTTGTAGACCTAAAAATCTTTAAAAATGAAATTCTCAACCCCAAAACAACTACAAACTCACCTAAGTTAAGAATTGAAGACGTAAATTATCAAAATATCCCAAGGGGTTATTTTTGGATAATAAGAAGATTGTAATAACAAATTTATTAAAATCTTATCTTTTTCACAACATCAAATTGAAACTTCAAACCATAAAACTTTATTTTTGAATTTACTAGAGATCTGATGAATGGAAAATGATGAAATTCAAAGCGAGAAGATCTTTGTGTAAAACTCAACATTTTGAAAATAGTTTTGTATAACTGAAATTGTTGAGTCTAGTTTTTAAAAATAGTAGGTGTTCTAAAAAATAGGTTGAAAAAAATAGCAATTTTTCATAAAGTGATGAATTCTCAGTATTTGAAATATCCTTAAAAAGCAAGAAGCGTCAAAAATCATAATTTGAGAAACTTTCTAAAAATAGTAGTATTTAAGAAAATGGGCATCTAAAAATAACAAGTTTTAAAGAATATTAAATATTCATCAATTACAAGTATACATATGAGTTAGGGACTTCAAACACAATAATGGTGAATTTTTTGAAAAATAGAAGTCTTGGATAGGTCATAATAAAAATACTAAGTCTTACAATCGAGCCCAAAAAGCTTTGGCAACTCTTGTTCTACTTATATTTTTTCTTTTTTCCATCATCACAAGGCCAGGAATTTTTTTCATGGCCCAAAAAATAAGGAAACCCTCTACATGATCCCAAAGGATCAGTTCCGAGGTGATCTTTGAGGCACAACTGATGCAAGAAGTTAGAACAACGAGACAATATCACGATGAGTGATGTTATCCATCATCTCGGGCTCATAAACAATGCATACCACCTAAAAAAATTTCTAAAAACTTAATTAGTGCTTGGTGATTATATCAATACAATTTGGAGTTTAAAATAATGCGATTCATCCTCAAGTTCCATACATAAATAAATCATTCTATCTGAGAAGGAGATCCATTTCCATGAGGAGAAAATTGAGAAAAAGTGTCCAGATCTTATAAGCATGTTTCCACTCAAGTGACATCTTGTTAAATTAAGTGAATTGTGATGTGAAAAGGGTTTCATCATGTTTAAAAGTGAAATTTAAAACTCATGGAGTAATTTGAGGGTCAATATATCCTGAATCTTCCCAAAATTCTTTGAGAAGCAAGATAAAGTGAGCTAATCGGACTATCAAGGTTTTCAAAGCCACCATATGTAAAGGACCAAGAAATCATATTTTTATTGGGATACATATGAGAAAAAGGTACGTGAGCATCCCAAATATGATTTCATTTAATAAGTACTCTAGATTCAAGAAGGGTAAATGGGTGATATTTATGTGAAGCACCATGTATGCAAGAATGATAAACCATATCGGTTTCACTTGATGTCATTCACATAATAGTGTTCCTAAACACTCATTCAACTTCTAGTAATTTGATCACACCTAAAATGAAGATACATTATAACCAAACCTCATTTGAGTACAACCAAGGTCCATTGAACAATATCCTTCAAAATGAAAGAGGGTGAAAAAGGGCACGTATGGGTTCTCTATTCTAGAAAAATTAATAAGAAGGCTAGAATCATCAATGATCATGTATATCCTCTCAAGCCATATGAGATTGATCCAACACTACCTAACTTCCTTCATCAAAATTTAAGTATGTCATCCTTACTCATGGAGCCTTCCCATAATGAGAAAAATGTGATGCCTTGTCGGGTTCCTAAAAGTCTTCATATGACTAACATCATGTCTACTATGGAAGAGCCATTCCCATGGATTAAATAATTACTCATGAATGAACCTAGAAAAATACAATAATTTGTAATTCCTAACTTTAGATCCATCATAGAAACCTTAATATCCAAGAGAAGCAAGAAGGCATTAGTAACTTCTTGTTTCTTTAGTGGAACTTCTTATGACCAATATGTATAAATTTCCTGAGCAAGGTTATAAAACCTATGAAATAAATGACTCATAGTGACTACAAGATGAAAAATATTTCATTTGGTCAAGATAAACATGAGGGTGATGCACATCTATTCAAATAATCTTCTACCCACATACTTTCTCGAAACAAGGAGTACAAGAAAACAATGGAATAGTTAGAAGAGCATGTAAGAACTCTCATTTCTTATATGCAAGCATTTTTGGATCTTTGTGTAGTATCACTACCTCCTGCAAAATCTATCACTCCTATTAGTATGTTATACCCCGAATCAATCAAGACAGCTCAAGGTTACTCAATGCAAGGAAGGTCAAATGACAGGTGGATTGAAAGAATTCTTGAAAAAGGAAAAGCATTTTTCCTAGAGGTTATCTGTTTATTCATATATGTTATTGCCACCATTTTAGAAGTGAAGAAAATAAGGGAAGATATTGAAAAATAGAATATCCATTAGGATTATTTGTTCCCACTTGTGTTTGAGATGAGTTGCCTCGACTCCCACACTCTCATGAGTAGAAATTTGTTTACATATATTGCTGAGAAATTGTCCCTAGTTTGGATGTGTACTCTAAATCTTAAATACGACACGATAGAAGATTCCATCTCTGAAATTTAATCTATTAAAAAAAATGCATTTGATATTTTCAGTGATGTCGAACTATGTTCGAAGCTTAGATCCCTCCCACTCTGTAATAATTCATCATTGGATGAACTCGTCGATTCTATCCAACAGTTAGTCAAAAAGGAAGCAAGTAATCCTCTCTCCTTCAATGAGGATACTTTAGAGTCCTTTTCAACATCAGATTATCTATTTATAACATTACAAGAGATCACAAGGAATGGTTTAATTAGTGTGAGGCTATTAATGATGTTCCCAAGACATGGATAAAAGTGTTGAGCTGTAATTATATTCTAAGAGAAGAAAAGGTGGCACCTACTGAAGTCCATTTTAGTAGAGAATTCAAAAGACATGAGCTCATTTTGAGAATTATTCCTCAAGGATCATGAATGGATAGTTCTTCATCAACAAAGGCTTCATCTTCATTAGATTATCCAACCCTTCTCTCTCTATCTCTCTCCTTCTTCTCTCTCTATCCATATTCTAATTTTCCATTAAGAATGTACTTTTTATATTTCATCTTATTCACTTAAGTGACCTCCAACATTAACATTGTAAGAGTCCTTTTTTAATAATAAGGAAAATATTAATTTTTGTATCCTAGGAATATGAAAGGTCACAAGTGATGGGGATAGGTTAAAATTCACGTGGGGGTAGATGAAGAGACATTTTTGTATGCTATAAATTGAAATGGATTCTCCATTCCAATGGGTTGGCAATTTTTGATTGATTGTATGTTGTTGATATTTACCACTACTAAATTAAGCAATAAAAGTTACATTTCCTCTATTTATTTGTCTATGTTCCTCTACTCTTTCTCCCCCTCTAATTTCCAACTTTGTAAACATGATGATCTTGTAAAACCAATAAAGGTTTTGGTTCCTTTGATGAATGAAACAATATAATTATGTGTCTATGATTTGTTATTCTTATCATTTCTAGCATTTTTGTGTTCTTATAATTGAGTGCGTGTATTCTTTAGTTGATGTATGTGAATTCTATAAGCCTACTCACAACATTAACCCTATCTCTCCTTATTTCCCTAACTCCCCTTTACCTCTCCTCACAAAAAATTCCTCCCTTGTACTCCGTCTGAAGCACTTTCAATAGGTTTAGTGGAGTATTCATGTATGAAACCCAACCTCATAGACACCCCATAGTTTTAGGTAGTTTAGATTCAATAATGGGAGCCTTCTCATACAAAAGAATAAAGATATTAGCCCCATCACCATTGGTGAAACCAATAATTTACACTGCGACAAATTATTTCACCAACAATTTTTAACAACTCTATTGGGGAGAGATCTACCCTCGTGCACCCTTAAAGATCTCTGGAAAATTCAAAAATACATATTCCAAAAAATAAAAAAATATATCAGATATGAAAATAATATTTTGAATGTGACTTTATCAAGGAATGAATCCATGTCACATTCATTTCTTGCATCACAATGATGAAGTTTTGAGTCTAGTGTTTAGCAACAATGAAGAAGAATATGACCACCAAGATATGTAAATTTTTATCAGCCATCATTATGGACCAACTCTTGTAAAAGTATGGATTTTGGATCACGATGAGGTATCTTGATTCAGACAAAAATCCATAATCATCAAAAGGAAATAAGGCCAGTAACATTTCTGCAAAATCTATGAATATTATGTCTAGAATAGATAAAAATTATATCTCAAGATCCTACCATCAAATCCTTGTGGCTTTAATTCAAGTGGACTTCTAATAGAGGAAAGAAAATGATAATTACATAGATTGATGATCAATAATCCAAGAACCTGATGAGAAATATGTAGAATAGATATGAAATGTTGTATGAAAAGAATGAATGTGAAGAATCTCTTGAAGGTAATGTTTGTAACTTCACACAGCTTGACTAAGAAACTCAAATTTGTCTTTTTCTCTCTTCCTTTGGATTATTTTCCCGCTTATGGAGATGAATAAATAGAAACCTTGAAAATGGATTTTGTGAAAGGATATTGAGTGTTTCAGAAGGAAATATCGATTCCCAAATCAACCTCAAAATTCTAAATTATGTTTTGGTTATGAAAGAAAGATATGAGCAGCTTGAAGCATCCCATAATGGTGCGGAAGAAGAGATTCACCTTTTGGAAGCAAATTATGCTGATTCTTTGTATTACAATTTTTTTTTTCCTAAAAGACTCTTACATGTCTCTCATGATTGTCCTCTTCTTGAGCCTTACAACACCTTGGAGGATAGTGAATAAATCATTAAAGTTGAGTATCCATTCGCATCGCATTTTTTCCTAAAACATAGTCTTCAGGAGAAGAAATGTATACAGGAGATGAGGATTCTTTTTCTATAACGGATTATCCAAAGTGCTTTCCAAGGATTTCATCAATCATGAATATTTTCGAGGGATGAATCCTCCTTCCACACCAAAATTTCTTTAGGAGGATTATTTTGAGGTAATTATGGATTATTTTATTTCTCATTTTAACCCTTCAATTGATGCACAAATACCCAATGATGAAATGAAGAAAATTGAATAATCTAATTTCCTTCTTGATATAATCATGGATGAACATGTAACATGCGGTCTCTCTAATGAGATTGTTTCCATTCCATCACAAAAAGATTGTGATAGTGATCATAATTGTAAGTTTGGGTTCTTCACTTGTCCCTGTGAAGAAGAGGAATCTCTAGGAGAGGTTCAAGATGGAGTAAATGATTATTATAATGTTATAGCCCCAACATTATTTTCCTCCTCCTTTCATGAGGGTGATATGATGAATTTTTAAATGAAAGGTGTACCCTTCCTCGAAGAAAATATAATTTCTCTCTGTTTGAAAATGACAAGGACCAGGTATGCCTTAACTTGCAAAATGGTAACCCACAAATGAGAAGAAATGTAGGACATGAGAAAGAGGATTTCTCACATGAATCCTAGCCATATCAAGATCAGATTTCCCATCATATTTCTGAGACCCGATATTCATATTATTTAAATGAACATAGAAGTGAGTATGTGGTATATTTTAGAAAGAATATATGTAAGATGTTTTAAATATCGCAGAAGGAATTGAATATCCTCAACTTAGTCTTGAGAACCTAACATATTCCATGACTATGCAAGAAAAGTATGAGTTTAGTTGTGGTTCCCTTTTTGATGCAAAAATGTCCAATAATGAGATAGAAAAAATAGGTAATATCAATGTTCTCTTTGAAGCCTTGGTGAATGAGAATGAATGTGAAGATAAACCCTCTATTTTCCTATTCTATGAAGGAGGTTGTATTCATGGTGAATGAAAGGAAAGGAAATGCTTGAATATCCTAAAAATTATTCATTCACGAGGAAAATAACTCTACCATGGAAAATGATATCAAGGCCGATATTGAATTTGTATGTATATAAATTAAGTGTTTAGCAAAAAAGTGAGAAGATAGAAGAATATTGTGAGTAGAGAGAGAAACCACCTTATTCTCATAACTTTTGGATTCCCCATTGATCCTAGAAATGATTCCATACTGCAACCTTCACTTAAGGATGATGACTTCCTTCATTTCAATAATATTGATTCTATTTTCAAGAACATGGAGGAACAGCTTTCTCATGGTCGCAGGCATCCGGTGGAGACTACAAAAGGAAAAACTTCAAAACAAGTAACAAAGTGGTCATTGGATGCCAAGGTCAAATTTTTAGTTTTTTTTTAAATATTTTATAAAAAACTCAACTTTATTAAAATTACAATTTTTCAAAATATTAATATTTTTCAAATTAATTTAAACTTTATATGTTTTTTTAAATAAATTTTAACATTTTCAATTTTTAAAATTTAACTAGGTGTTTCAAATTTCTACATATTCTAATTTTTTATTTTTTCAAATTTTCACTAATTGTTTCAAAATTTGAACTTTTGAAATTTCACCATGTTTCAAATTTCCACATTTTCAACACTTAAGTTTTTCTTAAATTTCAATTTTTGCAAAAATCTAAAAAATCAAAAAAATGATAATTTTAAATTTATATTTTTAAATTTCAATTTTTGCCTTTAAGCCTTTTCAAAAGTTCAAATTATTTTGAAAAGGAAACTTTTTAAAATTTAAATTTTTAATATGTCAACATTTCAATTTTTAATCTAATTTTCAAGTTTTTAAAATTTTAAAAATTTTGAAATATCAAGTTTTTTAAAAGATTAATTTTTTAAAATTCAATATTTGAAAAAATTGAGTTTTTTTCTAAATTCAAATTTTTAACTTTTTCAAAAGTCCATTTTTCCCAAATTCAACCTTTTGAAATTTCATTATTTTAAAATTTAGGCTTTTTCAAAATATAATTCATGCAAATATCATATCAACATACCACTAGCATCATATTTAAACCCAACAATACTAATAAAAGTGTAGACATAAAATCAAGCACTTGGGTACATTTCTAGGTCCTAAAAGCATACTTACATTCATATGATTCCTAAGCGAATAAAACTAGTAATTAAAAGCTATATGTGGCCTATTTGGCCTCTTGTCTTCTTTCTGGTCTTTTACATAGTACATCCTAGTCAGAAATTTACTTTTTATCTTGCATGACTTTGGACACTAGCGCCCTACCAGGGACACCAATGCCTAGGCACCCTCGTCCCCTCTAGACACCCATGACCTCTTTCCACCTTAATCACTCTTTTTGGGCATCTTATTTTCTTATAAGTTGGCCTTTTAGTTTTCAATTATGAAATTCAACCAAGAGAATCATATAAATACATAGCTATGTGATCAAAATAAAGCACTAAGCTCTAAGCATCTACTATCATCACCTAAGCTTGAATCCAAAGGCATCTAAGACCATCAAAGGTATACATATAACATCCATTCAAGGGATAAGTGACTGTATTTTCTACATACACTACATAGGAAGGGGAAGTTCATTATTTCATCCACACATCTATTTACATTGATACATCTAGTTATCGCCCTCTATCAAGTACACTTGAAAAAGGGATTCCTAGGTCACTATTATTTCAAACACTCACAAGAACTACATGGATTATAAGATATAGTGTGGTACTCGGTCATAAATTAACACATTCGAATGACCCTCGGGGTTAGTTTGACTCCCCATATTACATATTTCTTTTTGGATTTGATGTGTTATTGTGGGTTTTGAGTTGATCATCTCTTTTACAGTTACGAGACACACTCAATGATCATATTGAAACATACAAGCTACCAATAATGACTATTAGTGACATTTGTGTGACACCAAAAATCATATTTTGACCAATTTTGCAATCATAGGCATCTAGAAGTAGACTATAGCGCCCTGACCCAATTCCACACACCCCTGGTCCAACCTTATCCGATAGCTCCATATTTTACACTACACAATAATGACATAGTTTACTTTCTATTCATCAATTTTCCCAATCTACATCGGTCTGAATCAAGCATAAATCAGCTAAGTCATTTTCCCTCTCTCTTGCACTTAGGGTTTCATTTTTCATAATCTTATTGCTTGAGTCAATTTTATCTAATAGTAGTTGTACTCTATTATTTCTATAAATTACTTGTATAATTAGGGTTTTACAAAAATCATATTTTTTTAAAATCATTTGGTGAACCCATCACTCAAATCCCACCTTCTTTCTAGGGTTTTCTTCTTATGCCCATTACCTATAGTGGTCATTTTGGGTCTTTTGAGCATATAGAGCTTCCTCTATTTACCCGTAGGGTTTCTAAATCAATGGCTAAATATAATAATACATTTTCTAACTTTAGGAATGTTTTCCTTGAAGAAATTGAAACATCGATGATGAGGATACTAATATTGATCAAGAAAAATTAGACAAGCTTACTAATTTTCATCAAGCTTTGTGCTACAATCATACACATATTTTACATATCCTCCTTTCTTTGATGACTGCTAATAACTCTCTAGATACTACTTTAATACCTCTTATAGGATCCTCCTCGGCTGACATGGCCTCCACTCAACCTCTTCACATTCCTACCTACATTGCTACTACTACCGCTCCACTCATTCAACACAATAATTCTAATACACAACCTGACTCTTCTTCAAATAATCTTGATTTAGCTTCTTTATATCAATGTCTTCAAACTCAAGTTTGTCAACTTCATATAGCTACTTCTCATGCATCTCTCATCTCTTGATTTTGCCTTACTCCTACACACTCCTTTTACACCCTCCATTTCCACTTATGCACTACCTCCAAAATTTTCACTCCTAAGCTTCCCACCTTCAATGGCCATGGTGACCCTCAAGACAATCTCCGAGATTTTCATGTGGCATGTCTAGATTATGTGGATGATCATGCATTACTTACTAAGCTATTTCCTATTAGTGATACATTGGTTTAATGATCTATTTGTTCATTTGGTAACATCATTTACATGTTTATCGATGTTTTTATTGCACATTTTTCAATCAATATTGGTTTTAAAATATCATATGCTCAACTTACACAAATCAAAAAAAGGATCCAATGGGCATCTAGTGGACTATGTATTGCAATATAAGAACTTATCTAAGATGACCAATGTACTCGTTGATTCAGAATTCCAAGATCTTTTTATCTAGTCTCTTAACTCCATTACTAGAGAGTGTTATATTCGATACCTCTCCATCTTTGATCAATTATGTCATATGCTTAATTTACACAAAAGTAAACTCTTATCTATGGGCAAGCTCAAATATCATGATCATGCTTCATCTTCTAATTGGTTTCAAAGTAAATATACTTTCAAGCCATTTTCTAAGCCCACTGAAGTAAAATCTATTGATAACGTTGTTTCCACTCCTAAAAAGCTTCAATGAAAACCTCCAAAGCATACTTTTACAAAATTTCCTTATGCTCCACACCTTTTATTTCTATAACTTATCAAAATCAGTCTTATTATGCTTCCATCACCACTAAATATTGATCCATCTCATCCTAAGGGTTGTAATTATGATGAAAATACTATATGTGACTATCATCAATGTATTGGGCATTTAATTGATCAATATTTCAAACTTAGTCATCTCATTTAAGATCTTATCAACAAACATGCAATCGATAACCCTAAGCCTATGACATCTAATCGAGTCAATGATGATAAAAAAACTAAAAATCTTTAAAGATCCATTGCCTAAGCATGACAAGAAAGTTGTTGATTCTTTAGCTAATCATACGTATTGTGGTGTGCCTCCTCCTTCATCGGGGCTCTTGATTTTCTAGTTGTTAATATTGATGCATCTCCACCACTCATCACATTCTCTAATCACGATTATCATTATATTTTTTTCTAACACGATACACATCAATGCTTCTATCAAATCTCATATTTTCAATAACACCATGTTCAATCCATCTGCTCTATTGGTATGTGCTCCTGTACTCCTCGTTGCTATCAACTATATACTCTCTTAAATTCCATATTTGATTCCAAATTTTATGGTTACATCAAGCTTCTATTTATAGTCGGGCCTCTCACCATGCTTGTGAAATTCATTGTGGCACCTTCAATCAAAGGTTTTGACATGCTCTTAGGTCTTCCTTGGCTGCGCACCACTCAAGATATCTTTTCCATGAACCACTTATGTCTTAAATTCATTAAGAAATTTGTCACTCTCAAAGGTGTTCCACCATCCACACCATTGCCTCATCCTCCTCTTGAGGATTTCCTTTCACTAGCTAGAGCATCTAGGCCCCTTGGGCCTCTCAAATCTAAGGCATATTTTGCACCTAGATCTCCTATTCACACACGACCTCCTCATTATCATTGTTCTACTAGTCCATCTCCTAGAGGTAAGTCACCTCCTTGGGAAACCCCTTCACATAGGTTCCCATCACCTCCTAGGTCTCCTTTACATAAGTTTCAATCACCTCCTAGGTGTCCTTCACATATGTGTTCACCACCTAGGATTCCTTTGTAGATAAATCATCGGTCTCATACACCATCAATCTTAGAGCATGGTCACACACCTTTATCTCCTCATACATCAGGTGGAGGACCCTTTCCCTTCACTTTCATTGATAGCTTACTCATCATCATACACTTGGGGGAATCACGCTTATTGGGCCCCCTCCTACAATCACTAGTTATTCATAATTTCTACTCAAACACTATGTGCTTCATACTTCATATTTCTAAGCATCATTACACAACTTGATACACATCTTGTATCGTCACAACCCTATGATGCACTCTTGTGCTAAGGTTCACACTTTATTGTTCATGGCATCCTGTATCCATGAACCTCACAAACTACACATTTCACTCTCTATGCATCATAATACATATTTATATTATTCCATTATCACACAACATACTACCCTATGATGCACTCTAGTTCCATGATTTATACTCAACTACGAGGGTTTAAATCTCAAATGAACCTCACTCTTATACACTTTACGCTCTGCACTTCATGATCCATCTTTCTAGCATCTCTCTTTCAAACCATTTCTGATGACCTACTCTTGTTCTATAGTTCATTCTTGATTTTTGAGGGTATTTTATAAATTAACCTCATCTCGTACATATCTCATGCACATTTTAAGGGATAAATTTGCTCTATCAAATTCACATTGGACACCATTTCATCCCATTCACACTCATATCATATTGCATATCTTGGTTACATTTACTCTTGCATGTTTATACTTACATGAACACTTTGTTTCCTGTGCTAGAAAGGATACTTAGTGTGTCAATATATTTTGTATATACACGTGCAAATTCACTTTTTCTCTAGTTTTTAATGCACTCTTCTTACAAATCTTTACACTTAGCAATTATGATTGGCATTGTACCTCTTACTAGTCCCACCGAGACTCCTGGGGGCATCTACATTTACTACTTTTACACATCACATGTGTTATTGGTTCAATATTTACTACTCCTTATGCTTACTAGCACACTACTTTCCATTGATTTATACACATTTTGACATACTTTTTTATTTTTCTAACATTTTGATAGGTGCTTCATGTGTAGTATTAACCTTATAGTAACTATTTTCCACCATGGTTGTTTGTTACATCTTGTTTGACATTGGTTTCTCATATATGCCATTATTTTCAAGCTATTCCCTTTGTCTTGTATAAATGTTGTATGCTTTTTGCCACTTTTCCTTGATTGTCTTGTGACATTGTGAGCGATGTCCCATGTTTAAATCCCACTTTACGTGGTCTATCTTGTCTTCTTGCTTGCTTGATTACACATTGTCTTATATTTGCATACTTTCTTTGATTGCACTAACACATGTTTCTAGCCATATTTTTTGCATGTGCCTTGGTTTCTACAATGTGCATCCCCTCCCCCTTGTAGGGACATGATTCAGTCAGCATTAGATCCTCTATTTGTTCTACATTCCCCTAAAGATGTCACATGTACCCCAAATGAGGGGGCATACATTGGGTGAATAATTCACCCCATACAACATCTCGAGTTTCATTCGGATATGCAAAATATAGAAACAGAATAGTCTATAGTTACATAAATGGCCCGAGAATCGACTTGGTTCCTCGGTTCGGTATAGACTCTAGTTCCCAAATACGAGACACTAGTTCATGGGTGCTCCTAGCCTCTCCCGGGAGCCTATGTCCTAGGGGAAGATATAACTACTTTCTCATATCAGCATACTTTGCAACAATTCATAGAGAAGTTTTCACAAAGATATATGCACAATCCTCTAGCAAGTAGAATGCACTCTTTCTCCATTTCAACTCAGAAAAAATATGAAAAAATATGGTATAACTTGGAACAAAGAGGATCACACCATCTATAGTGGTGTATAATCGAGAATCATTCATAAGAATAATAACAACTGGACCTCTCTCCCTAACACTCTTCTATTGTGGCGTGAGATCACCCAAAAAACTCACACTTGGCATGAGATCACCCAAAAACTCACTCTTGGTGTGAGATAACCCGAAAAACTCACTCTTGGCATGATATCACTCAAAAATCTCTCTAAAGTAGTTTCATGACATGTTTATATCCTTTTACACTCATGGTCATCAAGTGCACACTTTCCTTCCTTACTACTATTACACATATTTACATACTTTTATAGAGTTTTTGTAATACATAACTTTTAGTACTCTTTCACTCTTATTTTGCATGTCCTTAATACACAACAAGAAGCATCCCTATATCAATAAAAATAGGTACAACATGGTACAACACAATACACTTCTCCCCTTGGGTCACTTCGTCTTTTTTATCTTCCACGCTTCATTTTTATCACTTCACACTTTCACTTGTCTCTTTGGCACGCTATCATCATCACACTCTATAGGAACAAAAGGTACGCATATTCTAACTACTTTATGTTATCGAGTATTCACTCAATAACATAAAGTGGGGGCTAATGTAGACAAAAAAATCATGCACTTGGGTATATTTCTAGGTCCTAAAAGAATACTTACATTCATATGATTCCTAAGCGAGAAAACTAGTAATTGAAAGCTAGATTTGGCCTCTTTGCTTTGTTTTTGTCTTCTTTCTAGTATTTTATACCCTACATCCTAGTCATAACTTTACTTACTTATCATCTATGACTTCAGACACCATCGCCCAGACTAGGATGCCAATGACCACGCTCCTTCATCCCTCGGGTGCCCCTAACCTATTTCTACCATACTCGCTCTTCTTGGGCCTCTTTTATCTTTTGGGCATATTATTTTCTTATGGGTCAGCCTTTCAGTTGTTAATTATGAAATTTAACCAAGGGAATCATATAAATACATAGCTATGTGATCAAAATAAAGGACTAAGCTCTAAGCATCTACTATCATCACCTAAGCTTGCATCCAAAGGCATCTAAGAGCATCAAATGCATCCATCTAGCATCCATTCAAGGGAAAAGGGATTGCATTTTTTGCATACACTACATAAGAAGGGGAAGTTCATTATTCCATCCACACATCTATTTACATTAATACATCTAGTTATTATTTGTTATTAAGTGCGATTACACAAGGGCTTCCTAGTCCATGATTATTTCACATACTCACAAGAACTACATGGATTCTGAGATGTAGTGTAGCACTTGGTCATAAGTTCACTTAGTCAGGTGACCTTCAGGGTCAGTTTGAATCTCCATATTGCATCTTTATTTTTTGGATTTGACATAGTATTATGGGTTTTGCAAGTGAACATATCTTTTATAGGTTACTTGCAAGCACTCAACAATCATATTGTGACATATGGGTGACCAACATCAATTATCAGCAACATTTGTGCAACACCATAAAAATTAGATTCTAACCACTTTCATAGTCATGGGTTCTCTGAGGCGTTGTCTCCGGTGCCCACGTGCCCCTAACCCGGTCAAGCACCCTAGTCTGGTCTTATCCGACAACTCCAAATTTTATAGTGTGTAATAATGACACATTTTACTTTATTTTCATTAGTTTTCCCAATCTGCATCAATCCCAAATCAAGCGTAAATTAGGTAAGTCCTTTTATCTCTATGTCACACTTTTGATTTCATATTTCATTAGCTTATTGATTAAATCAATTATATCTAGTAGTTTTAATTTATATTTTCTATCGCTTACTCTGTAATTAGGGTTTTTACAAAAATCATATTTTTGTTAAATCAAAAAGTAGTGAATAACATTAAATGACTCACACATCATCTTTCCAAGAACACGTTAACAACTAAGTGTTAACATTAAAATAAAATCACAATTATTCAAATAAAGTAACAAAGTGGTCATTGGATGTGAAGGTGTTTTCAATGTTGGAGTTTACGTCAAGATGTCAATGGAGATATACAAATGGATAGGTCATACATCACCATACCATTCAAAGGTAAAACAAAGAAGCTCATTCTTATAAGAAATATGAGGTACACTTGTTCAACAACAAGATGACCCTAGGGAAGAAATTTTATACCAATATTCAATATATGACAAATATTTCATAACTTCAAAGGAATATGATGATCTTCCCATATTGATGAAGGAACGCATAGATGTTAATGAGACATTATAAAAACATCATGATGATTTGATGGACTCGAATTTGATATTGTACACTTCCCATTAAGTATGGATGTGTGTTATCTACTTGGTGCCAATGATGATCATGGATATCTTAACTTTCCACAAAACAACCTTGACATCATAAGTAATGTGGACAATGAGGAAAAAGTGATATTCAATGATTTTGGCAATTTGATCCCTTGGTCCCCGAGTCGTGTTCTCAATACCCAAAGACGAGGAATTACCCAATAGGTATGATTGTGAATATGAAGCTTTATCTTTTCTATTTGGAGAATAGGACCTTCTCAATGATGAATGGATAGATGGAAAGGTGTTTGAATCTCTCAAATATGATTCCAAATCAATTAGAAGATATCTCAATCATGGAGATGGATACTATAGATAGAATTTATCATGATGAGGAAAGTAATGATCTCAATATTTCACCCCTAACCTTATGTTAATTCTCTTTTAAAGATTAAAAACATCATGTGAGTCACACCATAGTAAGAAATAAATCAATAATGAGTTGATGTGTGTGAAGGCATTTGGAGCAGAAAGTAAACATATAACATCAAGAATCCTATGATGGTCTTGGAAATATGAATAGTCATACCAATAAATAATTCATAGAAACAATGGTCATGAGGATCATGACCATAAAGAAACAAATTCCCATCAAATAGCATAGGCCTAGTTATGAACATGGTGAACATGGTATGATCAAGAATCAACATTGTAGCAATGGAAAAGTGAAAAATGAAAAGTTAGAAGTATGGATGAATTTGTAAATTGATTGGAAAATGTAAATGAAATTTCAAAAAATGAATACAATTATCTATCCAGATGGATCCTTGCTTGTAAAATGAGTCAAGCTACAAACTTTCTTAAAAGAAACATGTAAATTTCTCCTTCTTAAGTAAATGAAAATTTCTTGTAGTATCGTGGATTTCCCAAGTAGTTGAGAAAGGGGTATTACTTCATTGAACTAGTCAATGGGTTTGAAGATAAAAAAATTTTGGTACCCATACATGGGTAACATCCGAAAAAAACAAGTAATACAATGAAAATGAGTTTTCCCCCACATGTACATAGGTGAGATAGGTTTGTTTTATTTTTCCTTGTTTGTTACCCTTTGTGTTTCTTTTCATGTATTGTTGTTTTGTTTTGTGTTTGGTTTTCAATAAATATTCCACAAGAAGGTTTTTCCCTTTCACTCTATTATGCCCAATGGATAAAGCATTGGTCTGGTTAATGTCATGAGATTAAAGTGTTCATACTTAATGTTTTCACTTTTTCAAGCCTAATACAAGTCCCCAAGTAAGATAATTTTTTTGGCATGTAAAATTTTCAGGCATTTTACTTGACAACCATATTGAAAAATTTTCCCCTTTTTGGTCAAACTTGTCAAAACTAGTCAAAATTGCCAAATTGCCTATTTTTAAAAGTAAACTTATGGGAAAGATTTCGGGAGGCTCAAATCATTTTATGAGCCTAGATTGTAGATAACATAAAGGTATAAAAGTTTTCT
This sequence comes from Taxus wallichiana var. yunnanensis, assembly GCA_018340775.1. NCBI lineage: Eukaryota > Viridiplantae > Streptophyta > Pinopsida > Cupressales > Taxaceae > Taxus > Taxus wallichiana. The sequence goes on from CM031234.1 coordinate 131,735,348, forward strand.
TCATGATATTATGGTTTAGAATAGATTTTGTGAGCTTTAGAATGGTCTTGGGAAAGCTTTCTCTCTAGGTGCTTTTTGAGGAAAATGGCTATTTGAGAACTATAGAAGGGTCAAATTATTGAAAAGGTTTTAGGAACTATATGTGGCATTAGGAACTAAAATAATAATCTATCTCCTTCTTCTCAAAACATTCGTATCCATCATAATAACATGGCATGATCAAATTATTACCTTTCACTTCATAAATAGTATGAATTCAACCCATTGTTCCATGATGGTACATACTTCTCTTAACCCGTTATCGGTGAGTGCACATTAATCCCCCACATCTATAAATTTACCTCCCATGTACTATAATTTCCCTTTCCATTTTTTTATTTATTTCACATGTTGTGTGTTTCCTTTCTATTTGGTGTGTTCATTTAGTTTTCTCATGTGTGTGTTCGTCACTTGTATTAGTCTTGAAGGATTTGAATCTATAACCCAATGAGAAAAACACTGTTCTTTTTTACCCTAAGATATTTTTGAGATTATCAATTTACCATTATAGGATAAGGTATCCAAGCTAGATTCATGTATTTTCATGCAAAATGACTAGTATAAAAATCAAAACTTTATAGCATGACAACTAAGCCCATAGTGCAAAAATTTTCTTCCCGGTCACATCGAGCCCCTATGTCTGAAAACTTATCTTAACTAGGACCATAAACCTAGCTTGGAGAAATGTCCTAATGAATTTTTCAATCATGCATAAATATTCAAATAAGGGTGATGAATTTGATAGATGGATTCATGGTTCTACGAAAGACAAATCTTATTGGAGACCTAAAAAGGCCAAATTTGGCTATTCTGAAGCCAATATGCATTCTCTGTAAGATTTCAAGAAAGGTATAAAATATATGAAGGTTATTTTGGGGATTATTTAATGTTTTGGAGTAAATTTAGGAATATTTAGGAATTATTTCTCATTTAGGGATAATTTATTCAACATCAGGTTTTCTAGGTGCAAGGAATGAACATCCTAATGGTGAAACCTGACTTCTCTGAATGATTTTTATAGCCCCATAAATATTTATGAAAAAAAAGTAGGAATTTTAAATCTATTATAATTCTCTACAATTTGGGAATATCAATTTTTATCTAAGCTTTAAATATTTCATGAAGCATTTCAAAACATGCAATAACCCCTCTCAATTCTAGACAAATAAGGTCCTAAATTTTAAATTACATGAAGATTCAAGTCTTGAAAATAGTTATATTGATATTATAATTTTTTTTGAGTCACAATATTATAATATCTCACCTCAAAACATTATCATAATCCTCCAAGGTGAAAAAATTAAGTGTTATGCCTATTTCTAGACATCCTAAGAAAATAGGGTTTTCCTTTTATAGCCCAATCACACTTTTGACACCCTTGTGTCTCCTTAGGGATAATGGGGACATTAGGGACACAAAATTGTGACATTTTCCTCCTCCTTAGGTCATAATTTGGAGACACGGGTGTCCCAGTGTCCCTGTTGTCCCTTTTTTCCTAATGGTGCAAGGGGACAAGAGGGGCACAAAAGTGTGACCTTAATCCCTCATCCAGGTCACACTTTTATTTCCTTATTTTCCCATTTTTCCCTAGGTGGGAAAATGGGATGATAAATTGTTACCCAATCCATGATGACACTCTTGGACCCTTACGTGACCTCACACAGCTCCACAGGTGCATTTTCCTAGCCCTCGACTTCGTTCTCACCCCTCATCTCATTCACATCACCCCACATGCTGCCACTTGTTATTATATTCCTAAAAGTTTCCCTTTTATATATTTGGTGTTCCTTATGTCCTCATTGAAATATTCACAAACTCTCCTCAAACTCCATTTGAACCCATGTTTGATGTGCAATTAGTAGGATGAGTTAAAAACTTCATGAAACTCATTTAAACCTCTCACTCACCATAAAATCACCATTTTTATGAGGATTATAATTTTAACACCCTCCATAACTCCATTTTGTATATATGTGTTTCCAAAATTCTTCCATACATCCATGGCCACCAAAAACGAATATTTGAACATAACTTTTCAACTGAAAGTCCGATCACTGTGAAATTTTACCAGAATATCCCTCTCAAAACGCCTTTGGGAAGATTGTAATAAAAAAATCATTGATGCCCTAGATTTTTCATAGTATAAAACTAAAATTTCAAACCCTAAAACCTAATTTTTCAATTTTCTAAAGATCTAATGGATAGAAAACAATGGAATTAAAAGTATAAGATCTCGGTCAAAAAAAACCATTTTGACTATGGTTTCATTGCAACTTTGACACTGTAAATTCTAGTTGCTAAAAATATCATGGGTTATGAATAGTAGGTTGTTAGAAATAGTAATTTTAAGAGTGGTGAATTCTCAAAGCATTTGAAATATCTTGAAAAAGTAAGAAGCATCGAAAGGGAAATTCGATAAACATTCTAAAAATAGCATTATTCAAGAAAATGGGCATCTAAAAATAGAAAAATTATAAGAATAGAAAATATTCATCAATTGTAATATTCCGGATGAGTTAGGTACTTTAAAGACAAGAACAATGAAAACTTGCTAAAAATAGCATTTCTAGATTGGTACTACTAAAAATAGTAAGTCTTGGTGTAGACACTAAAATTAGGTCACACTCCCCTTTGGTCCCTCGACAAATAAGCACCTTTCATCACATTAACCTAGCCATGACCCCCTTCACCCTTAGTTAATATTAATTTAATTAATCAATTAAATTAATTCATTATCCTTAATATATTTAGTATTTAAATATCTTAATTCAAATAATATCCACACATACACTTCACCTAAACACCTCACCAAGCTAACTCAACCTAAAACCTATTCTTAATAAGTTTCCATAACTAACGCGAGACTTACCTAAACCCTAAAAATCAATGCCTACATTCCCGTAACCACATTCCCGCATGCTTACAATAACCTCCCGTCTAATCCATGAGTTAGCGGCATGAGATCCAAGAAAATCAAGAGGATCTCCCTAGTTTAGTAAACCTAGGAAATCCCACCTTGACCGACGCCGGTTACCCCTAACCGTCGCCGGTTAAGCTAAAAAAGCGTCGTTAGTTACTCTTTTAAGCCCAAAATAACCTTATTCTCAAGGTTGGTAGATGGTTGGAAAAGATTAAAATTTTTGGAAAACATTAGCACATTCCAGAGAGATATCGCATCTTCTAAGAATGAAATCCAAAGGTGATAACACGCATGTAAGGAAGGGGATCAAGCATCTTTTCCTACACAACCATCCCAACGCAATGATCTGATCTAACCAAGAAAAGAGGAATGTACATGCATCCCATGCAAAATATTTTCTTTAGTTGGTGACCACATGCAGCCTTCAAACCTCTCATCAGTACCTCTATCCCTCACTCACAAGCATCCAGACTAGGATCCAAGTAAGTATAATGTTATACTTCTCTGGTTTATTTCATTTCATCATTATATTATCATCTTTTGTTTACCTAGCCACCCATTGACCTCCTTCAACATTCCCCCTCCATATACCCATTAAAACCTTGCCAAATCCTACCCAAATCACCCAATACCTCATCCCAACCAACCAAATTCCTTTGTGCAATCACAAAGGAGACTTAAATCTCATTATGTGGCATTCTCGGTTTTCACGATGAATCGACATCAATTACACCTAACCATCGTTGGTCACCCTTAACCGACATCAGTCTCTATATTTTCCCATACAACCTAGAATAGTGACCTATCCACCTAATTCCCTCTCACCCTCATTCACTGTGATCTACCTTGAGACCTCTGTCGCGACTGTAAAGACCCGAACCGCCATACTTGACCTTCGGATCCTATTCTAACCTAGCTTGTTAGATTAGATCTATTTCTTATTGTGTTTTAAGTGAGATACCTAAATCATTTCAAATTACAATAGGATTTTCCTTATTTACCACATTAAATTGTTTAAAATAATGGACTGACAGCCATCTAGGAAGTATCACACTTCCCGGATCTAGCATACACTAAAGTGCTTAAATGCATATATTTTTAACTTGTTTTGGTGGTCTTGCTTTATATTACAGGTAGTTCCTCCTAGCCAAAAGGAAGCTCTTACAATCAGCTCACATTAATTCCTAGGAAAATTTGTGTGTTTTTTCCCTTCAAAAGCATACACATTAATTTTCTTCCTTGGTAACCCACCTTTTCTTTCTATTTTCTCTAAAGGAAACTTTTCTTTTGGTGTAATTAAAAACAACCATTTCTTCATGTTTTCTGCATTGTAGTGAAAGAGCATCCCTCTTCCTCTTCATCTTATTATGTCATCCAACTTCACACTTTGATTTGGGCTTAAAAATAAGTGCATTCCATTCTAATTTATCACATTAGCTCACATTAATTGCGGGCAACCTATACGCTGGAAGTCATGACCAGCTGATGGTTGACAAACGAATCATAGAAAGCACATTTCTCTCTCTCTCGAGTTTCGACATTTTGTACAAATTCAAAACAAACACATATTCTCAAATAACATCTTTCTTAGGAATGCTCACAACGATCACACTAATCTAAGGATTAACAAGTACTCCCTAGCTTCGCTCTATCGAGTCATACTTGAGAGTGAAGCCCGCCTCCGCCATAACATACCAAACCTCACCTTTTAGATATCCTTCTTCGTAAGAAGCCATCCCCACCAAAAACTCTATTTCACAGCTTCATGTTTTAGTCCTTAAATAACATAAGCTAAACAAACATAATAGAAAAGGGCACTCCTAGGATCACATTTTTCTTAGTGTTTCTGTTTGGCTTGCGTTTTGAGGTGAGAGATCACATTCTTCATTTTTCTTGTTCATCCTTACATGCTCCTCATCACAACTAGTGTATTTTGGCTTCACCTGAGTGTGCCTAGGCCATATCATCATCATTCTCAAAATTTTGGGTCTAATTATACATCATATTTTAATTCACAACCACTTTTCTTTCATCACTATTTCAATTTCATAGTAACCGTCATCGGTTACCCTCTGACCATCATCGGTTATACCCAACCGACATCGGTTCTAGGTACTTTTGATAACCTACCCAAAAGGAAATTTTATTCATTTTCTTCCACTTTTCACAGTCCCTATCACTGCCATCATTCCCATTGACATTGTAAAATACCATCAGATTTGGCATACCTGTCAGATTTGACCTTCTACCTAGTTTTTCACTCACATATCATTTTCTACGGTGATGAAATGGCTACCCCCGATTGACGTCGTTTTCCTTGATCGGAATTAGTTATCCTGTGTCACTTTCCAACCACCATTTGGTACCTAATCCAATTTTTTCCACCAGATTCACTTGTTCTGTTGTTTTCTGTGTCATTTACAGAGAAGCAATTTCCTACTGATCAGATCTTGGTTCACATGGTGCTGACCTGAAGAAAAGGAAGCGCACTTGTGTTTCACGCCAGTTTTCAACCACTCCCACCTAGTCCTTCACCACCTTCCATTTTATCACCAGCCATGGATCCCATCCATCCTATCACTATTGCTACCGCGGATGAGAAGTTCGCATGAATCCTTGACCAAAACCCCGCCACCTTGTAGTTTTACCTTTCCCACTCATCCACTCGGATGCCTCGGGTTAGTTCATATATGGCATGCCCGTATTTATCCCCTCGACTCTCACTTCCACTCCTACATCAGCTCCATCTCGGCTCTATGTTTCTGCATCTAGCTTACCCCCAATCATTTCATAGCTAGGTCCTATACCCACTATGACAGTCACATCTTCCACCTCTCGTGGCACCCGCCACATCCACCATACCTTCGACGACTACCCACAATGTAACCTCATCCACCCCTAATGTGTCACAACACCCATAGCTACACTACCACCTCCAATGTGGTGACCCCTACCCCTTTTCAAAACATGGTCGTTTCCATTCCACAATCGTTAGCCCCCTTTTCCACTAGGGTTACCATGACCCTTCCACCTCCATATACATACTATCAACAACCTCTTATTTCCTCCATTATTCACTCAGGGTACGTACCCCCTATTTCACTACCTTCTTCCCAATCAACCTACATGGTAGCACCATACACTGGAGTGCCACCCCCATTATATGCCCAAAACCAACCCTCTCATGCTACAGAAGCACCCAATCATCGTAACCTACCAACAACCTAATGGAATTAATATTGGACAAGATGTAGACATTAGAGGCATCGGTTTCCGGCTCCCGACAACACTCTCACCGTGACGAGATTTGCAATGAGCCCATCCACCCATCCATTCCTATCTGCCCATACCCCATGCATTGGGAAATGCCTAAATTCAATCGTTTCAATAACAAAGAAGACCCGCAACAACATTTACAATCATTCAAACACGAGTGTTATCTAATTGCTCATGATGATGCCTTTCTCTTGAGAACCTTTCCCATGTCTCTGACTGGACCTGCATTAGATTGGTATAGTGGGTTACCTAGAAACTCCATATTCTCATTCAATCAGGTAGCCCAAGCCTTCTTGGATCATTTCTCTATCAATATCATCAAGAAGGTTACCATGACTGACCTATACTCCATGCGTCAATATGAGGATGAATCTATCGTAGATTTTGTTTCTCTGGCGTAGCTTGATCAACCAACTCACCTTCCAACTACCACAAATGGAACTCATCAAGCTCTTCACATGGGCTTGTGCTAGACATATCTCACCAACCTTGTAGGTCCAAACCTTCCGAACATTCGATGAAGCATTCACTATGGCACGAAAGTTAGAGATTCGGGCCATCAAAGAGAAGAAAATCCAATTACGTAATAAGAATTCGGCATTCAAGTCGAATGATACCTCTTCTTCTTCCAAACCAAAACCAATTATTCAAAGGCTAAGGGCACCGCTAACACAATGGTACTCAAGGCTGGCCCATCTCATCTATCAAATCAGGCTACCCCCTCATCTAATCTCTCACCCATCCAGAACTTTTCAATTCAGACGAGAACAACAAAAATACACCCCAATTGGGGAACCTTACTCTTCTGTCTTAGAAAAGCTATCAAAGCTAGAGCCATCAATATTCCACCCATAAAACCACACACTAGTTTTGACCCTACTCACCCCATGCCCACATGGTATAAATAACATGACTTTTGTAACTATCATCGAGTAAAGGGTCATAGTGATGGCAACTGCATCACTTTCAAAAATATTGTCCAAGAAATTCTCGAGAAAGGCAAGTTAACCGTGGATAATCCTAATGCACATGCCAACCAAAACCTACACATCTTCAAGAAACCATTTCCCAACCATGCCCCTTCATCTGATCAAACTAGTGAGACCTCAACTCATGATACCCATACCCACGAGGTCCACGCTATCTTTAATGACGTACCTGTCACCTCCCAATTACCTCACATTCCTTCCATAGAGGAAATCCTAGCCTGAAATCCTCCTTCCGCATCAGAACCAACCTCCCATGTTCCTTCACCCATAGAGGAACATATTTCATCTCCTTCATCACCTACGGAGGAGTCTTCCACTAACATCAAGACCATCTCACCCCGGCTTCTCCACTTAGAGAAATTTTACCCACAGTACCTCCTCCACCCATAGAGGAGCACCCATTACCTCCTCCACCCACAAAGGAGCACCTATCCATTCCTCCACTTGTAGAGGAGCTTCCATCACCTTCTACACCTACCATAGACCCAGTTGAGATACCTTTGCCTCTTGGTGAGCATTCTCCATCTGCTACCCAAAATCCTGCAGACCTACTTTCGGCTCTCTTACCCACGGAATCTGAAGCTAGCCAATTTCCTATCTCTAAGACACATTTTATGGGAATTTCCATTAGGTCCTCATCAACTCCACCTACAGATGTGTCATTCTCATGTTTGGCTGATCACTTAGATTATGTGGATAGAGCCTTACTATGGGGACACCTTTTGCTTCTTGTCTCAATGCAGATGCAGAGGTCACTTGTTGATACCTCCACTATCTACCCAAAAATATTTCGACCAATCAAACCAAACACAACCACCTCTATCACAACTCCTTCCACGACACCTGTCATAGCTCAAACCACATCCTTACCCATAGCCCAATCTATATCTAAACCCAAACCCACACCTATGACATCATCCTCGACTAAACCTATTACCACTTTAGGGGTCACCCCAACTACCACCTTAATCATTTACCTATCAAAATAGATTTATACATCCTCTAAAGACAACACCACACCTACTCCAACACTCAAATAGAAGCACCACACCCATAGAAATCATACCCCGGCTGCACCAATCACACCTACACCTGTCACATCTATCTTAGGATCTCAGCTTCCCCACATGGTCAAGAAACCTCCACCCACCAATAAACCAAAAACACAACAACCCATTCCTTCCTCACAAACCTCTAACCTACCCAGATGCCCAACACAAATTACACCCACACCTACAGCATCTTTACCACCCATACCTCCAATACCCTTAGTTATTGCTTCACTACCCACTACACTTTAGTCATTGTCTCTCACACCCCAAGCACGACCCATGTCATCTACCTTCACAACACCCCCATTATCCCCATGGGTAACTCGCCCTCTTCCCCCATCTACTTTTCCTTCTAGACCTTGTACACCCATATCACCTTTACCCAAGAAGGTGCAATCCAAAAACAAAATTCCACTACCCCATAATAAGGTAGTCAAAACAACCACACACCCTCCTACTCATTCACCTACTATACCCCTACCTAAACCAACACGACCGACACCCAAAACCACGCTAGCACCCAAACCCATAGCTCGACCCGCTCCTCCTCTTCTAAAAGTTGTTCCTCAACAATCAACCACACCTACACCCAAACCCACGCTCACTTCCCATTGCAATCCACTAGCAGGGTCTTATGACAAAATTTTAACCAACCTCCTTGAGAATTTTGTCATCACATTACCGCCACTCAGGCCTTATGACCCCCTCAAACCCAAGCCAAAAGGGTTTGATGATACTAAAATTTTCACATACCATCATGTGCTAGGGCACAATGTGGAGAGCTAATCGCAAGGCCTTGAAAACCATCCTTATCCAAACAGTGTCTTCCATAAGCTAACTTTGACGATGGCGACCTTCTCGATGAGGATCCCGCTTCACCGACACCCATTCCCACACTTCCCACTCAAAACCACAACCTCCACCCTCACAGCTCCTAGTGCCACCACCAAGATTCAAAATTAACATGGTTCACATCGGATTACTTGCCACGCCACCACCCAAAGGTCATTGCACCCAACTCACCTCACGGGTTTTTCTCCTCCGATAGGTTTTTTCCCGTCATGTCGTTATACCACTCACTCTACACCTTCTCTGTTTTCCAACTACCCTCGGATCAAAATGATACAAGTCACTACACGTTCTCGGAAGGATAAGGGCAAAGAAAAGGCAATCCGACCCACTAACCAATCCTATACCCAACATACCATCTACACCCATACCTAAAATCACTATCTCATGGCCCCACGTACCCCATTTCTAATGGCGTCACACATCATACCATGCTCAAACAATTACACCAGTCTCCCCTCAAAATGTCCTTATATGACCTCATTCAAACCTTGGAATCCCATCATCAAGCTCTCATGGAGGTTCTTCAATCTATTGATGTTTTACCCAATGACCCTACACCCGTAGCCTCCATTATCACACCCCATCATGTAGCCTCTCTCACCAAATTACCACCTTCATCTTCACCCCACCCTATTCACCAAGTGGCCTCCCTTAGCTTCTCAGAGGAATAGATTGTGCCATACCAAAAGATGACCTGGACCTAGCCCTCTTCATCTTTGTCCACATCAATGACATATGGGTATGCCATGTGATGATTGATGGGGTGCTAGCATTAACATCATTTCATCCCATGCATTCATTCAAATGCACATACTTGACAATTGCATGCATAAACATCCGGTCATGTTGCATTCATTCAATGATGCTATCACCTCTACACTAGGTACTGTCATCCTCCACATTCGCGTGGGCCCCCGCACTGTTCTACAATTGTTTTACATTTTGGAAGGGGAATTCCAATATAACTTGTTGCTTGGCAGACCCTGGATTCATGTCATGGGTTGCATTCCTTCCACTTTGCATCATTGTGTAAAGTTTGAACATGAAGGACACACCTATACCATTCTAGCTGACCCATCACCTTTTAAAACATGCAACATGCTTTACCAACCCAATGACATGCTAATCCCCATTAAGGCATCTACCTCCGTGACCACTACCACTTCACCTACACTTCTACTTACCATTGCATCCGCTTCTTTTACCGCACATACCTCCTCCATTCCTACCACTCGCCATAACCTCCATAGATGACCCATCAAATTCCCAATCTGTTAACTCAAACTCCGCATCAACCTCGACACATCATCCATTCCAGCTACCTACATACCAACCACTGATCCCTTAGAAGGTGTTTTTCAACACCTCACTCTGGGGGAGTACTGCCTATATAGTGTCAACACATTCCTTACTCCACAAGAGTATGGAAGCCTTCACCAACACCCTCGTTATGATCACCACATAGGAGAACGCTTCCTTTATGGTCCTCCTCATCTCCATACTAGTCTCACCTATGGGGGACTTGATACTACCACTTACACACCCAAACCACCACCACAAACTTGCCCCTTTTTCACTGACTTCCAATCACTTACCAATCACCATTTCACCCACACCTTCCTGCACCAATGTGCGTGGAAGGGTTTTGGTTTTGGATTTTACGAGAAAGGATGCCATACCATTATTCCATGTACCACCCGCAAACATAATAACCGTAGTGGTATTAGTTTTCCTGAACCACCTACCAAATAAGCCCGCATTGAACTCATTAAGGACACTAGCTCTTCTCCACCTTCTTCACCCGCTCCACCTTCATCACCACCCTCACCGATGGAGTCGATGGATCCTGAATCTATCCCTCCTAAAAAAATTTCCATAAACACCATTTCCTTGGGGCCTTTGACTTATCAATGCAAGGGTGAGGCCCCTTCCACTCTTCCCTTCCTGTATCCTAAAATGATCGATGACGATACACCTTCAATTAACATCATTCAATGTTAGGATGATGAATCTATACTCACCTACCTTAGTGCAGAAGACTCATATTTTCATCGGTGTTACCTTCTAAGATGCAAACCTTGTTGAATGAATTGACTATCATGATCAACATTCATACTCGGGACGACCCACACATCCTAAAGATCGGACAATCTTTAGATGTCTTTCTTTGAACAAGAAGTCATCACTTCTTTTCTCGAGAGATCATAACCATGCTTTCACTTGGTCTTACGCATACATGCCCGAGTATTGACCCCACCATAGTGGTCCACAATATTGTAACCATTCCCGATGCCAAACCCATCAAAAAAAGTTGAGGAAAATACACCCTCACATTTCCCTTCTCATCAAAGAGGAACTTCAATGCCTTCTTTCTGTTTCCTTCATCTTACCCATTGATTATCCTCATTAGATTTCTAACATTTTCCCTATCACTAAGGTGATAGGGGGACTCCGTATTTGCACGGACTTCCATGACCTCAACCTAGCATGTCCAAAAGATGACTTTCCCTTACCTGGTATTGACTAGCTGGTTGACCTTACCACTGGCCATGAGATGCTATCACTCATGGATGGATTCTTAGGTTATAACCAAATCCTACTTGCCCTAGAGGATCAACACAAGACTTCATTCATCACCCCTTAGGGGACCTTATGCTATTGAGTCATGCCTTTTGGCCTTAAAATGTTGGTGCCACATATCAACAGGCTATGACTTACATCTTCCATGACATCATACATCACATATTGGAAGATTACATGGATGATCTCTTGGCCAAATATAAATGTTGCTTTGAGCACCTAACCATCCTCAAAACCATCTTTGACCATCTCATTAAATATTACATCTGCCTTTAGCCTAAGAAGTGTGTCTTTACAGTTCTCTCAGGAAAGCTCCTGGGATTTATTATTTCCTTCGTGGTATAGAAGTTGACCCTGCTAAATTCAAGGCCATTCTTGAAATGCCTCCACCTACTAACCTTTGACAACTTTGTAGCCTAGTAAGGTAAGTTGCAATCCATTTGTCATTTCATTTCACAATTATCTAATCGATGTCAACCATTTCATCATCTACTCAAGAAGGATGTCTCCTTTAAATGGGATGATGACTCAATTGTCATAAAGCTTTTGAGGCCTTAAAATAATACCTCCTCCAACCACTGTACTCATCCCACCTAAATATGATCAACCTTTATAAGCACGGCTTTGACAAAGTAGTCTCTTATGATGCCTCACAAGTTCTTAAATTCCTTATACCATTAGGGAAGTTCATGATGGCATATGTGGAGGTCACTTCGGTGGCCTTCTTTGCTTCTAAGTGTATTCTTCACTTGGGCTATTACTAACCAACCCTTAACCATGATTGTTGTGACTACATCAAACGTTGTGTAAAATGCCAACAACATTCCAATCTTCATCATACACCCAGTCATGCCTTACAAGTCACTCGATACCTTTGGCCCTTCTCTCAATGGTGTTTGCATCTTGTTGGAGAAATCAATCCTCATTCTTCCCAATGCCATCAATGGATCATCACTGCTACCGAATACTATACAAAATGGGTGGAAGTCATTGGTGTAATTTATGGGTTTGCGCTTTGCCTTAATTTCCATGTCCCATTTTTTTCTCCAAAACGTTCATTTTTTCTATCTCGGTGGCTGCGCAATTCATGTTTTCCATTTGAATGCATTGAAAATTCCCTCATATTTCCCTAATTGAAGAAAAACCTAAGTTTCCCTTTGTTGTGCCCTTAATTTTTCATTTTACACGGACTGAGTCATTTTCCCCTTTGCCAAATCATGAAAAAAATTGAAGTGGATTGATTCTCGAGTAATTTGAGGTTAAAAACCCTACTCCCCTAGTCGAAATCAATATAAAATCATGCTTCACTTGATTTAAAAACGAGAAATCTACATTCCTTGTGAAAAGATCTGATTTTTAGGGCATTCTCTACATTTTACACTTTTGACGGGTAAACGGGTGTCACCAGCCCATCAAAATTATCTTTGCAACATATTGCTAACGTGGCAGGTTCCTATTAGGCAAGGATGTGTGGGAAAAATGTTATAACTTGTTTTTTTTGAGTTTTTGCCAAAGGAAACATTTTTCCCGTGGCCCCATAATGCTACAGTGAAATGCCTACATGGCATGATGTGATTGGTTGGCGGATCAGTGGGTGGCTGGGTCGCACTTAGACTTTTTGCCTTCATTTTGCAAATGTCTCAAAAATCATATTTTTCCCTAAAGGCCCGTACGAATGGGAAGGAGACACGTGGCATATGAAGGTTAGGCGGATGGTGGAGGACTTGAAAAATTTTATTGTTCTTTGTCTCTGATGTCCAGGGAAAAAGTGAAAAATATGCCCACACCCAATGAAACGTGAGACGCGTTTCTGGAGGAGGAAAATAGGAATAGGGCCGAAGAAAAAATTTATAAATTTTTTTCCTTTATGTTTGCGAGGTGAAAATTGAAAAATGGACCCGCGTCCTAATAGGAAGAGGACACGTGTCCCAGATTTGGTGGAGATTTGGAGCGCGGAGGAAATGTTGAAAATTTTTACAAATTTTGGGAAAAGAATTTCAAACCAAAAAAAAGTTTGATCCGTGGAAAATTGGAGGTGTGCCCCCACATCCAATTAGGGGGTGACACATGGCACATTTCAAAGGAAAAAGGGAGAGCATGGGCCCGCAAATATTTGTGTGCTCGTGGATCGTTGAAGGTAAATTTGGAGGGTTAACACCACTGCAATGGGAGAGCCGCCACGTGGCGTAAGATGGAGCGGGTTTTCAGGCCCGTGGAGGTTTTGGAGAAAATTTTCCTTTTTTCAAAAAAGGAAAAAAAAATCATAGAATTGGCCCACGGTTCTTGGTTGGGCTCACAGGTGGATACGTGGTGGGTCCAGGGGGCATGCGGGGAAATTTTAAAAATTTTCCCAAGGTCAGAAAAGGTTCGAAATGCATTTTTAAGGTTGGAGGCTTGGTCCAATGGTATTTGGACAAGTGTCCATCTTATCTGAAGTCAAAGAAGATATTTTTGAGCCTACGTGTTGAATCTCATCAAAACACGTGGAGGGCGTAAATTTAAAGTTGATTTTTAATCAACGATTGCTAAGTGTTGTCATTTTTGGGCACCATGAAGCTCCAGGATGTTTGTAGTCGTCATTTTTGCACCAAATTACATGAAATTTTATATGAAATTGCATCCCTCGACCCTCTAGATGCAATGGCATCATTCATTTGAGCTATTTTTGTGCCCTATAGTGATTTTCATGAAATATTTTCACCCATGTAAAAATGTGAAAAGTGAAAAATTAAAGTTGAGTTAAAAATGATAAGGAAAAAGGTGGAAAATGATTGTAAATGCATGTTGGCATGGTGGTGCGATAACAAAAATGTGACCTCGGGGATGGATAAGATCTGAATCCATGTAAGATTTTAAAATATTTGTGCATCTTTGGCATTTGGTAAGTTGTTTTACAGCTTTATATCATTTTTCATCAAATAGATAGGATCTTGTAACCAATTTGATCCTTTGAGCATACTATTTGCTTGGGATATAAGGATCCAAGTTGGAATAGGGTATATTATGTAATTTGGAGGCATTTTGGGAGGACACTGTTGAGAATTTTGGAGAAAGAGAGAAGAATTTTCACAAGGAAAAATAAGAAGTCCATTTTCTTTTGGAGAAACTACCTCGAGAGCCTTTTTTATTCTGTTTGCATCAAATTTTCATCATGTTAAGTTGGTTTCAGCTTTGTAAATCCATAAACAAGCTTTGATATTGTCTAAATAACATTCCCTTACTGATATATTTGATCAAATTATTGGATTAACTAGTTTTATCTCTTGGCAAATCTTGTATACACTTGTATTTCAATATGTTTTCAATTTGTGTTTTATGCTCATGTTGCAATCTTGTGTTTGGGATCTTTATGGGTCATACATGGTCTCATTTCTGGTAGAGGGTTTGAAGGCATCTGTAATCTTCCATTCAAAAGATCATTTATTTGAGTGGAGATAAACAAATTTAAATTCATCTTACCTTCCTTGTAAATCGAGGTTGTTTGTAAACCTTTGGGTGTACCTTAGGTCATGATCTAACAAGGGTTTCTAAATGCTTCATTGATATTTTGCTTCAAGCCTTTGTGGCAGGCTATCAAATTTTGTATGGAATAGTGCATATTTGGGCATCCATGTGTGCACACATCCTGGTTGAAAGAGCACTTCAAATTCATTGAAACGTCTCTATTTTTTAGGTGTTGTAATTCATTTACAAGGTTTCCCAAAGAAGGTGATGATTTCTAGCTACTCTTGTCCCAACATCTCTAATCATAATTTCATTTTAAACTAACTCATCCTACCTACAATACCCCTACATTTGCATTGTGTGTCCAAAAATAATTCAATCCTTTCACTAAAATGCGGAAAAGGTTGATCAAGGTTTTATCATGTCTTTAGCAGCTCTAGATTTTTTTTAGAACATTTCCATCATTTAGTAGTGACAACTCCTTTGAGTTTGGATAATGGATACTTGATATGTTTTCACAAAGCATTTTCCATGTCATATGCAAAACACAAGGACATCCCCATCTCCTACCACATAAAGGCTGCAATATAGGTTCTCTTGCCTTGGTTGATAGGCACAACCTAAAATAGTGAGAGTTAGATCAAACCCTCTTGAAGGTGCTATCCACTCCCTTAATTCTTGAATGCAAACAAGTAGATAGGTGTGCTTCCCTAGCTACAAATGACATACAAAACATCTATCTATCCTTAAGTGTCTTGTGCAAAATCTATGATGTTTTTCAAGTTGTGAAGGAGAGTAAAATTGGATACCAACACCCTAGTGGTGCCATTACTTGGGAATTCTTAGAAGTTCTTGGTGGTTTTGAAGTGTTTGAAAGGTTTGAGAATTTGTATGATCAAGTATTTGAGCTGTTACATTCTTGAGATATCATTTCATACTTCAGATCTACATGTTTTGGGTAAAAATATTTCAAACTCAGCTTGCTCTTCTTATTTACCAATAATTTATATGATTTGGATGCATTTTTTTATTGAATCAAGAAGAAGAAGATCTGATTTGTAAATCCTTGCAAATTTTTCAGTCATAGCATATATTTGAGAGAATATTTTAGTGCTTTCTTACACAACTAAGGTGGAAATCCTTAGTGGCGACTCCATGTTGTTTGGATCTTGAATTACCAGGTTTTCTTACATTTCTGTCATTTGAAACTTGTTGTTTAAAGTTGTCAAGCTGGAGGGAAGGAGATCCTCTTCATCAAGGAATCTTCTAAGAAGTTGCTCACCAAATCAAGAAGCTTAGAACTAGAAGGAAGAAGAGTGTGGAAAGTGGTTAGTGATTTTTTTCAAGGAAAGAGATCCCCATAGTTGAATTTGGAGGAGAGCAACTGTTGTTGAAGATTATAATTCTTCTTCAAGTAGATCTAACTCAGGAAATATTCTTGCTAGTTTTCATTCTCCATCGGTGAGGGACCTTCTTGTATTTAAAAACTTTCTCCTAAATCTGCTCCTATGGTTTCTAAGTTTTCTAAAGTTTACCAAGAGAGAGATCCTTTGGGGGTTATTGTTTTAGAGATCATTTATCTATTCCAATCGGACCCATTACTACTCCCAACTAGCTTGTTTCACCTCCAAGATCACCCCCACAAACAATATGGCTCAACCTAGACCTTCATTTGTTGTTAACACCTTTGGTCCTATAAATTTTGGAGGAATGGATGGTTATCCAAATATTGTCCCACAAGATGTGAGAAATAGGTTACCAAAATTCCAATGTAACAATGCCATAACTAGAGATCAACATCTCAAACTCTTTTTAACATGATGGAAGATTTTGAGATATAATTTGAGGATGTGTATATCAATTTGTTTATCCATACACTTGAGGAAGATGCTAGGGATTGGTACAAAGCTCTACCTAATAACTCTATTCACTCATGGGCAGAGATGAGTAATGCATTTAGATTGCAGTATGGAGACAAAACAGATCCAAGGTTCCTTCTATCCTAGTTTGAGAACATCAAGAAGAACCCTAATGAGACATTCCATGACTTTAATACAAGATTTAATAAGACATTAAGAAGGCTTCCTGTCATTTTGAGGCCTTTTTATGAATCTTGCTTGATCAAATATGCAGATGCATTGAATAAAAAGGCACCTATTACTTGAGAGACAAAAATCCTACAAACTGAGGCAAGCTTTCACTATGGCACTCCAAATTAAAAATAATATTAAAGCTATTGGTAAACCACTAAAGAGGGATGGTGTGAAGCTGATAAACCCTAAGAAGCCTCAAGCTAGCAAGGGTGCTGATTTAGAGGATGTTGTCAAGACTTTGGCAGGGGCTGTCAAAGAAATTTCTTACAAATTGGCCCGGGATGAGAAAGGTATTGGGAAAAGTTCACAAGGACAACAAAGAACTCAAAACCATGATAGATTTGGCAATCTTCCTAGGGGTGATCAAAGATGAGATGATATAGGTAAAGGGCCTATTGGATCTGTAAATAGACAACCCCAAGCTCGTGAAAATAGAGTGGTGCCTAACCCTTTGACTGCAAGAGTTGTTGTTGTTCAAGAAATTGCTGATATGGATTGGTGTGACAAATGTTTTCTTCCTCATCCACCATGTGAAATGGACCAAAAATATATTGATGATGATAATGAGAATGAAATGGATGATGACATTTGTATGATGGGCATCTCTTCAAGCTCACAACAAGCAACAACATCAACAGATGTGATAAGTGCAAGGACTATTGCAACCTTTTGGGATTGCATAAAGAGGGTACCATTTATTTCTCTTCCTCAAACTCATGATGTAGTGTTTCAGGCCTTTGAAATTCCTAATAATGACTTTGAATATCTAAGGGATCTAATGATCAAGAAGTATGATGGTGGTATTCCTTCGGAGGAAGATAGACAATTGTTAATGAATGTTGTGGTTGGTCAAGAGAAAGAGTACAATACTAGAAGTAAAGTTGTTAGAGGAGCTAGTCCTCAAGCCAAACCAAATACACCTTTTCTCATAAGCATTCCCAAAGACAATCCTAGAAAAGAAACAATTGCCAAGAGCCCTGTTGTCCCATGCAAAAATATCAGTCCTCTTCATGCCCAGGCTACCAAGAATACTTCTCCATCTGATGACCCTTCTTGTTTCCCTTCCAATGTTGTTTTACCAAAGAATGTTCCATATGATATAGCCTAGGTTTTGATCCAAATTAAGGTCAGTGTTCCAATTATTGAATTGCTTAGAATTCCTGAGCATAAGAAGAGAGCGTTTGAGTACTTGGGATTGAAAGAAGAAAAGATTACCCCAAGTAGAAATGTAAATGTTGTTGAGACTCCTCTTCAAAACATTGTTGGCCTTGAAACACCACCACCAATGGAAGATCTTGGAGAGGCACCTGAAGTATATTTGGGGACATCCTTGGTTGATTCCCAATTGAATGTTGATTCATTCTTCACAACTTTTCTCATAAAAGATAGCTTGCTTCACAATTGCATGTTTGATTCCGGTGCATCATGTAATGTCATGCCTCTAGAATTCATGAATGAGTTGGATATCAAGGTGACAACAGCATATGGGAAGTGTACAACCATGGATTCAAGGGAAGTTCTAGTTGTTGGATGTGTGAAGGGGTTAGTAGTGTAACTTGTAGCCTATCCGGTAAGAATCTAAAACTTGATGTTGTAATTGTTGATTGCCCGCCAAATGGGGTATGATTTTGTCAAGAAAATAGGTTGAAAGTGTTGGTGGTAGTGTTCAAATGGACATGTCTTTTGCCACCATTCCCATTGAGGGTAGTCTTGTCAAACTCTATGGTGAAAAGAATATGTTACACTTGATTGAAGATCCCAACAATGCTTCTTATGAAGTGTTGTTTGCTGATGTAGATGTTGACAACTTCATTGGTTTTGCTGATGGAAAAGAGAATAAGATGGAAAAATCAGAGTGCCTTGGCATGGTAGGTTCTCCATGGACATTACTATTTGATGGATCTTGCTCCAAATTTGGCAATGGTGCTGGTATAGTGCTGGTTTCTCCTAGTTTAGAAGAGTTTCCTTTTTCCTTCAAACTCAATTTTGAATGCACTAACAATATAGCTGAATATGAGGCATTATTATTGGGGTTAAGGATTGCATGGAAATATGGAGTGAAGGATATTGTTGCCAAGGGAGATTCAAAGTTGGTGGTGAAGCAAGTAAGGAAGATGTATGCCACAAAAAATCAGCGTATGAAGCAATATAAGAATGTTGTTTGGGACTTGATTGAAATGTTTGATTCCTTTAACATTGTTTATCATGATATGAATCTTAATGTTTCTTTGACAATTTGGCTATCCTTGGCTTTGATTTGAAAATTGCACCATTTCACCCTTTTGTGAATATGACATTGAAGTACTAACAAGGCCAGTTGTCCCGGATAATGTAAAACATTGGCAGATTTTTTATGATGATGCACAAATCTTGAGGTTCTTACAATGCCAAGGTGAGTTTTCTAGTCAAAACATTGATTGGGAACCAATGGTGTGCATGAATGAAGGTAAAGAAACCTTGTTTGACAAGGATATAATACAATTGAAGACAAACACCATTCCTAAAGGCCTTGTGGCACTTGAATCCAACTTTAGCAATGTTGATTGTATCATTAATAGAAACTTGTTTTCTTCAAGGGATGTGGAAGAGCACAACTTGGGAACCAAGGACAAACCAAGGAAGATTTGGTTGGGAATCCATCTCAGCAAAGAAGAAAAATAGTCCTATGCCCAACTTTTAAATAAATATCAAGATTGTCTTGCTTGGTCTTATTCAGAGCTAAAGGCATATAGGGAAGATTTATTCCAACATGAGATTCCTCTTGAGGAAAAATTTAAGCCATTTAGACAAAGACAAAGGCCCATTAATCCACTTCTATCTATGAAAATGCAAGAAGAGTTGAAGAAATTGAGAGATGGTGGTATCATTCATCCTACTAGATACTCATCTTGGGTGGTAAACCTTGTGCCAATTAGGAAAAAGAATGGTGATATCAAACTTTGTGTGGATTTTAGGAATCCAAAAAAGCATCTATGAAGGAAAAATACCCATTGCCAAACATGGAGAATATGTTGTAGCTTGTAATAGGGTCAGAGATGCTTTCTACCCTGGATGGTTTCTCTGGATACAACCAAGTAGTTGTCAAAGAATCAGAAAGATTAAAGACAACCTTCACTACTCCTTGGGGGACTTATGTTTTTGTGAGGATGCCCTTTGGATTGATGAATGCTGGTGCCACTTTTCAGAGGGAATGGATGTTTCCTTTTCTAGTTATATCAATGAATTCATAGCAGTTTACCAAGATGATGTGACTATTTTTTCAAGACAGCGAGGAGATCATTTGCAACATCTAGAAAAAATGTTGATCAGATGTAGAGAGTATGGCATTTCCCTTAATCCAAAGAAGTGTCATTTTGGTATGAAAAAGGCCAAGTTTCTGGGACATATTGTGTCCAAGGAAGGTGTTATGATAGACCCGAGAGAGTAGAAGCAATCAGCAAAGTGCCCATTCCAAGAACCAAGAAAGGTATTCAATCTTTCTTTGGCCAAATCAATTTCATTAGAAGGTTTGTTTCTAATTTTGCTAAGCTAACTCTCCCAATCACAAGCATGCTAAGAAAGGATCAAGTTATTAAGTGGGAAGAGGCTTCCATCCAATATTTTGAAGGAATAAAGGATGCACTCAAGCATGCACCTATTTTGGTAGCTCCAAACTATAAGATGCCTTTCCAAATCTTCTCTTTTGCATCTGAATTTACTATTGCTTCAGTTTTGTTACAAAAGGATGAGAATGGAGCTAAGAGGCCTATTGCTTTCTTTAGCAAGGCTTTACAAGTAGCTGAACTTGAAGTACACAATTATGGAGAAACAAGTGTTTGCATTGGTGAAGGAAACAAAGATTTTTAGGCCCTACATTTTGAGTTCAAAGGTTGTTGCCTATGTTCCTCATACAATGGTCAAAGACATCTTATCTGACATGGAAATATCAAGAAAGAGATGTAGGTGGGTTAACAAACTTCAAGAATATGACATGGACATTCAAACTACAAAGCTGGTAAGAGGTTTGGGTCTTGTCAGGCTCATGGCTGAGAGTAATTTGCAAGATGTAGAAGTGAATCAGCTAGAGGAAGAAAGGGCAGATCTACTTGACAAATTGATGAATTTTGATTGGTACAAGGATGTGATCTTCTACCTCAAGCATCTTTTCTATCCTAGTCACTTGAATAAAAATAAAAAAAGAGCCCTCGAGTTGGCTTCTCAAAAATATATCATAATAGACCTTAGGCTAGCTTGGAAGAACCCTAAAGGTGTCCTCTTGAAATGCATAACTGAAGATCAAGCTCCCAATCTGATTTCTGATTTCCATGGGGAGTTTTTGGAGGACATTTTTCTGGTAGAGTGACAGACACAAGATTTTAAGAGCTGGTTATTGGTGGCCAACTCTTTTTAAAGATGCAAACCAGCTAGTTAGAAGATGTGATAGTTGCCAATGTTTCTCAGGAAGATTGAAGGCTTCAGGATCCCTTCCTTTGCAGCCTATATCAGTTGAAGCCCCTTTCAAACAATGGGGAATGGAATTCATAGGTGATATTTCAAATCCTTCTAGTGCTGGTCATAAATGGATCCTTGTTGCAACTGATTATTTCACAAAGTGGGTTGAGGCCATTCCATCTAGAAAGGCAACACACCAAGTGGTGATGGATTTCTTGTTGAATCATATCATATGTAGATTTAGAGTCCCAGTTAAGATTGTTTCTGATAATGCTATGTGTTTTAGAGCCAAGCCTTTGATGGCAATGTGCAATGAATATGGGATAAATCTAACTTATGCTTCAAACTACAATCCACAAGGTAATGGACAAGCTGAGTCAAGTAACAAGAACTTGCTCAAGATTATTAGGACTTTGGAGATCAACAAGAAGAAGTGGGGAGAGAAATTAAAATTTATAGTTTGGGTAGATAGGATCACTCCAAAAAGAGCAACTGGTAAGAGTCCATTTGAATTGGTCTATGGAACACAAGCATTGCTGCCCTTACACTTGTAATTGTCCACATTTCAGTTTTCCCAGTAGTTAGAGGATCAAGAACATGGTCCATATGAATCAAGGATCAATCAAATAATTGAGTTGATGAAGAAAGAAGAGCTTCTCATCAAATACATGTCATATTTAAGGAGAAGTTGAAAAAGTTGTTTGACAAGAAGGTCAATTTTAAAGCCTTCAATGTCAGAGATTTGGTCTTGGTATGGGATAGTAGGCATGAAGATAAGGGAAAGCATGGAAATTTTGATGCCCTATGGATGGGCCCTTATGCCATTGACATCAGAATTGGAGAGCATACATTCTTTCTCAAGGATTTGGATGGGGATTTGTTGGAGCTGCCTATTAATGGCAGACATTTAAAACACTTTTTGGATTAAATCCCCAAAGGAGGTATGCACAAGTTGTACATTTTGTATAGCCCTTTTTTTTTTTGTCTTTTCTTTGTTCTTGTTTTGTTGTTGGCTCGTGGTTTTCCCTTTTGTCCTTGGCAACCTTTGTTGGTCTAGTTTTCTCGGTCCTTTTTGGTGAAAATTCTAGTTCTTGGGCTGCTCTGCATTTTTAGACTCCTTGCCCAATGGATTTTTGGCCCTAGGTCTACGTTGTGATCTTGTGCCACTCGCAGGGAGTGCCCATCCCCAAGCAGGAGCCAATGTTGGTGTAATTTCTAGGTTTGCATGCTTTTTCTTAATTTCCATGTCCCATTTTTTTGCTCCAAAACATTCATTTATTCTATCTAGTGGCCTACAATTCATGTTTCCCATTTGAATGCATTGAAAATGCCCTCATATTTCCCTAAATTGAAGCAAAACCCAAGTTTCCCCTTTGTTGTGCCCTAATTTTTTCATTTTACACGGGCTGAGCCATTTTCCCCTTTGCCAAATCGTGAAAAAAATTGAAGTGGATTGATTCCGAGTAATTTGAGGTTAAAAACCTTGCTCCCTAGTCGAAATCAATATAAAATCATGTTTCACTTGATTTAAAAATGAGAAATCTACATTCCTTGTGAAAAGATCTGATTTTCAGGGCATTCTCTACATTTTTACGCTTTTTGACGGGTAAACAGGTGTCACCAGCCCGTGAAAATTATCTTTGCAACATACTGCTAACGTGGTAGGTTCCTATTAGGAAGGATGCGTGGGAAAAATGTTATAACTTGATGTTTTTGAGTTTTTCCCAAAGGAAACATTTTTCCTAGCGGTCTGCAGTTGCTATAGTGAAATGCCTATGTGGCATGATGTGATTGGTTGGAGGATCAGTGGGTGGCGGGTCACACTTAGACTTTTTGCCTTCATTTTGCAAATGTCTCAAAATCAAATTTTTCCCCAAAGGCCCACACAAATGGGAAGGAGACACATGGCATAGGAAGGTCAAGCGGATGGTGGAGGACTTGAAAATTTTTATTATTGTTTGCCTCCAATGCTCGGGAAAAAAAAGTGAAAAATATGCCCACACCCAATGAAACGTAGACATGTTTTCGGGAGGAGAAATGGGAATAGGTGCCAAAGAAATTTTTTATAAATTTTTTCCTTTATGTTTGTAGGGTGAAAATTGAAAAATGAACCCACGTCTAATAGGAAGAGAGGACACACGTCCCAGGATTTGGCGGAGATTTGGAGTGCAGAGGAAATGTTGAAAAATTTTACAAATTTTGGGCAAACAATTTAAAAGTGAAAAAATTGATCCAAGGAAAATTTGGAGGTGTGCCCCCGCATCCAATCAGGGGGCAACACATGGTACATTTCAAATGTAAAAAGGGAGAGTGCAAGTCCATAAAGGTTTTTGTGCTCGCGGATGGTTGAAGGCAAATTTGGAGGGTCGGCTCAACAACGAATGGGAGACCACCACGTGGCAGAAGATGGAGTGGGTGTTTCGGGCCCATAGAGGTTTTGGAGAAAATTTTCCTTTTTTCAAAAAAGGAGAAAAATTCATAGAATTGGCCCGCGGTTCTTGGTGGGGCCCATAGGTGGACATGTGGCGGGTCCAGGGGGCATGCGGGGAAAATTTTCAAAATTTTCCCGAGGTCAAAAAAGGTTCGAAATGCATTTTTAAGGTTGGAGGCCCTGGTCCAATGGTATTTGGACACGTGTCCATCTTATCTGAAGTCAAAGAAGATATTTTTGAGCCTACGTGTTGAATCTCATCAAGACACGTGGAGGGTGGAAATTT
This sequence comes from Taxus wallichiana var. yunnanensis, assembly GCA_018340775.1. Lineage (NCBI taxonomy): Eukaryota > Viridiplantae > Streptophyta > Pinopsida > Cupressales > Taxaceae > Taxus > Taxus wallichiana. Next base: position 131,759,741 of record CM031234.1, read on the forward strand.
AAAGTTGATTTTTAATCAACAGTTGCTGAGTGTTGTCATTTTTTTGGGCACCATGGAAGCTCCAGGATGTTTGGAATTGTCATTTTTGCACCAAATTGCATGAAATTTTATATGAAATCACATCCCCTCGACCCTCTGGATGCAATGGCATCATTCATTTGAGCTATTTCGGTGCCCTATAGTGATTTTCATGAAATATTTTTCTCATCCCGTGTAAAAACGTGAAAAGTGAAAAATTAAAGTTGCAAAGTTAAAAATGATAAGGAAAAAAGGTGGAAAATGATTGCAAACGCATGTTGGCATGTTGGAATAATAAAAAAGTGACCATGGGATGGATAAGGATCCAATCCATTCAATATTTTGAAATATTTGTGCATCTCTTGCATTTGGCAAGGTGTTTTACGTTTTTATATCATTTTTCATCAAATGGATAGGATTTTGTAACAAATTGGATCCTCTGAGCATATTCTTTGCTTGGGATGCAAGGATCCAAGTTGGCATAGGGTATATTATGTAATTTGGAGGCATTTTTGGAGGAGGCGGTTGAGAAATTTGGAGAAAGAGAGAAGAATTTTCACAAGGAAAACTAGAAGAAGTTCATTTTCTTTTTAAAAAAATTACCTGAGAGCCTTTTTGATTCCTGTTTGCATCAAATGTTCATCATGTTGAGTTGGTTTTAGTTGTAAAGCCATCAAAAAGCTTTGATATTTTCTAAATAAAATTCCCTTGTTGATATATTTGATCAAATTCTTGGCTTAACTAGTTTTATCTCTTGGCAAAGCTTGTATACACTTGTATTTCAGTATGTTTTCAATTTGTGTTTCATGCTCATGTTGCAATCTTGTGTTTGGGATCTTTATGGGTCATACATGGTCTCATTTCTGGTAGAGGGTTTGAAGGCATCTGTAATCTTCCATTCAAAAGAGCATTTATTTGAGTGGAGATAAACAAATTTAAATTCATTTTACCTTCCTTGTAAATTGAGGGTGTTTTTAAACCTTTGGGTGTACATTAGGTCATGATCTAACAAGGGTTTCTAAATACTTCATTGATATTTTGCTTCAAGCCTTTGTGGCAGGTTATCAAAGTTTATATGGAATAGTGCATATTTGGGTTTCCATGTGTGCACACATCCTGGTTGAAAGAGCACTTCAAATTCATTCAAACATCTCTGTTGTTTAGGTGTTGTAATTCATTTGCAAGGTTTCCCAAAGAAGGTGATGATTTCTAGCTACTCTTGTCCCAAAATCTCTCATCAAAATTTAATTTTAAAATAACTCATCCTACCTATAATAACCCTACATCTACATTATATGTCCACAAAATAATTCAATCCTTTCACTAAAACACACAAGTTGATCGGGGTTTTATCATGTCTTTAGCAGCTCTAGCTTTGTTTTGAGAACATTTCCATCATTTAGTAGTGACAAATCCTTTGAGTTTGGATAATGGATACTTGATCATGTTTTCACAAAGCCTTTTCCATGTCATATGCAAAACACAAGGACATCCCCATCTCCTTACCACATAAGGGATGCAATATAGGTTTGCTTGCCTTGGTTGATAGGCACAACATAAAATAGTGAGGGTTAGATCAAAACCCTCTTGAAGGTGCTATCCACTCCCTCAATTCTTGAATGTAAACAACTAGATAGGTGTGCTTCCCTGCTGGCTACAAATGACATACAAAACATCTATCTATCCTTGAGTGTCTTGTGTAAAATCTATGATGTTGTTCAAGTTGTGTAGGAGAGTAAAATTGGATACCAACAGAAGCTATACCACTCATTTCCATGAAAGATGAGAAAATATGTGAGTTCATTAACCACCACATCATTTATCACTTTCATGTTCCTCATCACCTCATCACCGATAATGGAAAAAAATTCAAAAAAAAACATTGCAAAAAAATTTGATGCCTTCGGCATTCAGCTTAGTTTCTCATCACCTTATTATCCATCAAAGCCAAACCAACGGCCAAGCTAAATCCACTAACAAAACCTTCAACAAAATTCTTATGAAAGTGTTTGATGATACTAGGAAGGATTGACATAGGCACATTCCTTTTTCCCTGTGGGCATACCGCACTAGTATTCGCACTTCCACTGCGGCCACACCCTTTTCTCTGGTCTATAGTATAGAGGCAGTCCTACCTCTCGAAGTCCAGATTCCCTCACTTTGCATTTCTCTCCATGACATGCTCAATGATGATGACTTTCATCAGGACCATTTAGCACAACTAGAGTTATTAGACAAACGTCATATTAATGCTCTGGACCACCTTCAAGTTTTCTAAAAACATATCAAACGTTCCTATGACAAATGTGTCCATGAATGAACCTTCTAATTCGGTGACCTTTTCTTGAAAGAAAATCAACAATTAACCAAAGCAGAAAAAAGTAAACGAGGAAAATTTGCTCCTAATTGGCTTGGACCATACATTGTGACTCATACCTATGGATCAAGTTCTTATCGCTTATCATCACTCGATGGTAAACCTAAACCGTAGTCCCTTCATGCCTTGCATCTTCGACCATTTTATTATTGAATTGTCATCCTACCTCACCTTTTGTCAATTTCCATGCTCGTCCCTTGAGCGTTATTCACTTCATACACCTCACTAATGATTAACATAGATTCATGTGAGTACCCGACACTTGTAGTCTTCTCTTGAATATGTGTACCACGGTGTTGCACATAGCATGATTCTCATGGATACTTTTTGTCTACCTTTAGATGAGATCCCATGGTTGTTTCACCTTGCCTTTTGAACAAGAGTCTTATTCTCCACCTTGGTCTTGTCCATGACTTCAATACCTCACATGGGACCAAACTCCTTGAGTCAAACTTCTACTAAAAATATGATGAATCCCTCAAAAGGACATCTTCCTCTTGACAAATTGCTGCTATAAATAGACTACTCCCTAGAAGGATAGCTATGTAAAGCTCTAAAAAAACAAAAACAAAAAAATGAGAGCAACCAAAGCTTCCCGCATCGATCAACTTCACAAAGACCTCAAGGAGTTAAATTTTATTCATCCCATATAGACTTCCCACATCGATTAGTCTATCTCAACTATAAGTCAAAACACTCAACCTTTTTGTCATGGACTTGCCCATTGTGATCTAGGTTCTCTTTCCTAAAGCGTATGCTACCTACCTATACCATATAAAAATTAACTACCTTTCATCCTTCTTACCATTCCCACTCCCATTTTCTATTGCCTCAAGGGACTTCTTGGAACTTAGACATTTGGTGATCATGTGACTACTTTTCACCATAGAATAGTCCATCATGTAATGTCTTTAGGGTCTTACATTCATCACCTCTACCAAGGTATGATCTACTCAATATGATCCTACCCAATCAGGTGGCTTTATTTCCCCCTCTTATATTTTAACCATCTTTGTTTACATTTTGATTTCCTTATACAGGACTTGGTCCTCCACGCTTACTTTTGGGGTAATATTCTTCTTTCACCACAATTTTCCTCACCTACATTATTTTACCTATAATATACCCACACCTAGCAAACCTAAACCCACAACATGCCCAAAAACTTCCCAACTCATTTTCATACCTCCTCATATTCTTCCCTAGCTTATGGGAGAACTACATCGGCTTGAGGTCCCTTTTCACCAAGACTATGTAGGCAGCACTCCGAGGGCATGGGGCCCTTGGAGGTTAGCTCAGCCATCCTCTACCCTAAACAATTCATCTTCCATGTGCCTCACATTACATCACACCTAACTTTGTTTCCCTTTTATACCCAAAATTAGAAATTAAACCACATACATAACAAGTTGTTTCATATTTTAAACATTATCACAACATACATTTATTATGCCTACCATTTCTCTATCATCACTATGCATATATTATACCACATCTCACATATGACCCATATTATCATTCATTGCATAAAATAATGAATCACCACTTCACCTAATTTCAACTCAACCATGCCTAAACAAACCTAACTCAACCATGCCTAACCAAACTTTAACTCCCATGCCTAAAAACCCGACTTGATCCATGCATATAACTCCGACTCAATCCATTCCTAAACCAACTTTGACTCGATCCATGCCTACACCAACCTCGACTTGATACATGCCTAAATCAATGTGACTTGATCCATGCCTAAACCAACCTGACTCGATCCATGCCTATACCAACCTAACTCCATCATGCCTAACTCACCTAATTTCCATCCATATCAACACAACAAATTCATATCTCATAAACACATCAACAAATCAAATCATAGCATGTATCTCATCATATAAATCAATGTGTATCTCAAATATACATGGCTATCTCATCATGTCCATCATCTCAATGTCATCGGCATGTAGGCCGGTCTCATATATACAATAAAATAATGAATCAATACAAAATATCTTCGGCATGCGCAGGCTGGTATATGCTCAAAATATATAAAATCACTCATACATCCTCACTATCTTTGGCACGTAGGCTGGTATGTGATCAATAATACAAATATCTCTTGGCACACAGGCTGGTATATAATCACAAAATCACTATCATACATCAAAAATCAGGTGACCACATATCAGGCATCTTGGTGGATGTCCTCCATCTTTGTATCACCTGTACCCTTGGCCTCCTGGGTCCCTATTGACACCTCAACTAGAGATGGTCTCCATATGCTAGTAGTCTCTGTTTGATCGATCGGGCCTCGAGCTCACTGACCTCCTATGCTCTCCACACTGTGAGTGCGGGATCTCACCCTCTCATTGGATGCCTATTGTTCCTTGTACTTGGTATAGGATATGAACTCTATCCCATCTACCATCAGTTGGTCCTGATAATATCTAGCCTCACCTAGGGCATCCTGTAGCCTAGATACAGGCATGGTTTGTGGTGGTCCCATCTACCTCCCCCTATACCTAGCCTTTGGGACCACGCCCCACCCTTGCCTATGAACTGGGACCTGCTCCTAGTTCCTGTGGTGGTGCCCCCTACCCATGTGCTGTATATCTGGGCCTATAAGACCCCAATCTATGCCTGGGTATGGCCAAATAGCCCTGTAAACCTGCCACCTAAGCCTGTAAGGCTGCCACCTAACCATCCCCTCCTCTCCATCTCCATCTCCTCCACCAGCCATCTGGCTTACAAACTCACCACCTGTACGTGTAACTCTGCTACCTCCACCTCCAAGCCCTCCAGATGTGTGTGTAGTATACCTAACTGGGTAATGAGCGTAGCTACCTGCCCCTGTAGGGCATCTCTCTGCACACCGTAATGGTAGCTAGATCTCGGCTGCCCTGGTCTAGGTGGTATGGCTCATAACTAAGCCGCCCACCACTATATGTACCTGTTTGTATACTCAAAGATCATCTATTCACCTATCCATTGGCTACTCCTCCTGCCCTATGGGCACTGTAGGCTATGGTAGAGGTAAGGGCCTCTCCACGTCATCTCTCTGGTACTATGGGAAGGGCGAAGGTATGTCATGTACTAGCCCGAACTGCCGTCAGACTCTATTTATCGGATCATTTCATCCTCCCTAGCATAGCGAGCCTATATCCATCTCTCTAGTTGGAGCTCAGCTAGCTCCTCATGCATATGCCTATATGAGGGGAATCCCACATATGGCCTCCATATAATGTCCACTCTAAACAACCCTCCAATAATCTGCTGAAATGGGTCACATCATGTGTCGGCCTCTCGGATATCCACTCTCTCTATTACCAAGCACCCATCTCTTATATCCCACTAGCACAAATCTCACTAGGAATGCATCTCGCTCTTGGCATCCCTATAGACCGAACACAAACTATGTGCTCATAGGCCCAACAGTGCAGTAAAAATGTACAACACATGCTGAACCTACACAACCGCCCATATGCCCACAACTCCCTGTATAGCTGCACCAAGAATGTTGGTGCCTAGGAAAAGTGGGTCTCATGCACCATCATGTCGTGGAGTACCCCCATCAGTGATCGGGGAAAGTGTCCACCCTTTGCATCTGGCAAAGTGCATAGTAGCACACTGCCTCCATCAACAGAACCACTAGCCTCATCTCCTCCTGGATGGGCTAGGTACATCTCTCCATAGCTCAAACTGGTGCTATGGAATCTTAAATCAGCCATCCCCTCTCCAAAAATAGACACAATCAGCTCCTCTGAGGCCTCAAAGGAGATAGAATAAACTCTGTGCACCCAATATGGGTAATCAAGAATCTGGAACACGTCCTCTAGGGTGATAGTCATCTCACCCATCGGCAGGTGGAATGTGTTGGTTGCAGAGTCCCATCTATCAATGAGCGTGACCATCAAACTAGGCTACCAAAATACATGTCTATAGTGACAAACCCCACTCAAGCCCACTGCCTCCACATGCTACAACTCCGCCAAGGTTCTTTGCACCATGCACTGTTACCAGTAGAGGTGGAACCCTGTCCCGCATATGTAGTTGTGCTCTCCCCTGCATCCAATACAAGCACGACATTAATTTACATGTATCATCCATATTCAACCATTATCATTTTCCTATACCCTATTTTCACCCTACCCATCTCAACTACCTAGCCCACATCACTTTTGGACCCTTGTGCCCAATAATCCGACCGGTATCGATTCATCCTAACCGACCTCGGTCACCCCTTAACTAGCATCGGTCACCTGTTTGGTGACCGATACCGGTTCACCCTTACCAACCCGGTTACCCCTTAATTGACATCGGTCACCTATTTGGTGACCGATATTGGTTCCACCTAACTGACGTCGGCCAACCTTGACCGACGTCGGTCACTGTCATGGAAAATCCTACAATTTCCCAAAACCCCCTCTCTAAAAAACCTCCCCCTGCCCCTTTTACCCCACCTATAATGACCTAAACTACCCTTGGACCTCCACCCACCACCCCTATCCCATTTATTACCCTCCCCATTCCTCCTTTTACCCAATATTTCCCCCCATTCCCAAATTTAATTTGTGCCCACCCACCAAAAATGAAAAATCAACAAAACCTACAAACAACAATAAAAAATCCTCTAATCTATCAAATCAACTACATGTAGAGTAGAGCTCTTACCTCATCAAGTTGTCATCTTCTCGGTGGCACGTCTGGCTAATGTCTTGGTGGCCCTCCCAATCCCTCTCTATCCTATGCCATCACCAAATAGCTACCCACAACCTCTCACTAATTGAATCCCTCAATGATCCTATGGACCCATTGCTCACCAACCAATCACTCGTCGATCACACTACCAGCTCACTGTTCCATTTTGTCCAAACACTTTTCTCTCTTTTCTCCTTTTTGTCATTTTCTCACTTCATAAAATAACAAATGAATAACAAAAAAATGTAGATTTTTGTTTTTATAACAAACCTAACCTAACCAATGTCGATTACCCTTGACCAAAGCATTATCGCTGCCCTACCTAACCGTCATTAGTTTATCTATACCGACGTCGGTTCTCCTTGACCGGCATTGGTCACCCTCACTTGCACATTTCCTAATTTTTACCCCTTTACCCTACCCCTACCTCCTTTTTTTCTCACCCAACCTTCACCCTGATCATTTCCCCACCCCACCTTTACCCTACCCATTTACCTCACCTTTCCTAACCAAATGATTTACTACCTCCCTTAGTCCTCCTTTGGGGACTCATTATTTTACCCCTACCTTGGCCTTACCCATGCTATGACCTAGATATTTGGACCTGGACCATCACTAGTGACCTTTGACCTCATGTGTTCATTATACCTTATGGCACTATTACCTATGTTGTTGACCTAATGACCTTACCTAACCTATTACTGTGACCATTTATCTTGACCCTACCTTTGGTGTACCAAAACATACCTAAACATTCCTATGCCTAACCTATGTTGTGTTTCCTGACCATATCCTATACCTTAGATACCGGAATCACTTCAACCTTGTTTGGATAAACGTATCGACCTTAGACGATGTAGAGTTTTCCTACTCTTCAACTTGGTAGTGTGCTGCAGTTTATACGTGTGCATGCATTTGACTATTACTACCTTTGACCCAAACCCATTACCTAGCTTACCCGAGTAGACCTTGCTCCTTTTTTCCCCTATTATCAACCTTCCTTTTCATCACATTTACCTTTTATCAAACCACTCACTGATTCTACCTTTGGCCTCGTTAGTTCCTAGTTTGAGGGGGATCACCTTCATCCACACATGGGGCAACCACATCTTATTTTTGTTAGCGTCACTTACCAATACAAGATACGCAACAAAAAGGGGCAAAATGTAGACACTAAAACTAGGTCACACTCCCCTTTGGTCCCTCGAAAAATAAGCACCTCTCATCACATTAACCTAGCCATGACCCCCTTCACTTTAATAATATTAATTTAATTAATCAAATTAAATTAATTCATTATCCTCACTATATTTATTATTTAAATAGGTTAATTTAAATAATATCCACACATACACTTCACCTAGACACCTCACCAAGATAACTCAACTTAAAACCTATTATTAGTAAGTTACCATAACTAACTGAGACTTACCTAAACCCTAAAAATCAATGCCTACATTCCCTCTAACCACATTCCCGCATGCTTATAAGAAGCTCTCCAAGTATATTCCATGGGTTAGCGACACGAGATCCGAGGAAATCAAGAGGATATCCCTAGTTTAGTAAACCTAGGAAATCCTACCTCGACCGACGCCGGTTACCCCTAACCATCGTCCGGTTAAGCCGGACCACCGTCGATTACGCTTTTAACCCCAAAAAACCTTATTATCAAGGTTGACAAAAGGTTGGAAAAGATTAAAAATTTGGTGAACATTAGCACATTCCAGAGAGATATCGCATCTTCTGAGAGTGAATTCAGTGAGAACACACATGTAAGGAAGGAGATCAAGCATCTTTTCCTACACAGCCATCCCAACAATGATCTGATCTAACCAAGAAAAGGGGAATGTTCATGCATCCCATATAGAAGATTTTCTTCAATTGGTGACCACCTATAGCCTTTAAACCTCTCATCAACACCTTTATCCCTCACTCATAGTCATCCAGGACTAGAATCCAAGCAAGTATAATGTTATACTTCTCTAGTTTATTTCATTTCATCATTATATTATCATCTTTTGTTTACTTAGCCACCCATTGACATCCTTCAATATTACCCCTCCATATACCCATTAAAACCTCACCAAATCCTACCCAAATCACCCAATACCTCATCCCGACCAACCAAATTCCTTTGTGCAATCACAAAGGAGACCTAAATCTCATTCTGTGGCATTCCTAGTTTTCCATAGTAACCGACACTAGTTACACCTAACCACCGTCGGTCACCCTTAACCGACATTGGTCTCTGTATTTTCCCATATAACCTAGAATAATGACCTATCCACCTAATTCCCTCTCACCCTCATTCACCTGTGATCTACCTGAGACCTTTGTCAGACCTACAGAGACCCAGAACCAGTTATTTGACCTTCGGATCCTATTCTAACCTAGCCTATTAGATTAGATCTATTTCTTATTGTGTTTTAAGTGAGATACCTAAATCATTTCAAATTACAATAGGATTTGCCTTATTTACCGCATTAAATTGTTTAAAACAATGGACTGACAACCATCTAGGAAGTATCACACTTCCCGGATCTAGCATACGCTAGGCAATTCACTGCATATATTGTTTAACTTTTTCTGGTGGTCTTGCTTTGCATTACAAGTAGTTCCTCCTAGCCAAAAGGAAGCTCTCACAATCAGTTGTGGATTCGGAAGTCATATGCATGTAACAACCCATCAACCAACATTTGAACAAGTATTCCTCCTATGCCCGTTACCCTATCTGTTTCATCAATACTTCAAATAAATGATCTAGAATCAGGTGAAACACTTGGAATCGAGCCCAAAAAGTTGTGGCAGCTCATGTTTTACTTTTTTTTTTTACTTTTTTCCATCATTGCAAAAATTTGGTAAGTTGTTTTCGGCCCAAATAAGAAGTAAACCCTCCAAATTCTTCCAAAATATAAGTTTTGAGGTGATCTCTAAGGAACAACTTGATGCAATAAGTTATAACAATGAGAAAATATCACCATGAGTGATGATAGCCATCATTTCAGGCTCACAAACAATTCATACCTCCTTAGAGTGTTTCTAAACACTTAATCAGTGCTTGGTGATGAGATCAATGTAATTTGGAGGTCAAAACAAGTGATTCATCCTCAAGTTCCATTCATAAATCAATCCTTCTATCTAGAGAAGGAAATCCATTTCCACGAGGAGAAAATTGAGAAAGGGTTTCCAGATGTTATAAGCATGTTTCCACTCAAGTGAAATCTTAGTCAAGGAAGTGAATTGTGAAGTGAAAAATGGTTTCATTATGTTTAAGGGTGAAATGGGAAACTCATGGAGTAATTTGAGGGTCATCATATCCTAAATATGCCCAAATCTCTCTAAGAAGTAATTTAAATTTATATAATCGGACTATCAAGGTACTCAAATCCATCATATGTGAATAATCAAGAAATAATATTTTCTCATGGGATACATATGAGAAAAAAGTTATGTGAGCATCCCAAATCTGATTTCATTCAATAAGTATTATGGTTTCAAGAAGGGTAAATGAGTGATCTTCATGTGAAGCACCATATATGCAAAAATGATAAACCATCTTGGTTTCACTTGATCTCATTCACATAATAGTGTTCCTAAACATTGTTTCAATTATAGGTAATGTGATCACACCTCAAAGGAAGATACATTACAACTAAACCTCATTTCACTATAACCAAAGGCGATAGAACAATAACCTTCAAAAATAAAGAAGATGAAAAAATGGCACACAAGGGTCCCCTATGTTAGGAAACTTCATAATAAGGTCAAAATCATTGAAGATCATGTAGAGCCTCTCCAACCATGTAAGATTGGTCGATCACTTCCTCCCATCCTTCATCGACATTCAAGTATGTCTTCCTTGGTGGCATAACCTTCCCATAATGAGAAAAATGTGATGCCTCATCAGGCTCTTGAAAGTGTTCATGTGACTAACATCATGTTTACTCTGGAAGAGCCATTCCCATGGATTCAAGAGTTACTCGTGAGTGAACCAAGAATAATACAAAAAAATTAGTTCTTGATTTGAGTTGTTGGTGTTTGAATTAGCACTTTATAGTGATAAAAAATCGGGGACGTCAAGTTCCTCCTCTTTACTGGGATAGGTTCCCTTATTGAAAGGGAGAAGCAAATATTTTCTACAAATATACAAATTTCATATTGATGATGACTTGATTATTTTGAAATGTTTTATACCAATATGGATTATCAATACATAAGAATGGAAGAACAAAGAAACTGAAAGGGAAGAATATAATAGTACTTTCAGGTAATATAGATAGCATAATATAACCTTACACATACTTAGCAATAGGGATACAAAATAGAATCATTCACATTTGCAACATCAGATATTATTCCACAGGCACAAAGTTCTGGAAATCATATCATAAGAACACAAAGTTTCTTCACATGAAAGGTTGATGATTCACAAATTTCAGACAAGAAAAGAAAAGGACAGTAGATGAAAATTGGAGACAAGGGAAATTATTTTGTATTGATTACTTTCAATTCTCTTTACATTTCAAAAATTATCAGATTCCCGCCACCCGAACAATGGTGTGGAGAGCCCATTAAATATTTTACAAAAATAGTTACATTCGATTCGACCTATTTTAATCTAAAAGATTAAAGAATACTCAAGAAATACATTAATAGAAGGGTCCTTAACAAAATATTACATCATGGGCTTACTAATTCAAATTAGAGGAAGTGTCTTAGGATTCTGAGGTAGAAGCATCCAAAGGAGGTTTAGAAGTGAAAATTGTCTTAAGAATCTGATGTCTAAATATTTTCAATGCTTCGTCTATCTCCATGCACTTTGGGATGGTGGTGTTAGAAGTGGCACTAGTCTATTTACCAAGATACTTCTCCATATCCTTCTCAAAATATGTGTTTTCAAAAACTCCTTGTTTTCCTCGTTGATAGTGTTGGTGCAATTTCTGGTTTGCACACTTTTCCCTAATTCTCTACATTCGTTTTGCTCAAAAACATCTTTTTGCTTGAGCGGGTGATCTACAACTCATTTTTCTAGTCAAATGCCTTCAAAATGCCCTCAATGTCATTATTCTACCCCATTTTCAAACAAAATCCAAGTTTCCCCCTTGTTGTGCCCCAATTTTTTCATTTATACGGGCTGTGCCATTTTTCCATTGCCCATTCGTGCAAAAAATTAAAGTGGATCGAACCCAAGTTGTTTGCTATTAAAATCTCATTCCCCAGGCCTAAATCATTGTCAAATCATGTTTCATTGGATTCAAAACTAAAAATCCACCTTCCTTGTGAAAAAATCAATTTCAGAGGCATCCCCTACGTTTTTGCATTTTGACGAGCATACGGGTGTGTTCTACCCATCAAATTTATCATTGCAACAATTATACCGACGTGGCAGGCTCTCATTGGTTGGGATATGCGGGAAAAACATTTCTAACTTGTCTTTTTTTGAGTTTTTTGCAAAGGGAAAATTTTTGAATGCGGCCCCGCAAATCTTTCTGTGATGTGCCTACGTGGCACGATTTGATTGGTTGATGGATCAGCGGGTGGTGGGCTGCACTTAGGCAATTTTCTTCCATTTTGGAAAATTTCTTAAAATTAATGCTTTTTTCCGAAGACCCATAGCCAATGGCATGATGACACATGCACAAGAAGGTCGGGTCGAAGATGGCGAAGGACTTAAGAGAATTTTGTTGTTTTTTTGGCTTCAAAATGCTAGGGGAAAAAATTGAAAAATATGCCCGCACCCAATGAAAAGTGGACATGTGTCCAGAAAGGCCATGTGGGGGAGGAAGTTTTAAAATACTTTGAAGTTTTAACTTCAAAATGCCAAAATTACATTTTTTTCCCAAAGGCCCGCAGCCAATGGCATGATGACACGTGGCACAGGAAGGTCAGGCAGATGGCAAAGGACTTAAGAGAATTTTGTTGTTTTTTGGCTCAAGGTGTCAGGGGAAAATTTTGACCTAAGGGACGGCGCCCAATAAGAAATGGACATGTGTCCAGGAAGGTCAGGCGGGTGGCGGAGGTCACTTAAAAATTTTGCCTTCATTCTTTCAAATTTCTCAAGGTTGAATTTCTGCCCGAAGTCCCACGGTGAATAGGAAAGTGACACGTATGCAAGGAGGTCGAACTGAAAAAGCAGGGACTTGGAAAAATTTGAAGTTTTTTGGCTTCAAATTGCTAGGGGAAAAAATTGAAAAATATGCCCGCACCCAATGAAAAGTGGACACGTGTCCAGGAAAGGCCATGTGGGGGGTGAAAGTTTTAAAAGACTTTGAAGTTTTAACTTCAAAATGCCAAAATTAAATTTTTTGCCTGAAGGCCCGTGACCAGTAGGAGGGAGACACGTGTCCGAGAGGAGAAATGTTAATGGGGGCCGAGAAAAATTTTGTGAATTTTTTCCCTTGGTTTAAAAGGCAAAAATGAGGATTGGCTCTGCCGCCAATCATTTTTGAACATGTGTCCAAGGGGTGGTGGAGGTTCGGGTGGTGGGGAAGAGTTTCAAAATTTTACAAATTTTGGGCAAAAATCTCAAAGTCAAAAATGGATCCATTGGGGAGCGACAAGAAAAATTGGAGGTTTTCCCCGCAACTAATCCAAAGGTGACATGTGGCATTTTTCAAATGTCAAAAAGGAGAGCTCGGGCCCGCATGGAGTTTTGATGCTTGTAGAGGTTTGAAGGAAGAATTTGGAGGGTTGGCCTCGATAGCGAATGGGAGACCGCCACGTGGCAGAGGAGAGAGCGGGTGTTCGGGCCCGCGGGGAAAATTTTCAAAATTTTCCCGAGGTCAAAAAAGGTCGCAAATGCAAATTTTAAAATGAGGGCCCAGTCCAATGGTATTTGGACACATGTCCCACCTCATCCAAAGGGAAAAAAGGTATTTTCAAGGGAATATTCAAGATCTGATCTGACATGTGGAGGGCAGAGATTTAAAGTTGATTTAATCAATGGTTGCTTTGTGTAATTTCATTTTTGGGCGCCATGGAAGCTCCAAAGAACTTGGAATCATCATTTCTGCACCAAATCACATGAAATTTTATACGATTCTACGTCCCTTCAGCCTTCTAAATGCAATGGAATCATCTATTTGAGCTAATTTGGTGGCCTATGATGTTTTTCGTGAAATATTTTTCTCAACCCGTGTAGAAAACGTGAAAAGTGAAAATTAAAGTTGCAAAGTTAAAAATGGTGAGGGAAAAAGGTAGAAAATGATGGATAAGGTGGCCTTGGTTGTAGAAAAGTTGCAAAGTTAAAAATGTTGGCATGTCTAAATGCCAAAACATGACCCTGGGATGGATAAGGATCTGATTTCATGTAATATTTTAAAATATTTGTGCATCCCTGGCAATATGCGAGTTGTTTTACAGTTTGATGTCATTTTCATGAAATGGATAAGAGTTGTGTAACAAATTTGATCCCTTTGGCATATTCTTTGCTTGGGATGCAAGGATCCAAGCTGGCAGGGGGTATATGATGTATTTTGGAGGCATTTTGTAGGGGCTGTTGAGAATTTTGGAGGAGGAGAGAAGAATTTTCACGTGGAAAACTAGAAGTGTTCCATTTCTTTTGGAGAAACTCACTTTGAGATCCATTTTTTATTCTTGTTTGCATCAAATGTTCATCATTTTGAGTTGGTTTCAGCTGTAAATCCATTAAAAATCTTTGAGATTGTCTAAATAACATTGCCTTGCTGATATATTTTATCAAATTCTTGGATCAACTGGTTTTATCTCTTGGCAAAGCTTGCATACAATTATATTTCAATATGTTTTCAATTTTTGTTTCATGCTCATTTTGCAATCTTGTGTTTAGGATCTCTCTGATCATATAGGGTCTCATTTCTGGTTGATGGTTTGATGACATTTACAATCTTGTATTCAGAAGAGCTTTCATCTGATAAAAGATAAACAGATTTAAAATCATCTTATTGTCCTTGATTAATGAGACTGTTTGTAAACCTATGGGTGCACCTTAGGTCATGATTAAATAGGGATTCCTGGATGCTTCATTGATATTTTCTTCGAGCCTTTGTGACAGGTTATCAAATTTTCTATGGAATAATGTAGATTTGGGAATCCACATGTGCACACATCACAGTTAAAAGAGCACTTCAAATTCATTGAAACATCTTTACTATTTAGGTGTTTTAATTTATTTGCAAAGGTTTCCCAAAGAAGGTGGTGACTTCTAACTACTCTTGTCCCAACATATCTCATTAGAATATCATTTTAAACTAACTCATCCTACCTATAATACCCCTACATCTGCATTGTGTGTCCACAAAAGAATTCAATCCTTTCACTAAAATGCACAAGGTTTATCGGGTTTTATCATGTCTTTAGCAGCTCTAGCTTTTTTTTTTAAACATTTCCATCATTTAGTAGTGACAACTCCTTTGAGTTTGGATAATGGATACTTGATCATGTTTTCACAAGGCCTCTTCTATGTCATATGCAAAACATAAGGATATCTCCATCTCCTTACCATATAAGGGCTGCAATATAGGTTCTCTTGCCTTGGTTGATAGGCACAACCTAAAATAGTGAGGGTTAGATCAAAACCCTCTTGAAGGTGTTATCCACTCCCTTAATTCTTGAATTCAAACAAGCAGATAGGTGCATCCCTTGGCTATAAACGACATACAAAACATCTATCTACCCTTGAGTGTCTTGTGCAAGTTTATGATGTTGTTCAAGTTGTGAAGGAGATTAAATCTAGATACCAAAGATAGTTGATTGAAGGGAGCAGGCCTCCTTCATCTTCTCTTTATAAATTGACTCTTCCTTGAAGAGATCTTCCTTGAAAAAGGTACTAAATTGAGCCTTGATCTCCTGTATAGAAAAGTGATCACCGGAGGATTCATTTTAGATTTGACAATGAATAACTTCAAAGGTAGATAGAACACGAGCCTTGAAATCTCCTCCCTTTTTCCACATGTTTTTTAGTTCTCCTAATGCTTTCTCCAAAAATTTGATCTTCCACTCAACACTTTGAAAACCTAGGATCTTGATAGATTTCTCTTGGCCTCATCGAATACCTTGTTTTCCAACAAGATCTTCTCATTTTTCCTACTCATCAAATGAAGATCCTTGATGCATTCACACCATTGCTTCAGCTCTTGCTCCAAGCCACTAAGTGTTTTGGTTAATTTCAACTATAATTTGGACACCTTCTCATATGACTTGAAGGCCTCCTCAATGAAGTTCAATCATACCACTAGTCATATCATCAACCAATGATTCAATGGACTTTCCATAGGTGGCATACTTATGAATATATTTGATGTTATTAACTTCATCCTTCTTGAAAACTATGGGAGGTGGAAGAGTGGTTAGTGGAGTTAGATCCAGGACCTTATCTTTTGCCAACAAGGATTTTATAAAATTTTAAATAACTTGGTTCTTTTCCTCCAATTACTCTATAGTTTGTTTACCATTCTCAACACGTTCAATAACTCTGGTAACAATTTCTCTAAGGTTATGAACCTCGCTTTCAGGTGTTGACTCTCCAAGTGGAATCCTAGTGAGCTCCAAGTCAAAAATTAGAATTTATTTCTCCTCTTTTTCTACCTTATTCTTTGCAATCTCCATAAATTATTGGCCCTTAGAATCTGACACCAGCCTCAAGGTAATATTTTCTTTCTTTTCAAGAGGAGGAGGAGTAGTACCAAGTAAGGTTGCCACATCATCAAACTTGGGAACCACAATTTGAGAGGTAGACTTCCTTTTCTTGCTATCAATGAAAGGTTGAACCCAAGAAAAGGAAGAGGAAGAAGGAGAAATGGGTCCAAGTGCAAGTGTACTCATTACACTCAATGTTTGCACCACAGATGTCTCCAATGGAGAAGTTGGCATATCTTCATAAATATCCCTAGAAGAAGGGTCCACCAAACCTAGAGACTCAGACATTTGGCCTTTATTTTCCATCTCAATAGTGTTGATAGGGGATTCTTCCTCTTCTTTCATCTCTTCACTGTTATCCTCACTCAAAACAACAACATCTTCTAGCTCTATGGGAACCTGTGGCTGCTCCAAAGGAAATTCTTCCTTTTCTTCTGCAATCTGCTCTTGCTTGACAACCTTGCCTTTCTTCATGTATACCTTTGTTGAAGAGGAAGGAGTGGACTATTTAGGCACCTCAACATTGAGTGCAGGTTCTTCTTTCCTAGGAGAGGAAGTTTCTTGTGAAGAAGACCTATATTTTCTCATCCGGAAGGTTTGCATCTTCTTATCAAACCAAGGCTTGGTTCTTACAAGAAAAGGGTTGATCACCTCTTTAAAATCATCCTAATCTCTTACAAACCAATCAATGGTTTCAAGAGGATTTGTTTTCATGCAACTCTCATATTCAATGGGTTGCGGGTCTTCGTCATCATCCTAGAGCTTTTCAGGTACTTTTTAGAGATTGAAAACTATGATTTTTTGAAGAGAAATTCTGCCAAAATACCTTCTCCTGGCCTCAAAATCATATATACAATCATCCAAATAATCTTTAGTATCTGCAAGGTGATAGAAACCCATCTTGAAATTCTTAGAAATATATCCGTTGATATCAAAGCAAGTTCTAGGATTGAAGTGATGAAGGGTGAGAGGAGAAATGGTTCTATCAATTTTTTGAGCATCCAGGGTTGTCTTGCATGTATAATTTCCCAAGGTGATAGGGAAATGGATGCCAACAATATTTTTATCTCTGCAAGTCCTGTGAAGTTTGTCTAATTGTCTGCAAATCTCAACAAGGGCCATTTTTTCATTACAAAACATAGGAATATTTAGAGGAAGGCCTTCAAAACCAGCTAAGCTTGATGTATGAAAACTTTCTGAATTGAGTGAAGAAACTCCCATATTCAAAGATCAAGGTCTTTTCTTCCTCAAAAAATCTTCAAGCAATATTTCCTTCCAAAAGCCTCACAATATACATGGTGAAAGCATCATTGACTCTCCTAAAGTGATGATTTCTGACTTTGAGAGTAAATTGAGGACAATATTCATATATATGAGCATTCTTATTATCTTTGATGAAAGAGAAACCAAGCCATTCCTGGATGCTAGAATGGTGTAATTGAGATAGGAGGACATGTAGAATTTCTGAGTTCTCTAAACATTGATCATTTGTTCCATTAGTTTCTCATAGATTATTTCACCCCAGTTTAAATTCTACTTCCCTTCACAAATGATATTGATATAAGGACACATCCAAAAGTGGAACTCATTTGTAGAGGGAATTCCCATGATCCTAGCAAGAAGAGTGATGATGTCTAAAAGTTCTTCCTTAAAATCAACCTTGAAAAATGACTTAGAAAGTATGGATTCTCCTTTCTTAGGGTTCTTTAGCCATGATTTAGCTACCCTAGTCTTGTATCTATCATTATCATGGTCAAATAGTGTTTTTGCTTGAGCAAGAGTGAGGGTATGAGCATCTTCCACCACTGGGATGCATAGGGAAGAAAAAATAGCATCGAATCTAGTCGCACAACCACTTCACCATGGATATCAACAATCTCCTTGGACTCTAGATTAAAACATGCCCCACATGTGAGCATGATATCAGCACACTAGAAAGACATAGGGAAACCCCTGAAAATGCAATTACATTGTCTTTAATTAATTAGGCGATGGGATTAGGGTTATCACATCCAAGCCTGCTCCAAAATTCATCAAGGTCAAGGTGTTGAGCTTCACTATCCCTAACATAGGGTACAAGAGGTTTCTAATGAGGAGAGATGCTTGTGCCCTTTGTATTGAATCTTCATTGTGAAAAAGATAGGGAGAGAAACAACCTTCGATTGAGTGTATCACAATTCAAAGAATTCCTACAAGAGAAAAAATGCAAGTACGTACAGATGCGAGAAACAACTTATTTTGTAAGAACGCGAGTAAGAGAGAATGAGAAAACAAGTGTGTGAATGAAATAATGGTTACACTCCTTTAAATAGCCATGAATTTGAATAGATGGAGAGAAAATAAAATTAATGTGCAATAAATGACTCCCACGCTGACTTGAAAAGGTGAAATGTGGAAAAGGCGAGAACAAATTGGCTCGAGATGGTTCATAGGATGCGGGGACACGAGGATACACAGGCCGAAATACACGATCCAAGGATAATGTGAAAAAATCAATTTCGGAGAACACGAAAGGTCCATGGGATGTAGGGACATGTGGGATACATGGAACTAATTTAGCTGATAGTAAAGCAATGTGGGTAAAGTGGAAAATCAGCAAATAGGAGGCCTACATGCACTTGGGACACGCGGGACAAAAATTTCTGAATTATCCACAAAATATTAAAAATGACCCCAAAGACTGAATTTTTCTAACTTTTTTAACTTTTCCCTTCACTTAAACACTTCCAAAGGACACTTCTTTAAATTTTTGAAAATTTGTCTTAAAGAAAGAAGGGAAATTTTGAAAGGTGACAACAACTAGCTCTTTCTGGGGATGACTTGACTAGGACAGAGGGATGAGATAAGATCAAGAACCAACAAGAAAACTCTGGGAAAATAGATCAGTTCCTTATCCATTGGGAAAATAGAGTCAAAGGCAAAGCAATATAGAAGACAACACACACAAAGGGAAAAGAAACAAGACACAAGGGAAAGACCAAAAATAAGACACTATACACAATATACAGAAGGACTACCTAGTCACCTAGGACTTGAAAAACTTCAAATACTACCCACTATAAGGAAGTGGGAGGAGATCCATCCATATAATCCAAATAGAAAGAATTTTCTCCAGCAAAGTGTCTTATCTTGAAAGGACCAAGCCAAAGAGAATCAAACTTACCATGGCTTCCACTTGAAAATATCTATGTCTAGATTTTTTTAAACAAAGCTTTCACCTTCTATTGGTGAGCAGATATTCTATCAAAAACTTACATCATGTCCTCATCTAGCTTTTGGAGATACATGATCCTTTTGTCCAAAGAACTGATGAAACTTGAATCCTCAATAGCCTTCATCAAGTGCAAGGCTGGAAATTCAAATTTCTTGTGGCGTAGTTGATCTTCAACACCATACACCACTTAAAATGGAGACAATCCAATGGCTCTTTTGGATGTAATTCTATCTTCCCATAGGGCATCATAGAGCTTCTTGTGCCAATTCCTTTGAGAGTCATTGACAAGCTTCCGGATGATGGTTACCAAATTATTATTTTTTAATTTTGCTTGTCCATTCACTAGGGGGTAATAATCTAAGGAATGAGCAAGATAATTCCATACCCATAAAAAAATTCATCAACTCAATAGAAGATAAATTGGAAGCATTATTAGTTACAATTTTGTTTAGTACTCCAAATCTTATCAAGATGTTCTCTTTGATAAAATTACACACCACCTCGGAGGTAGTACTTTTGACTGGAATGGCTTCCACCCATTTTGTGAAGTAATCAGAGTGATTAGCACATGAGTGTGTGTCTAGCACTTTGGAATTTGGTTTGATAGTTTCAATAAAATCCAATCCCCACTTTGTTGAAAATTTTCATCAATGATTACTGGTTTAAGTGGTAAAGCAACCAATTTAGGCCTCCCGACAAAATTTTGACAGGATTCACACTTTCCTACCCACTTTGATGCATCTTGGAACAATGTCGGCCAATAGTACCCTGCACAAAGAATTTTGTGAGCATTAACATGACAAGAAAATCCCTCCACAGGATTAATCGTGAAAATCTACTAACAATTTCTTATGTTGCTCTATCCACACATTTAAGGAATCTTCCATCAATACCTTGCTTGAATAAAGAATTTTCCCACAATACATATTATGCAGACCTTAGCTTAATAGCTCCTCTTTTCCTTAGCACTTAAGTTATATGTACATTCTCCATAAGTAAGAAAATGTGCAATATCAGCATACCACTCATCTGTTGAACTGAGAAAGAGAACAACATGAACATCAACCTCTTCTATGGACAATTCCTCATTAGCTCCCTTGGCGATAAGTTTGCATAAGCCTTTACCCCAGACTAGCTTTGTTGGCTTGATATCAAGGTCATACTCTTGAACCTTTTCCACCCAATTATCTCTCTTAGTTCTGAACTCTTGTTGTGTAAGAATAGACTTGATAGTTATATCAGGTACAAATACAACAGAGTGAGAATTAAGGACATAAAAATAAAACTGCTTGACAACTTTGACCACTGAAAAAGTGTGTTTCTCCATCAAAGTATACTTCAATTCATGAGCTTTCAAAATGTATCTCATGAAGGCAATCGGAAGTTCATGATTCTCATAATTTTTTTGAGTTAGTATAGCGGCCAAAGTACTCTCAGTAGCATAGCAATAGATAATAAAATCCTTGCTGAAATCAAGACATGCTAGGATAGGAGTTTTAGCAATAGCTTTCTTGATATCCTCAAAATATTCTTTTCCTTCAGAATTCCAACCAAAAATTTTCTTCCCTTTCATCATATGAGCAATGCTCATAGTCAGTTCTACAAAATCTGGAATGAATCTCCTCAAGAAATTTATCTTTCCAAAGAAAGAGTGAACACCCTTTTTGCTTGTAGGAAGAGGAATTTGTTGGATTTCCTGAACTCTTTTTGGATCTATCTTGATCCCCTCTTTGGAGACAATATTCCCAAGAAACTTTCCTTTGGTAACACAGAAGATATATTTCTTAGGATTAAGGGATACTCCATGTTCTCTACATTTTTGAAGGACTATTTCAAGATGTTGAAAGTGATCTACCCTTGTCTTGGAGAAAACAATCAAATCATCAAGGTACACAACAATACATTTCATTTTAAGAATACCAAAAGCTAATTTCAATTCCCTCTAGAAAGTTTCACCAGCATTGATAAGACATAATTTCATCCTATTGTATGTGAAGGTGCGCTAAGGATCAATAAAAGTGATCTTGTGTTGATCTGTGATATTGACTTCCAATTGATTTTATCCAGAGAATTCATCCAACATGGATAATATCTTAGAGCGTGTGATATCTGTAAGATTTGATCCATCATGGGGAGAGGATAGTTTTCTTTTAAATAATCTTGATTCATATTTCTAAAATCCACACAAATCTGAATCTCACCATTATTTTTTCTTACTGGCACAATGTTGGCGATCCAAGTTGAATGATGTATAGGAAAGATAATATTTTCTTTTAGTAACTTTTGAATCTCTTGGTAAATGGTGTTAGCAATCTTGATTGTATTTCCTTTTCTTCTGTCTGAAAGGTTTAATCCCAGGTTTTCAAAGGAATATAGTGTTGTATCTCTTTTGGATGAAAGGCTTTGAGATCATCATAGGAATAAGTGAGGATGTCAGCATACCTTTTCAATAGGTTCATTGCTTTCTTACTTTCTTCTTAAGTGCAGCATTTCCAAATATTTACCATCTTGGTTTCATCATTACTTCCAACATTGATCTTCTCATACTCATTAGATTGATGAGTCCCTTGAGAATCCTTAGATTTGATGTACCTATCATGTTTATCAAACAGATCCTCTAGTCTCACTAGTCCTTTGGGTATCTTGTTACCCCTCAGCCTGATACAACCATCCTGATCCATTTCTTCCTTGATATCATCTTCATTGGAGGGAACATACTCTCTAGGAAGAGTCTCACTTCCTTCAAAATATAATTGATTAAAGTTATCCTTAAGCTCCAGGAAAGAGAGAAAGTGTTGATCATCATTGAAAACTTTCCAGTTGTTTGCATTATCCGGCACACTAGGCCTATGAATCATTTCAATGGTAAATTTCTCCTGAGAGAAATCTGGGTGAGGAATCAATAGAGATCCTAAAACAGCTAGAGAATCAGCCCTAGTGTTATTTTCTCTTGGTACAGCCTCAATTGAGAAAGCGTCAAGAAATTCAATGGAATCCCAGACAAGACTTCTATAATGTTTCAATCTCTTATTCTTAACTTGGAAAAGATCCCTGACCTATTTCACAATCAACTCAGCATCACCATGAGCAAAAAGATTCTTCACTTCCATTTCTTTTTCCACATTCAATCTAAGTAGGAGAGCCTCATATTTAGTTGTTTTTTTTGTATATTCAAAATAAAGTTTATATGAAAATGAATGAATCTTCTCTTCTTGAGAGATTAACACTACACCAACTCTAGAACCAGCTGAAGATCAGCTTCCATCAAACTCCAAAGTCCAAACACCATTAAAATTATGAATCACTCCCTTAGGAATTTTTTCCTCATCCTCTGACATGATCATATAGTTACCATGCCCTATATCTTCATAGAGCATTTGTGCTTTTGGGTTGTCAGTCTTTTGCACAATGTACTCAGTCTTCCTTTCTGGTAGAAGCTTTTTCATTTTTCCATTGACCGGGATGAGAGCATGTAACCAGACCATTTGATTTCACCTCCCACTTCTCTAAAAAACTTTCTACTCAAGTAACATACCATATGATGGAGGAATATCAGCCACTAAAATAGTGGCTTTGACCCTTTTCTCTAGAAAAGCAGTGAGAGCTACTTGTGCATCTTTGATTCTTCGACAAATGGTACTTCCCTACTCTCCATGGAATAGAAGGAACCAAAATTACATGTTATATTTAGGCCTAAAGCGTGAGCTACTTTTGTAGGCATCACATTGTTTGATGCTCCTGAGTCAATAACACAATTACTAATTTTGTGGCCAGCTATGAGAAGTGTTACATAGAATGGTCCAATTTTCTCATTAGATGAAGATACTATAGCCACAAGACTTTGTTGAGATGAGGGGGAGGGAGTGGGAAATATACCTTTAGAAGTATTGGGTGAAGTTCTAGATTTGGAATTGACAAATTTCACCACCTTGGAAAAATCATTTGGGTGAGTCTAGTAGAATTCTACCTTTGAGATTTGAATTTTTGTCCTTTTAATGTGGTCGATGATATCAAAATATCCAGAGGTGGATGGGGCATCACTACTAGGAATGAGGGAAACTTTGGACTTATCAGGTTTAGGAGTTGTAGGGCAAGAATTTTTGAAATTGGAGGTAGAAGGAGAAGAACTATCATTACTCACCTTTTGTGTGGAGGTAGCGAGAATAAGGGATCCTTTCCTTGTAATTACCAGAATAGTTACAGGGAACTCCTTAGATTTTTTAGAGAGTTGTACCACTTTTTCCTTCATGTTCATTTGTTCCCAAGTCATAACAGCATATGACTCACTATTCATATTTGCCACTACTTCATCATATTCATCTTCATCATCTACACCTTCAGCGGTGAGGAAATTGACTTGAGAATCACCAAGATCTTCATGTTCTTCATCAACCTCTTCTTTAGGCTCCTCATAGTCTTCATTATCCTCCTCATCATTAGGTTCTTGAACTTCACAGGTTGCATTGACTGGAACCTTGATGGGTGGGCCTTCAATAGCCAATTTAGGCTGAGAAGAGGGAAAATGATTCCTAGGCTGAAAATTCTTCCTTGGAATATCTTGGTAAGGAGCATGTTGAGCCAATTGTTTCTTGATAGCAATAAGGTCATTTGCCAACTTCTACACTAACTGATTAGAATTGGCTCCGAGGAGGAAGAAGAAGATGCTTTAGGCTTGGAGGGTTCTCTTTTCAATTTACTAGACATGATTAGATCATCCTCAACACTAATAGCCAATTGTTGATCATCATCCAGAGTTGGAAGATTAGCCCTCCTTAGTGCATAACTCACTTCAGGTAACTGAGCATTGAGGAAAAAACACTTTTTGGATTTGATCTATAGGACAGGTGGCTTGTGGAATTTTATTAATCAACTTGTTGAATTTGGCCACAAACTCCCTCATGGGCTCATATGGCTCCTTTTTGATATGAGAAATTTGGGCCAAGAGGGCATGCACATCTTCAATAGGTTTAAAACGTTGCTCAAATTGAGTTTTCATGGTAGTCCAACTAGTAATTGAACCAGCTGGAAGGTGATAAAACCAGTCAATGGCATTGTCCTGTAATGTTTCTATGAAGATCCTGATAGAAACATCCTCATGTTCAACCCCAAGAATCCCACATGCTACAATGAAAGTTGCAATGTGTTCATCTAGGTGTAATTTTCCATCACCTCGAATTAGAAAAAAATTGTTACCCACAGGTAATTCATGCAATGGTTAAGGAAGAGCAAAAGTTCCAACACATTGTCCCCAAGGCAATCGTGTTATCAACCTTGGAAATATTGACTGAAGGGGAACTATAACTATGACAAGTACTAGAGCATAGAGGCTAGGATTGGTTTGATCTTGAGGAATGTTGTTTTTAAAAACTCTATCTTTAGTAGGAGGTATGCTTGCAAACCGAGTTCTTCTATTCCTTCTTTCCAAAGGAAGAGAGAAGCCCTGATGTTCTAGAAGTTGAAAATGGGGATATTCTATGCCAAGGGATCTCTAACCACATGTATATATTTGATCCGCCAGTTTTCAAATTGGTCTTGAAGTTATTTAGAAAGGGATACATTGAAATTTAATCCCTAGTAGAGTTGGCAAAAAATATTGGTTTTAAATTATCACTTTGTAGTGATCAACAATCAGGGGACAATGAGTCTCTCCTCTTTATGGGATAGGTTCGCTTATTGAGAGTGAGCAGAAAATCTTATCTACAAATATACCAATTTCATATTGATGAGGAATTTTGATTATTTTGAAATTTTTATACCAATATTGATTATCAATACATAAGAATGGAAGAAAAAAGAAACTGAAAGGGAAGAATATAACAATACTTTCAGGTAATATAGATAGCATAATATAACCTTACACGTACTTAGCAATAGGGATACAAAATAGAATCATTAACATTTGTAACATCAGATATTATTCCACACACACAAATTTCTAGAAATCATATCATAAGACCACAGTTTCTTAACATGAAAGGTTGATGATTCACAAATTTCAAAAAAGAAAAGAAAAGGACAATAGATGAAAATTGGAGACAAGGGAAATTCTTCTGTATTGATTATTTTCAATTATATTTACATTTCAAAAAGTATCAGAGTCCCACCACCCAAACAATGGCATGGATATCCCATTAAATAGTTCACAAAAAAATTACATTTGGTTCCAACTTCTTTTAATCTAAAATATTAAAGACTACTTAAGAAATACATTAATAGAATGGTCCTTAACCAAATATTACATCATGGGCTTACAACTTCAAATTAGAGGAAGTGTCTTAGGATTACGGTAGAAGCATCCAAAGGAGGATTAGGAGTGCCAACTGTCTTAAGAATCTGATGTCTAAATATTTTCAATGCTTCAGCTATCTCCATGCACTTTGGGATGGTGGTGTTAGAAGTGGCATGAGTCCATATACCAAGGAACTTCTCCATATCCTTCTCAAACTCTGTGTTTTCAAGAAACTCCTTGTTTTCCTCGGTGATAGCTGATTGAAGGGAGCATACCTCCTTCATCTTCTCTTTAGACATTGACTCTTCCTTGAAGAGATATTCCTTGAAAAAGGTACTAAACTAAGCCTTGATCTCCTATATAGAAAAGTGATCACCTGAGGCTTCATTCTGGATTTGAAAATGAATATCTTGGAAGGAAGACAGAACACAAGCCTTGAAAGCTTCTCCTTTTTTCCACATGTTTTTTAATTCTCCTAATGCTTCCTCCAAAAATTTATCTTCCACTCAACACTAAAAACCTAGGATCTTGACAGATTTCTCTTGGCCTCATCAAATACCTTACTTGCCAACAAGATATGCTCATTTTCCTACTCATCAAACAAATATCCTTGATGCATCCACACTATATCTTTAGCTCTTTCTCCAAGCCACTGAGTGTTTTGATGAATTTCAACTGTAATTTGGACACCTTCTCATATGATTTGAAGGCCTCCTCAATGAAGTTTAATCCTACCACTGTCATATCATCAACCAATGATTCAATGGCCTTTCCATAGGTGGCATACTTATGAATATATTTAATGGTCTGAACTTCATCCTTGTTGAGAACTATGGGAGGTGGAAGAGTGGTTAGTGGTGTTTCACCTGATTCTTAGATGTTTCTTTGAAATATTGATGAAACAGAGATAGAGTAACAGCGTAGGAGGAATACTGTCCAAATGTTGGTTGATGGGTTGCTTATGCACGTATGACTTTTGAATCCACACTGATCATGAGAGCTTCCTTTTGGCTATGAGGAACTACCTATAATGAAAATAAATACCACTAGAAATAGTTAAACAATATGTGCAGTGAACTGCCTAGCGTGTGCTAGATCCGAGAAGTGTGATACTTCCTAGACGGTTGTCAGTCCACTTATTTAAAACAATTTAATGTGGGTAGTAAAATAAATCCTATTGTAATTTGAAATGATTTAGGTATCTCACTTAAAACACAATAATAAATATCTAATCTAACAGGCTAAGTTAAAATAAGATCCGAAGGTCAAGTAACTGGTTCTAGGTCTCTACAGGTCTAATAGAGGTCTCAAGTAGATCACAAGTGAATAACGGTGATGTGGAATTAGGTGGATAGGTCACTGTTCTGGGTTGTATGGTAAAATACAGAGACCAATGCTGGTTAAGGGTGAGTGACGGTAGTTGGGTGTAACTGGTGCCAGTTCTTGTGAAAAAAATTGGAATGCCACAGAATGGGTTTTGGGTCTCCTTTGTGATTACACAAAGGACTTTGGTTAGTTGGAATGAGGTATTAGGTGGTTTAGGGAGGGATTTGGTGAGGTTTTAATGGGTATATGGAGGGGTGAGTGTTAACGAGTTTTTGGGTGGCCAAGAGAACAAAGGGGTGATAATGTAATGATGAAATGAAATGAACAAGAGGAATACAACGTTCCACTTTCTTGGATTTTGGTCTTGGGTGCCTTGAGTGATGAGTGAAGGTGCTAGTAAGGGTTTAAATGCTGCTTTGAGGATCACCAAACATTAGAAAGATCCTACATGGGCTACATGTGCTCTCCTTCTTTCCTGATTAGATCAACTCCTTGTTGGGGTGATTGTTGGATGGCTGGGTAGGAGAAAATGCTTGATCTCCTTCCTTGCATGCGTGTTCTCACTGAAATTTGTTCTCAAAAGATGCGATATCTCTCAGGAATGTGCCAATGTTTTCCAACCTTCTGCCAACCTTGAAAATAAGGTTGTTTTGGGGGTTAAAAGGTGACCGACGGTGGTTCCAACTTAACCGGTGATGGTTAGGGGTAACCGGTGTCGATCAAGGTAGGATTTCCTAGGTTTACTAAACTAGGGAGATCCTCTTGATTTTCTTGGATCTCATGTCATTAACTCATGGATTAGACTAGAAGATTCTTGTAAGCATGTGGGAATGTGGTTAGAGGGAATGTAGGCATTGATTTTTAGGGTTTGGGTAAGTCTTAGTTAGTTATGAAAACTTACTAAGAATAGGTCTTAGGGTGAGTTGGCTTGATGAGGTGTCTAGGTGAGGTGTATGTGTGGATATTATCTAAATTAAGATATTTAAATAATAAATATGGTGAGGATAATGAATTAAATTAATTAAATTAATATTAGTGGGGTGAAGGGGGCCATGGCTAGGTGAATGTGATGAAGGGTGTTTATTTGTCGAGGGATCAAAGGGGAGTGTGACCTAATTTTAGTGTCTATATTTCACCCCTTTTTGTTGTGTATCTTGTATTGGTAAGTGACACTAATAAAAATAAGATGTGGTTTCCCAGTGTTGGTGAAGGTGATCCCCCTCAAACCAAGAACTAACGAGGTGAAGGTAGAATTGGTGGTGGTTTGATAAAAGGGAAATGAGAGAAAGGGAGGTGGGTAACAGGGTAAAAAGATTTAAAGGTCTAGTGGCTAGATGTTCCCAGAGACGACAACAGCGTGATGAGGTAAGTTTCCAACTCTAGGTGTATTTGATTAGACCAATTAGGTGATTGGTAAATGGTTGGTGTAGTTTTTTTTTGTTTTTTGTTGTTTTTTTTTGTGGGTGTGGAAAATATTAAATTTGGGAATGGGGAAAAAGGGGGTAAAAATAGGAATGGGGAGGGTAATAAATAGGAGAGGGGATGGGATGAGGTCTAAGGGTAGTTTAGGTCATTTTGGTGGGTAAAAGGGGAAGGGGGGAAGTTTTTTGAGAAAAGGGGTTTTGGGGATCGCGAGTTTTACCGCGATGACGATGTTGGTCGATTATGGTCGCTTGTCGGTAGTGAGTTAATGGTATCGGTCATAAAACAATTGTGACCGATGCCGGTTAATGGTGACCGGGGTCAATTAAAGGCAGCACCGGTTGGTTGTTGGAGGACAAGAGGCCAAAAGTGCCACGGGGTAAGGTGATTAAGATGGGTAGGGTGAAAATAGGGTGTGGGAAAATGATAGTAGGTGAGTATGGGTATGGTAAATGTAGATTAATGTTTTATTTGTATTGGATGCAGGGGAGAGCTCAACTACATATGTGGGATGGGGTTCCACCCCTTCACATGACAGTGTGCCACGCAGCGACCCCAAAGGAGCTGTAGCATGTGGAGGCGGTTGGCTTGAGTGGGGTCCAAATATCGGCAACCTAGTTTAATGGTCATACTCATTAATAGATGGGATTCCATGACCAACACATTCCACCTCTTGTGGTGAGATCACTTTGTCACCCTAGAGGACATGTTCAGATTTTACAACTACCCATATTGGGTACACAGGTCTACTCGATCTCCTCGAGGCCTTAAAGGAACCGTCTTTGAAGGTGTTTCTTGAGGGATGGCAGAGCCGACATTCCATAGTGCGAGCATTCGATATGGAGAGATGTAACAAGCCCATCTGGAGGAGATGAGGCTAGTGGTTCTTTTAATGGAGGCGATCTGTTGCTTTACACTACCGAGATGCGAGAGGGTGGATGGTTTCCCGATCATTGATGGAGGTGTTACATGATATGATGATAGATGACACCCACTTTTCCTAGGCACCAACATTCTACAGTGCATTGCACATAGAGCTGTGGGCATATGGGTGGCTATGCAAGTTCGATCTATGTTGTACCTTCTTACTAAACTATTAGGATTATGAGCACATAGCTTGTGTATGGCCGGTTAGGATACCCCGAGTTAGATGCATTCTCACCGAGTTTTGTGCGGGTGGGGTATAGGCGATGGGTTCCAGCTATTTGAGAACGAGAGATCGATGGGCCCACACATGATGTGGCCTATTTTCGGTGGTTACTAGAGGGGTTGTCTGGAGTGGACATTATCTGGAAGCCATATGTAAGATTCCCCTCATATAGGCATATGCATGAGGAGCTAGCTGAGCTCCATCTTGTGAGATGGATATAGGGTTGTCATAGCTGTAATGCCCATAGGGCAAGAGGAGCAGAGCATTAGACCGGTGGATAGATGATGTCGGGGTCACAAACAGGTATAAATAGTAGTGGGTGGCTCATTTACGAGCCATACCACCCAAACTAGGGCAGCCGGATCTAGCCACCATCACGGTGTAGAGAGATACCCTATAGGGGCAGGTGGCTACTCTGATTACCTATTTGGGTATAGTATAGACACAACCGGAGAGCTCGAAGGTGGAGGTAGAAGAGCTACATATACATGTGGCGGTCTACAGCCCGATGGCTGTGGTGGAGAGGTGGATGATGGTCGAGATGGTGGCCTTACAGGAACATGTGGCGGGTTTTATAGGGCTACTTGGCCAAAGCCCGAACCGATTGGGGTCATACGAGCCCAAATATAGGCACGAGGGTAGGGGCACCACCACAGTGTCGGGACCGAGTCCCATTCACGGGAAGGAGCGGGACAAGGTCCCGTAGGACAAGTAAAGGGTTCGATACCTATGGTACCACCATACACCCTTCCTATATCTAGGTTACGGGATGCCCTAGGTGAGGCTAGATACTACTGTAACCCGATTGATGGCAGCCGAGGATAGACTTTCTATCCTATGGAGAGTACCGAGCACAACATGTTTGAGTGAGAGGATGAGATCCCGCACTCACATTGCGGAGAACACGGGGGCTAGTGAGTTCTAAGGCCATATCGGGAGAGAGCCACTAGCTTACAAAGACTAGCACTAGGTGAGGTGCAGCAGCGAGGACCCGGGAGCCGGAGGGTACAGAAATACGAGATGGAGAAATCCACCGAGATGCCTAATATGTGGCTTTTGACAATTTATGTATAGTAGTCATTTTTGATATATCTTGGCTGCGTGCGAGAGGTACTTATATTTTTATCACATATCGGCTTGCGTGCCAAAGATAGTGAGGATGTATGAGAGGTTTTTATATTTCGAGCATATACCAGCCTGCGTGCTGAAGAGATTTTGTATTGGTTCATTATTTTATTATATATATGAGACCAACCTGCGTGCCAATGACATTTTGTATTGTGTATCGGCCTGCATGCCGATGATTTTGAGATGATGGACATGATGAGATAGCCATGTATATTGTATTGAGATACACATTTATTTATATGATGAGATACATGATATTTCTTGATTTGTTGATGTGTTGATGAGATTTTGATTTGTTGTTTTGATATGGATGGAAATTAGGTGAGTTAGGCATGATGGAGTCAGGTTGGTTTAGGCATGGATTGAGTCAGGTCATAGGTATGGTTGAGTTAGGTTTGTTAGGCATGGATCGAGTCGGATCAAAGGCATGGATCGAGTCGAGTCATAGGCATGGTTGAGTCAGGTTTGTTAGGCATGGTTGAGTCGGGTTGGATTAGCCATGGTTGAGTCAAGGTCTTAGGCATGGTTGTGTTAAAATAAAGGGAAGTTGTGATTTATTATTTTGTACAATTAATGATAATATGGGTGATATGTGAGATGTGGTATAATCTATGCATAAGGATGATAGAGAAATGGTAGGCTTAATAAATGTATGTTGTGATGAGGATTAAAATATGAAGCGACTTGTTATGTACGTGGTTTAATTTCCAATTTTGGGTATAAAAGGAAACTAAGTGAGATATGATGTAATGTTAGGAAAATAAAATATGAATTGGTTAGGGTAGAGAGTGTCCAAGCTAACCTCTAAGGGACCCATGCCCTCATAGTGCTACCTACATAGTCTGGTGAAAAGGGACCTCGAGGCCGATATAGTTCTCCCATGAGCTAGGGAAGAATATGATGTGGTATGAAAATGAGTTTGTAGCATGTAGGCATGGTGTGGGTTTAGGTCTATTATGTGTGGGTGGGTTAGAGGTAAAGTTATGTAGGTGATGTTGATTATTGGTGAAAGAAAAAGATAGATTACCCCAAAGGTAGGCGTCGAGGACCATGTCTGTTTAAGGTAATCAAAACCTAAAAAAGATAGCTAAAAGATAAGAGTGGGTAATAAAGCCACCTAATTGGTTAGGATCATACCGATTAGATCACACCTTGGAGGAGGTGATGAACATAAGACCCTACAGACATTGCATGATTGATTGTTCTATAGTGAAAAAGAGTCACATGATCACCAAGTGTCATAGTTTCCAAGAGGTCCCTTGAGGCGGTGGCAAATGGGAGTGGGTATGGTTTGAAGGGTGAAAAGTGGGTAATTTTTATGTATGAGGTAACATGCTATTTGGGCAAGAGATCCGAGGTCACAATGGGAAAGTCCATGACTAAAATTTTTTATGTTTTGGCTTGTATTTGAGATAGAAGCGATCGATGTGGGAATTCTATATGGGATGAGGAAAATTTAACTCCTTGCGGTCTTCATGAAGTTGATCGATGCGGGAAGCTTCGAGATGCTATCGTATGTTTTTTTTTTTGGAATAGATTTACATAGTTGTCCTTTGAGGAAGCGATCTATTTATAGCAGCAATTATGGAGAGGAAGATGTCCTTTTAAGGGAGTCATCTTTTGATTAGAAGTTTGACTCAAGGAGTTGGGTCCCATGTGAAGGATTTGAAGTCATGGACAAGAGCAAGGTGGAGAATAGGACTCTTATTCAAAAGGTAGGGTGAAATGACCATGGGATCTCATCTAAAGGTAGACAAAAGGTATCCATGAGAATCATGCTATGTGCAGCACAATGGTACACATTTTTAAGAGAAGATAACAAGTGACGGGTACTCACATGATTCTTGTTTAATTTTTGGTGAGGTGTATGAAGTAGATAATGCTCAAGGGATAAACATGGAAGGAGATAAAAGGTGAGGTAGGACTACAATTCAACAATAGAATGGTCGAAGATGCAAGGCATTAAGGGGCTCAGTTCAGTTTACCATCAAGTGAAGATAAATGATAAGCACCTGATTCATAAGTATGAGTTACAATATATAGTCCAAGCCAATTAGGAGAAAATTTCCCCATTTACATTTTTACTGCTTTGGTTACATGTTGATTTATTTCAAGATAGGGTTACCAACTTGGAAGGTTTGTTAATGGACACATTTTTCGTAGGCACATTTGATATGTTTTGGTAGACTTGAAGGTGATCCAGAGCATTAAGACGATGTTCATCTAATAAATCTAGTCATTTGTGTTAAACGGTCTTGACAAAAATCATCATCATTGAGCATGTCATGGAGATAAATGCGGAGTGAGGGAATCGGACTTCAAGAGGTAGAACCTCCTCGGTACTATAGACCGAGAGAAAATTGTCTAGCAGTAGTGGAAGTGTGAATACTAGTGCAGTATGCCCACAGGGAAAAAGGAATGTGTGTATGCCAATCCTTCCCAGTATCGTTAACCACTTTCATAAGAATTTTGTTTAGGGTTTTGTTAGTGGATTCAGCTTGGCTGTTGGTTTGTGGGTAATAAGGTGATGAGAAACTAAGTTGAATGCCAAAGGTGTCGCAAAGTTTTTACAATGTTTTGTTTTTGAATTGTTTTCCATTATCAGTGATGAGGCGATGAGGAACACAAAAGTGAAAAATGATGTGATGATTAATGAACTCACATATTTTCTCACTTTCGTGCGAGATGAGTGGTATGGATTCTACCCATTTTGTATAGTCTTCGAGTAGAATGACGATCCATTGATGGCGCCCAGGAAGAATGGGGATTGTTTTCTTTGACAACATCAAAACCACATTGAGAGAATGGCCAAAGGTCACAGGTGACCTGTAATGTGTGACTGGGTGTATGATGATGATTGGTATGTTGTTGACATTTTACACAATGTTTGACATAGTCACAACAATCATAGTTAAGGGTCAGCCAGTAATAACCTAGGTGAAGGATACGTTTAGCAATAGCAAGGCCACTGAAGTGACCTCCACATATGCCATCATGAACCTCCTTAATGGTATAAGGAATTTCAGAACTTGTGAGGCATTGTAAGAGAATACCATTAAATCCACGCTTATAGAGGAGGCCCCTCATGATGACGTAATGAGAGACTTTTCTAAGGAAGGCGCATTGTCCATTACGGGTGAGGTCAGGAGGTAAGATGGAGATAAAAATATAATAAGAGTATTATTCCTACCAAAGGTCACTCAGGTCAAGGGAGACGGTTCCGATGGAGTAAACATCGTGAGGTAGATAAGAAAGTGATTGGATTCATTGTATGGTGACAAATATTTTAGAATCGGTAGGCAAAGCGGTATTTGGGAAGCCAAGCACGCCATGGTATCTGTAAATTTGTTGGTTGAACATGGGATGATTTGAAGGGTGTAATGGTCAAAGGTGGCCAAAAGTATGTCTACATGATGTTTATAATTTTGAAGTATCTCATTACAACATTAGTATATACCATTGACTTGGTTTACGACCAATTGAGAATCACCAAAGATGTTAATTGACTTGACATCTAGGGCATAGGTGGCTTAGAGACCTAATACGAGTGCTTCATATTAGGTGATATTGTTTGTACATTCAAAATAGAGTTTGAAAGACAAAGGCATGGGCTCACCATTAAGTAGAATGAGGATAATACCAGGCACACCCCCACGCTGACACTTGGAACCATCGAAGAAGAGTGTCATTTGGTAAGAGGTTCATCCGAGAAAAGGGTAGAAATGCACTCATCTAGAAATTAAAAATTAGAGGGTTGATCCCTAGAAATAGGTGCCTTGACAAATTGGTCAGTGATGGCTTGTCCCTTGATGGATTTTTATGAATGAATTTGAGGTCAAGATCAGCTAAAATCATAATCCATCGTGCGGCATGCTGATTTTGATAAGGTTTGGTGTACATGAAGTGTAAAGGGTCGGTGTTGGTCACAACATAGGTTTTTGGTTGAGTAGGTAATGACGGAGTTTGGTAGCAATGAAAACTAAGTCTAAGAAAAAAATTGGGATGAGTGTATCAGGTTTCATAGTCTAAAAGAGTATGGCTTATATACTAAACCACCTCTCCTGTGTTGTTCATCGTGATGAGTGAGCATGGCTCCCAAGGAGTGATCATTAGCTGATATGTAAAGGTAAAAGGTTAATCGTATTTAGGTGGAATGAGTATGGGTGGTTGGAGAAGGTATTGTTTTAGGGCCTCAAAAGCTTTGTGGAAGTCATCATCCCATTTAAAGGAGACATCCTTCTTGAGTAGATGATGAAATGGTTGGCACCAATCAGATAATTGTGAAATGAAACGGTGAATAGACTACAACTTTCCTTGTAAGCTACGGAGTTATTTAAGGTTAGTGGGTGGAGGCATGTCCAGAATGTCCTTGACTTTAATAGGGTGAACTTCTATACCACGTAGGGAAATGATAAATCCTAGGAGCTTTCCTGAGAGAATCGTGAAGACGCACTTCTTAGGTTGAAGGCAGACGCAATATTTGATGAGATGGTAAAAAATTCTTTTGAGGATGGCAAGGTGTTTAGAGCGGCATTTAGATTTGGCCAAGATATCATCCATGTAATCTTCCAATATGCAATGCATGATATCATGGAAGATGTAAGTAATAGCTCGTTGATATGTGGCACCAACATTTTTAAGGCCAAAAGGCATGACTTAACAATAGAAGTATCCCTAAGGGGTAATGAATGAGGTCTTGTATTGATCTTCTGGGGCAAGAAAGATTTGGTTATAACTGGAGAAGCCATCCATGAGTGATAACATCTCGTGACCGGTGGTAAGGTTGATCGGTTGATCAATGTCGGGTATGGGAAAGACATCTTTCAGGCGAGGCTAGGTTGAGGTCACAAAAATATGTGCAAATGTGGAGTCCCCTTTCACTTAAGTGATAAGGACAATGTTAGAAATCTAATGAGGATAATCAATGGGTAAGATGAAGGAAACATAAAGAAGGCACTGAAGTTCTTCTTTGATGAGAAGGGTAATACGAGGGTGCATTTTCCTCAAATTTTGTTTGATGGGTTTGGCATCGGGAATGGTTATGATATTATGGACCACTATGGTGGGGTCAATACCAGGCATGTCTGTGTAAGACCAAGTGAAAGCATGGTTATGATCCTTGATAAAATAAGTTATGGCTTCCTGTTTGGCAACATCCAAAGATTGGTGATCTTACGGATGTGCGGGTCATCCCCCGAGTATGATTGTTGATCTCGATAGTCGATTCATTCAACATGGTTTGCGTATTAGAGGGTAAAAATTGATGAATATATGAGTCTTCTACACCAAGGTAGGTGAGTATAGATTCATCATCCTGACATTGAAAGATGTTAATTGAAGGTGTATCATCATCGATCATTTCAGGATATAAGAAGGGCAGAGTGGAAGGGGACTTGTCCTCACGTTGATAAGTCAAAGGCCCCAAGGAAATGGTGTTTATGAAAAAAAAAATAAGAGGCATAGATTATGGATCCATTGACTCCATCGGTGATGGTGGTGATGAAGGCAGAGTGGGTGAAGAAGGTGGAGAAGGGTTGATGTCCTTGATGAGTTCAATGTGAGCCTATTTGGTAGGTGGTTCAGGAAAGCCAATACCACTATGGTCGTTATGTTTGTGGGTGGTGCATGGAATAACGGTATGGCAGCCTTTCTCATAAAATCTAAAACCAAATCCCTTCCATGCACATCGATGCAAGAATGTGTGGGAAAAACAGTGATTGGTAAGAGATTGTAAGTCGGTAGAAAATGGGTGGGTTTGTGATGGTGGTACAGGTGTGTAAGTGGTAGTATCAAGTCCCCCATAGGTGAGATTGGTACAAAGGTGAGGATGACTATAGAGGAGTCATTCTCCTATGTAGTGATCATAGCGGGGTGTTGGTGAAGGATTCTCTACTCTTGTGGAGTAAGGAATTTATTGACACTATACAAGTGGTACTCCCTATAGTGAGGTGTTGAAAAACACATTCTAAGGATCGGTGGTTAGTATGTAGGTAGATGGAATGGATGAGGTGTCATAAGTTGATGTGGAGGTGGATTTAATGGGTTGGAAGGCTAATGGGCCAGCCATGGAGGTTGTGGCAGCGGTAGCAATGGAGGAGGTATGTGTGGTTGAGGTAGTGATTGTCTTGGTAAGTGGAAGTGTAGGTGAAGTGATGGTGGTTACGGAGGTAGACTATTTAATGGGTATGAGCACATCATTGGGTCGAAAGCATTTTGCATGTTTTAAAAGGTGATGGATCAGCTTTGGAATAGTGTAGGTATGTCTTCCATGCTCAAACTTTACACAACGATGTAAAGTATGAGGAACGTAACCCATGACACGAATACAAGGTCTGCCTAAGCAACAAGTTATATTGTACTTCCCCCTCCAAAATGTAAAATAGTTATGGAACATTGTGGGGGTCACACAAATTTGGAGGATGATGGTGCCTAGTGTAGAGGTGATAACGTCATTGAATGAATGTAACATGACAGATGTTTATGCATATAATTGTCGGGTATGCACATTTGAGTGAATGTCAGGATGAAATGATGTTAATTCTAGCACCCCCATCGATCATCACATGTTGTACCCATATGTCATTGATGTGGACATAGATGAAGAGGGTTGGGTCCAAGTCATTGTTTTGGTGCGGCGAGATCTCTTCCTCTAAAAAGCTAAGGGAGAGGCTACTTGGTGAATAGGGTGGGGTGAAGATGAAGGTGGTAATTTTGTGAGAGAGGCTACATGATGGGGTGTGATGATGGAGGTGACGGTGTAGCTTTTTGGGAAAAACCTCAATTTATTGAAGAACCTCCATGAGTGCTTGGCGATGGGATTACGAGGTTTGGATGAGGTCATATAAGGACATTTTGAGGGAATATTGGTGTAGTTTGAGCATGGTGCGATGTGTGATGCCATCAGATATGGGGTATGTGGGGCCATGGATATTGATTTTAGGTATGGGTGTAGATGGTATGTTGGGTATAGGATTCACTAGTGATTGATTTCCTTTTCTTTTCCCTTATCCTTCCGAGCATGTGTGGTGACATGTATCATTTTGATGTGAGGGGATTCATTAAATGGATAAGGTGTAGGATGAGTGGTATAACGACATGATGGGTAAAAAACTACTGGAGGAGAAAATCCTTGTGAAGTGAGTGAGCACAATGACATTTAGGTGATGGTGTGGAAAGTTACGTGATGTGAACCATGTTAATTTCAAATCTTGGAGGTGGCTCTAGGAGTTGTGGTGGTGGAGGTCATGATTGCTGAGTGGGTAATGTGGGAAGGGGTATTGGTGAAGCGGGGCCCTCATCAAGAAGTTATCATCATCAAAAGTGGCTTCTGGAGAACACAAGCTGGATAAGGATAGTTTTAAGGCCTTACAGTTCTCCACATCGTGCCACAGTACACGATGGTAGGCATAAATTTTAGTGTCATCAAACCCTTTTTCTTGGGTTTGAGGGGGCAATAAGGTATGAGCAGTGGTAATGTGATAACATAAGTCTCAAGGAGGTTGGTTAATATTTTTGCATAGGACCCTACTAGTGGGTGTGCATGGGAATTGAATGTGGGTTTGGTTGTAGGTGTGGTGGATCATTGAGGAATAGTCCTCACATGAGGGTGAATAGGTCAAGCTATAGTTTTGAGTCTTTGGCGTGGTCTTGGTTTTCGATCGTGTTTACCTAGGTAGGGGTATGGTAGATGAACGAGTAGGAGGGTGTGTGGTTGTTTTAACTACCTTATTGGAGGGTAACAGAGTTTTGTTTTTGGGTTGTACCTTCTTGAGTAAAGGTGATATGGGTTTATGAGGTCTAAAAGGAAAAGTAGATGGGGAAGAGGATGAGTTACCCACAAAGATAACAGAGGTGTTGTGAAGATAGATGGTGCGGGACATGCAAGTGGTGTGAGAGACAAAGACTAAAGTGTAGTGGGTAGTGAAGAAGTTATAGAGAGTATTGGCGGTATGGGTGGGGAAAATGTTACAGTGTGGGTGTAAGATGTGTTGGGCACACAGGTAGGTTAGATGTTTGCAAGGAATGGATGGGCTGTTGTTTTTGGTTTACTAATGGGTGGAGGTTTCTTGACCACGCTAGGAGGTTAGGTCCTAAGATGGATGGAAGGGTGAAGGTATGACTAGAAAAGATAGATTACAAGTTCTATGGGCTTGGTCCTTTGGTTTAGGTGTCGAGTAGGTGTGGTGTTGACTTTGGAGGATGTAGCTAAATTTAGTTTGATAAGTGGATGAGTAAGGCTAGTGGTTGGGGTGACCCCTAAGGTGGTAATAGGTTTAGTCGAGGTAGATGTTGTAGGTGTGGGTTTGCATTTAGATGTAGTTTGGGTTATGGGTAAGGTTGTATGTTGAGTTATGATGGGTGTCATGGAAGGAATGGTGATAGAGGTGGTTGTGTTTAGTTTGATTGGTTGAAATATTTTTGGTAGATAGTGGAGGTATCAGCAAGTGACATCTGCATCTGCGTTGAGATAGGAAGAAAAAGGCACCCCCAAAGTAAGGCCCTATCCACATAATCTAAGTGATCAGCCAAATGTGAGAATGGCACGTCTGTAGGTGGAGTTGATGAGGACCTAATGGAAATTCTGTAAAATGTGTCTTAGAGATGGGGAATTGGCTAGCTTCAGCTTCCGTGGGTAAGAGAGCTAAAAGTAGGTCTGTAAGATCTTGGATAGCTGATGTAGAATGCTCACCAACAGGAAAAGGTATCTCAACGAGTGCAGTGATAGGGGAAGAGATGATGGGAGCTCCTCTATGGGTGGAGGAATAGGGAGGTTAGTTCTAATGTGGAAGGAGGATTTCGAACTAGAATCTTCTCTATGGACGAGAATATGGGGTAATTGAGCGGCGGCGGATGTGTCACTAAAAATAGTGTGGACCTTGCGGGTATGGCTATCATGAGT
Organism: Taxus wallichiana var. yunnanensis; assembly: GCA_018340775.1. Taxonomy (NCBI): domain Eukaryota; kingdom Viridiplantae; phylum Streptophyta; class Pinopsida; order Cupressales; family Taxaceae; genus Taxus; species Taxus wallichiana. Next base: position 131,799,814 of record CM031234.1, read on the forward strand.
TGAGGTCTCACCGGTTTGATCGGACGAAGGGCATGATTTGGAAATGGTTTCTTGAAGATTTGTAGGTTTTGGTTGGCAGGGGCATTGGGATTATCCATAGTTAACTTGCCTTTCTCAAGCATTTCTTGGACAATATTTTTGAAAGTGATGCAATTGTTGTCACTATGACCCTTTACTTGATGATAGTTATAGAAATCATGTTCTTTATACCATGCAAGCATGGGGCAAGTAGGATCAAAACTAGTGTGTGGTTTTATAGGTGGAAGGGTGATGGCTCTGGATTTGATAAGATTTTCTAAGATAGAAGAGTAAGGCTCCCCAATTGGGGTGTATTTCCATTATTCTCATCTGAATTGAAAAGTCTAGACGGGTGAGAGATTAGATGAGGGTAGCCTTATTTGTGAGATGAGCTAGGCTGGCCTTAAGTACCACTACGTTAGTTGTGCCCTTATATTTTGAATAATTGTTTTGTGGTATGGAAGAAGAAGAGGTATCATTCAACTTAAATGCTGAATTATTATTGCGTAATTGGATTTTCTTCTCTTCAATGGCCCAAATCTCTAACTTTCTTGCCATAGTGAATGCTTCGTCAAATGTTGAAAGGTTTGAACATGCGGGGTCGGTGAGATATTTCTAGCACAAGCCCGCGTGAAGAGCTTGATGAGTTCTATTTGTGGTAGTTTGAAGGTGAGTTGATTGATCAAGCTACGCCAGTGAGTGACAAAATCTGTGATAGATTCATCCTCATACTAATGCATGGAGTATATTTTGGTCATGGTAGCCTTCTTGACGATGTTGATGGATAAATGATCCAATAAGGCTTGGGCCACTTGATTGAATGAGAATATAGAGTTTCTATATAACCCACTATACCAATCTAATGCATGTCCAATTAGAGACATGGGCAAGGTTCGTAGGAGAAAAGCATCATCGTGAGCAATCAGTAGCACCCATGTTTGAATGACCACAAATTTTGTTGCAGCTCTTCCTTGCTATTGAAGCGGTTGAATTTAGGCATCTCCCAAAACACGAGGTATGAGCGAATAGGAATGGATGGGTGTATAGTCTCATTACAAATCTCATCATAGGTGAGAGTGTTGTGGGAGCCGAAATTGATGCCTCTAATGTCTGCATCTTGTCCAACATCAATTTGATTAGTTCCTTGGTAGGTTGCGATGATTAGGTGCCTCCCATAATGTGAGAGGGTTGGTTTTGGTATCTGATGGAGGTGGAATTTTAGTATATGGTGATGCCATGTAGGTTGATTGAGATGAAGGTAGTGAAATAGGGGGTACGTATCCAGAGTGAATAATAGATGAAATGAGAGGCTGCTGATAGTACGTATATGGAGGTGGAAGGGTTGTGGTAACCCTAGTAGCTATAGGGGCTAAAGACTATGGAATGGAAAGGACCACGTTCTAAAAAGGGGTAGGGACAACCAACACTGGAGGTGGTAGTGTAGCTACGGGTATGTGTGAGACATTAGGGGTAGATGAGGTTGTATTTTGGGTAGTTGTCGAGGGTATGGTGGATGTGGCGGGTGCCATGGAGGTGGCAGACGTGGAATTCATAGTGGGTATAGGACCTAGCTATGAAATGACTGGGGGTAAGGTAGATGTCGGTAGCATGGATCTGATGGGGATGATGCATGAGTGGAGAGAGATTTAGAAGGATAGATATGGTCATGCCGCATATCAAATGGCACGAGGCATCTTGAGTGGATGAGTGGGAAAGGTAAAACTACAAGGCGGTAGGGTTTTGGTCAAGGATACATGCGAACTCCTCATCTCTAATAGCGATAGTGATAGGCTGGATGGGATGCATGGCTAGTGATAAAATGGAAGGTGGTGAAGGACTAGGTGGGAGTGGTTGACAAATGGCATGAAATACGAGTGCACTTGCTTATCTTTGGTTAGCACCATGTGAACCAATACTGATCAGGTAGGGCTACTTCTCTGTAAATGACACATAAAAATAGTAGGAACAGGTGAATCTGGTGGTAAAAAGTGGATTAGGTACCAAATGTTGGTTGGAAAGTGAAACAGCTAACCGATGCCGATTACGAAAAACCGATGTCGATTAGGAGTAACCAATCTTTAGTCACTATAGAAAATGGACAATGAGTGAAAAACAAGGTATAAGGTCAAATCTCACAGGTATGCCAAATCTAATGAGTTTTACAATGTCAATGTGAATGATAGCAATGACATGGACTGTGAAAAGTGGAAGAAGATGAATAAAATGTCCTTTTGGGTAGGTTAACAAAAGGACCTAGAACTGATGTCGGTTGGGTATAACCGACGACGGTGAGATGGTAACCAATGAGCGGTGAGAGGGTAACCGATGACGTTCGCTAGACCGACATCGTCATTGTGAAATTGAAACAGTGATGAAAGAAAAGTGGTTGTGAATTAAAATCTGATGTGGAATCAGACCCAAAATTATGAGAATGATGAGAATATGGTCCAGGAACACTCAGGTGAAGCCGGAATACACCAGTTGTGATGAGGAGCGTGCAAGGATGAACAAGAAAAATGAAGAATGTGATCTCTCACCTCAAAATGCAAGCCAAGAAGAAACACTAAGAAAAATGCGATCCTAGGAGTGCCTTTTCTATTATGTTTGTTTAGCTTATGTTATTTAAGGACTGACACATGAACTGTGAAATAGAGTTTTTTGGTGAGGATGGATTCCTACGAAGAAGGATATCTAAAAGGTGAGGTTTTAGGTATGTTATGGTGGGGCGGGCTTTACTCTGAAGTATGACTCGATAGAGCAGCGAGTTGGGGAGTACCTACCAATCCTCATATCAATGCGATCATTAACAGGATTCTCGGGATAGATGTTGTTTAAGAATATGTATTTGTTTTGAATGTTTGTAATTTGGCAAGACTCGAGAGAGAGAGATGTGATTTCTATGGTTCGTTTGTCAACCATCAGCTGGTCATGACTTCCAACGTATAGGTTTCCCTCAATTAATGTAAGCTGCGATAAATTAGAATGCAATGCACTTTTTTTTAAGCCCAAATCAAAGTATGAAGTTGGATGACACAAATAGATGAAGAGGAAGAGGGATGCTCTTTCACTAAAATGCAACAAACATGAAGAAATGGTTCTTTTTAATTATACCAAAAGAAAGGTTTCTTGTAGAGAAAATAGAAAGAAAAGATAGGTTACCAAGGAAGAAAATTAATGTGTATCCTTTTCAAAAGGAAATGAACACACAACGTTTCCTAGGAATGAACAAAATGCAAGGAACCCCAGATGGGTCCCACCAAGCGTGCCAAAATGTTTCACCTAATTCTCAGACATTTCTTCAAAATATTGACAAAATAGATAGGGTAACGGGTGTAGGAGGAATACCTGTTCAAATGTTGGTTGATGGGTTGTTGTGTGCATATGACTTCTGAATCCACAGCTGATCATGAGAGCTTCCTTTTGGCTAGGAGGAACTACCTGTAATGAAAAGCAAGACCACTAGAAAGAGTTAAACAATATGTGTAGTGAACTACCTAGCATGTGCTAGATCCGGGAAGTGTGATACTTCCTAGATGGCTATCAGTCCATTGTTTAAAAAAATTTAATGTGGGAAATAAAATAAATCCTATTGTAATTTGAAATGATTTAGGTATCTCACTTAAAACACAATAAGAAAGATCTAATCTAACAAGCTAGGTTAAAATAAGATCCAAAGGTCAAGTAACTAGTTATGGGTCTCTGCAGGAGTCTAATAGAGGTTTCGGGCGAGATCACGGGTGAATAAGGGTGATGTAGAATTAGGTAGATAGGTCATTTTTCTGGGTTGTATGGGAAAATACAAAGACCGATGCTAGTTAAGGGTGACTGATGGTAGTTGGGTGTAAGCTGGTGTCGATTCTTGTGAAAAAGCTGGAATGCTAGAGAATGGGTTTTGGGTCTCCTTTGTGATTCAACAAAGGACTTTGGTTAGTCGAAATGAGGTATTAGATGGTTTGGGGAGGGATTTGGCGATGTTTTAATGGGTATATGTAGGGTTGAGTGTTAAAAAGGTCATGGGTGGCCAAGAGAACAAAGGGGTGACAATGTAATGATGAAATGAAATGAACAAGAGGAATACAATGTTCCACTTAATTGGATTCTGGTCTTGGGTGCCTGTGAGTGATGAGTGAAGGTGTTGGTAAGGGTTTAAATGCTGCTTGAGGATCACCAAACATTGCAAAGCTCGACATGGGCTGCATGTGCTCTCCTTCTTTCTGATTGGATCAACTCGTTGTTGGGGTGATTCTTTTGGATGGTAGGCGGAGAAAATGCTTAATCTCCTTCCTTTCATGTGTGTTCTCACTAAAATTTGTTCTCATAAGATGTGATATCTCTCTGAAATGTGCCAATGTTTTCCAACCTTCTATCAACCTTTAAAATAAGGTTATTTGGGGGTTAGACCAATGGCGGTTCCGGCTTAACTTTGTGACGGTTAGGGTAACAGGCGTCGATCAGGTGGGATTTCCTAAGTTTACTAAACTAGGGAGATCCTCTTGATTTTCTCGGATCTCATATCGTTAACTTGCATGGATTAGGCTGGAAGCTTCTTGTAAGCATGTGGGAATGTGGTTAGAGGAATGTAGGCATTGATTTTTATGGTTTGGGTAAGTCTTAGTTAGTTATGGCAACTTACTAAGAATAGGTCTTAGGGTGAGTTAGCTTGATGAGGTGTCTAGGTGAGGTCTATGTGTGGATATTATCTAAATTAAGATATTTAAATAATAAATATGGTGAGGATAATGAATTAATTTAATTAAATTAATATTAGTGGGGTGAAGGGGGCCATGGCTAGGTGAATGTGATGAAGGGTGTTTATTTGTCAAGGGACTAAAGGGGAGTGTGACCTAATTTTAGTGTCTACATTTTTCCCTTTTTATTGTGTATCTTGTATTGGTAAGCGATGCTAAAAAAATTATATGTGGTTGCCCCAAGTGTGGGTGAAGGTGATCCCCCTCAAACCAAGAACTAACAAGGCCGAAGGTAGAATCGGTGAGTGGTTTGATAAAAGGGAAATGAGAGAAAGGGGAAGGTGGGTAATGGGGTAAAAAGGGTTAAAGGTCTATGTGGGCAATCTAGGTAATGGGTTAGGGTCAAAAGTAGTAATGATCAAATGAACGCACACGTATAAATTACATTACGCTACCAGGCTAAAGTAGGTAAAATCTACATCGTCTAAGGTTGATAGGTTTATCAAAACAAGGGCGAATTGATTCCGGTATCAAGGTATAGGATATGGGCATGAAACATGATGTAGGTTAGGTGTAGGAATGTTTAGGTATATTCTAGTACACCAAAGGTAGGGTCAGGATAAATAGTCATGAAAATAGGCTAGGTAAGGTCATTAGGTCAATCAACACAAGTAACAGTGCCGCAAGGTATAGTGAACACATGAGGTCAAAGGTCACTAGAGATGGTCCAGGTCTAAATATCTAGGTCACGGCACGGGTAAGGATGAGGGATGTGTAAAATAAGGAGTCCTCAAAGGAGGAAAAAGGTGGAGTAATAGGGTAAAATGTTGGGTTTGTGCAAGAGAGGGTGACCGATGCTGGTCAAGGTTAACCGACGCCAGTATAGGGAAACTGATCATGATAAGGTAGGGCACGAGACTGATGTCGGTGAAGGGTAAACCGGTGTCGATTAGGTTGGGTTTGTTATAAAAACTAAAATAAATCTGTGTTTATGGTTATTCATGTGTCATTTAACTAATTGAGAAAATGACAAAAGAGAGAAAAGTGTCTGGATGGAATGGAGAATTGAGTTGGCAGTGAATGATGGGTGATAGGTTGGTGAGAGGTGAGTCCATAGGATCGGTGTGAGGAATTTCATTGGGTAGAGGTTACGAGTTATGATTTGGTGATGGTGGAGGTTGGAGAGGGATTGGGCGGGCCACCGGTACAGCTGGCTAGACATGCCACCAAGATGACAACAGCACCACGATGGAAATGAGATGACGGCTCATCAATAGATGGGATTCTATGACCTACACATTCCACCTACCAATAGGTGATATCATTGTCACCTTGGAGGATGTGTTCAAGATTCTACGGCTACCCATATTGGGTACATAGGTCTACTCGATCTCCTTGAAGGCCTCAAAGGAGCCGATCTAATGGCGTTTTCAGAGGGGATGGTTGAGCTGACATTATATAGTGCCAGCATTCGATATGGAGAGATGTACCTAGCCCATCCAAAGGAGATGAGGCTAGTGGTTCTTTTAATGGACGTAGTGTGCTACTTTACCTCGATACAAAGGGTGGACGGTTTCCCCAATCGTTGATGGGGGTGTTACATGATATGAAAAATATGGGACCTACTTTACACAGGTACTAGCATTCTTCGTGTAACTATACGAGAGAGTTGTAGACATATGGAAGGCTATGCAGTTCATCCTATGTTGTACCTCCTTACTACACTTTAGGGCTATGAGCACATAGCTTATGTGTGGCAGTTAGGATGCCCAGTCAGATGCATTCCCACCTAGATTTGTGCGGTGGGAGTACAGAAATGGGTGTCGGCTATTGGAGAGCGAGAGATATGATAGGCCCACACATGATGTGGCCTTTTTCGGTGATTACTTGGAGGGGTTGTTCGAGTGGAAATTATCCGGAGGCCGTATGTAGGATTCCCCTCATATAGGCATATGCATGAGGAGCTAGGCCGAGCTCCACTTATGAGATGGATATAGGGTCACTGTCTTTGGGGATCATGAGATGATCCCGGTGGATAGAATCTAGTGGCGAGTTCAAGCTATTATAGCATGTACATCCACCCTTCCTACATCTTAGGAGAGATGACATGGAGAGGCCCTTACCTCTACCACAACCTATAGTCCCCACAGGTAGGGGAGGAGCAGGCAGTGGACCGGCGGATAGACTACATTGGGGTCACTAACAGGTATAGAAAGTGGTGGGTAGCTCATTTATGAGCCATACCACCCAAACTGAGGTAGCCATATCTAGCCACCATCAAGGTGCAAAAAGACACCCTATAGGGGAAAGTGGCTAGTGGGTATAGTGTAGTCATAGTTGGAGAGCTCAGAGGTGGAGGTAGTAGAGCTACATGTATAGGTGGCCAGTCTGTAGGCCTAGATGGCTGGTGGTGAAGATGAAGATGGAGAGGGGGATGATGGTCATGAGGTGGCCTTACAGGCACAAGTGGTAAGTTTCAGGGGCCATTTGGCCACATCCCGAGCAAAAATTGGGGTCATACAGGCCCATATATAGGCACAAGGGTAGGAGCACCACAACAGCACACAAAACCGGGTCCTAATTCATAGGTAGGAGAGGAAAAGGTCCTGCAGGATAGGTGTAGGGTTCAAGACCTATGGGACCACCACAGATTGTGCCTATATCCGAATTACGAGGATGCTCTATGTGAGGCCGAGATACTACCAAGACTAGATAATAGCAGCTGGGATAGACTTTCTATCCTATGGAGAGTACCGGGAACAATAGGTGTCGAGTAAGAGGATGAGATCTCGTACTCACATTGTGGAGAGCACAGGGGGCCAGAGAGCTTTAAGGAAAAATCAAGGAGAGGCCACTAGCTTATGGAGACTAGCACCGGTGAGGTGTTAATAGGGACCCAGGAGGTAGAGGGTACATGTGATACAGAGATTGAGGACATCCGTCAAGATTCCTGATATGGGGCTTTTGACATTTGATGTATGATAGTCATTTCTTGATATATCTTGACCTATGTGTTGAGAGATAGTTGTATTTTTGATCACATACCAACCTGCATGCCGAAGATAGTGAGGATGTATGAGAGGTTTTGTATATTTTGAGCATATACCGGCCTGCGTGCCGAAGATATTTTGTATTGGTTCATTATTTTATTGTATATATGAGACCAGCCTGTGTGCCGATGACATTTTGTATTGCGTATCGGCCTACGTGCCAACGATTTTGAGATGATGGACATGATGAGATAGCCATGTATATTATATTTAGATACACATTTATTTATATGATGAGATACAAGATATTTCTTGATTTGTTGATGTGTTAATGAGATTTTTTATTTATTAGTGTGTTTATGAGATTTTGATTTGTTGTTTTCATATGGACAGAAATTAGGTGAGTTAGGCATGATGGAGTCAGGTTGGTTTAGGCATGGATCAAGTCAAGTCATAGGTATGGTTGAGTCGGGCTTGTTAGGCATGGATTGAGTTAGGTCATAGGCATGGATCGAGTCAGGTCATAGGCATGGTTGAGTAAGGTTTGTTAGGCATGGTTGAGTTAGGTCATAGGCATGGTTGAGTCAGGATTGTTAGGCATGGTTGAGTTAGGTTGGATTAGGCATGTTTGAGTCAGGTCATAGGCATGGTTGAGTCGGTTTAGATTAGGCATGGTTGAGTCAAGGTCTTAGGCATGGTTGTGTTCAAATTAAGGGAAGTTGTGATTTATTATTTTGTGCAACGAATGATAATATGGGTCATATGTGAGATGTGGTATAATCTATGCATAACGATGATAGAAAAATGGTAGGCGTAAAAATGTATGTTGTGATGAGGATTAAAATATGAAGCGACTTGTTATGTACGTGGTTTAATTTCCAATTTTGGGTATAAAAGGGAAACTAAGTGAGATATGATGTAATGTTAGGAAAATAAAAGATGAATTGGTTAGGGTAGAGAGTGGCCAAGCTAATCTTGAAGGGCCCCATTCCCTCGAAGTGCTACCTACATAGTCCTAGCGAAAAGGGACCTCATGCTGATGTAGTTCTCTCATGAGATAGGGAAGAATATGATGCGGTATGAAAATGAGTTAGTAGGTTGTAGGCATGGTGTAGGTTTAGGTTTGTTAGGTGTGGGTTGGTTAGAGGTAAAGTGATATAGGTGATGTTGATTATGGGAAAAAGAAGAAGATAGATTACCCCAAAAGTAAGCATCGAGGACCAAGTCCTGTATAAGGTAATCAAAATGTAAACAAGGATGGCTAAAAGAGAAGAGGGGGCAATAAAGCCACCTGATTGGTGAGGATCATACTGAGTAGATCACACCTTGAAAGAGGTGATGAACGTAAGACCCTAAAGACATTGCATGATTGATTGTTCTATGGTGAAAAGTAGTCACATGATCACCAAATGTCATAGTTTCCAAGAAGTCCCTTGAGGCAGTGGGAAATGGGAGTGGGTATGGTTTGAAGGGTGAAAAGTGGGTAATTTTGTATGGTATGAGGTAGCATGCTATTTGGGCAAGAGATCCGAGGTCACAATGGGCAAGTCCATGACTAAAAAGTTTTCTGTGTTGACTTGTATTTGAGATAGACTAATCGATGCGGGAAGTCTATATGGGATGAAGAAAATTTAACTCCTTGAGGTCTTCCTCGAAGCTGATTAATGTGGGAAGCTTCATATGCTCTCGTATGTTTTTTTTTTTGGAAGAGCTTTACATATATTTCCTTCGAGGGAGAAGTCTATTTACAGTAGCAATTACAGAGAGGAAGATGTCCTTTTGAGGAATTCATCTTTTGATTAGAAGTTTGACACAAGGAGTTGGGTCCCATGTGAAGGCTTTGAATTCATGGACAAGACCAAGGTGGAGAACATGACTCTTGTTCAAAAGGTAGGGTGAAACGACCATGGGATCTCATCTAAAGGTAGACAAAAGGTATCCATGAGAATCATGCTATGTGCAGCGCCATGGCACACATTTTCAAGAGAAGATAACAAGTGACGGATACTCACATGATTCTTGTTTAATTTTTGGTGAGGTGTATGAAGTGGATAACACTCAAGGCACAAGCATGGAAAGAGATAAAAGGTGAGGTAAGACTACAAGTCAACAATAGAATGGTTGAAGATACAAGGCATTAAGGGGCTCAGGTTTGGGTTTACAATCAAGTGAAGATAAATGATAAGCACCCGATCCATAAGTATGAGTTACAATGTATGGTCTAAGCCAATTAGGAGAAAAATTTCCTAGTTTTATGTTTCTGCTTTGGTTACATGTTGATTTTCTTTCAGACAAGGTCACCAACTTGGAAGGTTCATTCAAGGACACATTTTTCGTAGGCACATTTGATACGTTTTTGGTAAACTTGAAGGTGATCTAGAGCATTAAGATGATGTTCGTCTAATAACTATAGCTATGCTTAAAAGGTCTTGATGAAATTCATCATCATTTAGAATGACATGGAGAGAAATGTGGAGTGAGGGAATCTAGACATCGAGAGGTAGAACCACCTCGGTACCATAGACTAGAGAAAATAGTGTGGCAATAGTGGAAGTGTAACTACTAGTGTGGTATGCCCATAGGACAAAAGGAATGTGCGTATTCAAATCCTTCCCAAGTATCATTAACCACTTTCATAAGTATTTTGTTTAGAGTTTTGTTAGTGGATTCAATTTGGCTGATTGTTTTTGGGTAATAAGGTGATGAGAAACTAAGTCAATACCGAAGGTGTCACAAAGTTTTTGCAATGTTTTGTTTTTGAATTATTTTCCATTGTTAGTGATAAGACGATGAGGAACGCCAAAGTTACAAATGATGTGATGATTAATGAACTCACATATTTTCTCCGCTTTCGTGGAGATGAGTGGTATGGATTCTACCCATTTCTGAGTATTTGGTAGCAGTGATGATCCATTGATGGCACTAGGAAGAATGGGGATTGATTTCTCCGACAAGATCCAAACCCCATTGAGAGAATGGCCAAAGGTCACGGGTGACCTGCAAGGCATGACTAGGTGCATGATGAAGATTGGCATGTTATTGGCATTTTACACAACGTTTGACATAGTCGCAACAATCATAGTTATGGGTCACCAAGAATAGGCTAGGTGAAGGATACATTTAGCAATAGTAAGGCCACCAAGTGACCTCCACATATGTCATCATGAACCTCCTTAATGGTACAAGGAATTTAAGAACTTGTGAGGCATCGTAAGAGAATACCATCAAATCCGTGCTTATAGAGGAGGCCCCCATGATGACATAACGAGAGGCTTTTTTAAGGCGCGTTTTCATTACGGGTGAGGTCAGGAGGTAAGATGGAGAGAGAAATATAATCGGAGTATTGTTTGTACCAAAGGTCACTCGAGTCAATGGCGATGGTTCCGATGGAGTAAACATCATGAGGTAGATAAGAAGGTGATTGGAGTCCTTATATGGTGACAAAGATTTTAGAATCGGCGGTGAAAGCGGTATTTGGGAAGTCAAGCGGGTCATGGTATCTACAAATTTGTTGGTTGAATGTGGGATGGTTTGAAGGGTGTAATGATCAAAGGTGGTCAAAAGTATGTCTACATGATGTTTATACTTGTTAAGTATCTCATTAGAACATTGGTATATACCATTGACCCTGTTTACGACCAATTGAGAATTACCAAATATGTTGATTGACTTGACATCTAGGGCATAGGTGGCTTGGAGACCTAATATGAGTGCTTCGTATTCAGCGATATTGTATGTGCATTCAAAATCAACTTTGAAAAAAAAAGGCATGACCTCACCAACATGCAGAATGAGGATAATACCAGCCACAACCCCACACCGACACTTGGAACCATCGAAGAAGAGTGTCATTTGGTAAGGGGTTCATCCAGGAAAAGGGTAGCAATGGACTCATCTAGAAATTTAAAATTAGAGGGTTGGTCCTTAGAAATAGGTGCCTTAACTAAATGGTTGGTGATAGCATGGCCCTTGATGGATTTTTGATGAATGAATTCGAGGTCAAGATCAGCTAAAAGCATAAGACATCATGCGGCACACTAATTTTGATAAGGTTTGGAGTACATGAAGTGTAAAGGGTCGATGTTGGTCACAACATAGGTTTTGTGGTTAAATACGTAACGACGGAGTTTGGTGGCAACAAAAACTAAGGCTAACCAAAGTTTTTGGGATTGGTGTATCAGGTTTTGTAGTCTAAAAGAGTATGGATTATATAATAAACCACCTGCTCCCTATGTTGTTCATCATGATGAGCAAGCATGGATCCCAAGTAGTGATCGGTAGTTAATATGTAAAGGTAAAAATGTTGATCATCTTTAGGTGGAATGAGTATGGGTGGTTGGAGAAGGTATTGTTTTAGGGCCTCAAAATATTTGTGGCGTTCATCATCCCATTTAAAGGAGACATCCTTCTTTAGTAGATGATGAAATGGTTGGCACCGATCTGATAATTATGAAATGAAATGGCACATAGAATGCAACTTTCCTTGCAGGCTATAGAGTTGTTTAAGGTTAGTGGGCGAGGCATCTATAGAATGGACTTGACTTTAATAAGGTCAACTTCTATACCACATAGGAAATGATAAATCCCAGGATATTTCTGAGATGATCGCAAAGACGCACTTCTTAGGTGAAGGCGAATGCAATATTTAATGAGATGGTCAAAAATTATTTTGAGGATGGTAAGGTTTTCAGATCGGTGTTTAGATTTTGCCAAGAGATCATCCACGTAATCTTCTAATATGTGATGCATGATATCATGGAAGATGTAAGTCATAGCCCATTGATATGTGGCACCAGCATTTTTAAGGCAAAAAGGTATGACTCGTAGTAGAAGGTTCCCTAAGGGGTGATGAACAAGGTCTTGTGTTGATCTTCTAGAAAGCAAGATTTGGTTATAACTTAAGAAGCCATCCATCGGTGATACCATCTCATGACCAGCGGAATGGTTGACCAGTTGATCAATGTCGTAAGGGAAAGTCATCTTTCAAGAAGGCTAGGTTGAGGTCATGGAATCCATGCAAATTTGGATTCCCGTGTTTCTTTAGTGACAGGGGACAATGTTAGAAATCCAATGAGGATAATCAATGGGTAAGATGAAGGAAACAAAAAGAAGGCACTCAAGTTCTTCTTTGACAAGAAGGACAATGTGAGGGTGTATTTTCCTCGACTTTTGTTTGATGGGTTTGGCATCGGGAATGGTTATGATATTGTTGACCACTATGGGTGGGGTCAATAGTAGGCATGTCTCCATAAGACCAAGTGAAAGTGTGGTTATGATCCTTGAGAAAAGATGTTATGGCTTCTTTTTTCGGCGAAAGCATCCAAAGATTGGCCGATCTTACGGATGTGTGGTTCATCTTGAGTATGATTGTTGATCTCGATAGTCAATTCATTCAACATGGTTTGTGTCTTAGAGGGTAATGACTGATGAATATATGAGTATTATACACCAATGTAGGTGAGTATAGATTCATCATCCTGACATTGAATGAAGTTAATTGAAGGTGTATCATCATTGATCATTTCAAGATATAGGAAGGGCAGAGTGGAAGGGGACTAGCCTTCACGTTGATAAGTCGAGAGCCCTAAGGAAATGGAGTTTATGAAAAAAAAATAGGAGGGATAGATTTTAGATCCATCGACTCACGCCGGTGATGGTGGTGATGAAGAGAGGGTGAAGAAGGTGGAGAAGGGTTGATGTCCTTGATGAGTTCAATGTGAGTCTCATTTGGTAGGTGGTTTAGGAAATCGATACCACTACGGTCATTATTTTTATAGGTGGTGCATGGAATAATGGTATGTTGGCCTTGCTCATAAAATCCAAAATTGAATACCTTCCATGCACATCGACAAGAAGTCATGGGAAAAATGGCGATTGGTGAGAGATTGGAATTCAGCGAAAAATGGGTGGGTTTTTAATGGCGGTTCGGTGTGTAAGTGGTAGTATCAAGTCCCCCATAGGTGAGACTAGTACGAAGGTGAGGAGGAATTATCCTATGTGGTGATCATAGCGGGGGTGTTGGTGAAGGATTCCATTCTCTTGTGGAGTAAGGAATGTGTTGACACTATATAGGTGGTACTCCCCGCAGTGAGGCATTGAAAACACCTTCTAAGGGATCGGTGGTTGGTATGTAGGTAGCCGAATGGATGAGGTGTCGAAGTCAATGCAGGGTGGAGTTAACGGGATGGGAGGCTGATGGGTTAGCCGTGGAGGTTGTGGCAGTGGTAGGAATGGAGGAGGTATGTGTGGTTGAGGTAGCGACTGTACTAGTAAGCGAGAGGTGTAGGTGAAGTGGTGGTGGTTGTGGAGGTAGACTCTTTAATGGGTATGAGCACATCATTGGGTCGGTAAAGCATGTTGCATGTTTTAAAAGGTGATGGATCAGATGGAATAGTGTAGGTATGTCCTTCATGCTCAAACTTTACACAACAATGCAAAGTAGAAGGAACACAACCCATGACATGAATTCAGGGTCTACCAAGCAACAAGTTATATTGGAATTCCCCCTCCAAAACATAAAACAGTTCTAGAATAGTGTGGGGGCCCACATGAGCATGGAGGATGAAAGTGCCTAGTGTAGAGGTGATAGCGTCATTGAATCACTACAACATGACATGGTTTTTATTCATGCAATTGTCGGGTATGCACATTTCAGGTGAATGTATGGGATGAAATGATGTTAATGCTATCGCCCCCATCGATCATCACACATCGTACTGTATGTCATCGATGTGGACATAGATGAAGAGGGTTAGGTCTAGGTCATTGTTTTGGTGTGGAGTGATCTCTTCCTCTAAAAAGCTAAGGGAGGCTACTTGGTGAATAGGGTGGGGTGAAGACAAAGGTGGTAATTTTATGAGAGAGGCTACATAATGGGGTGTGATGATGGAGGCGATGAGTGTAGGTTTGTTCAAAAAAACCTCAATATATTGAAGAACCTCCATGAGAGCTTGACGATGGGATTCTGAGGTTTGGATGAGGTCATATAAGGAAATTTTGAGGGGATATTGGTGTAGTTGTTTGAGCATGGTGCGATGTGTGATGCCATTAGAAATGGGGTATATGGGGCTGCGGATAGTGATTTTAGGTATGGGTGTAGATGGTATGTTGGGTATAGGATTGGTTGGTGGGTCAGTTGCCTTTTCTTTTCCCTTATCCTTCTGAGCACCTGTGGTGATGTGTATCATGTTGATTTGAGGGGAGTCATTAAATGGAGAAGGTATAGTATGAGTGGTATAACGACATGATGGGAAAAAACCTACTGGAGGAGAAAATCCTTATGAAGTGAGTTGAGCGTAATGAAATTTAGGTGATGGCGTGGAAAGTTCGTGATGCAAACCATGTTAATTTCAAATCTTGGAGGTGGCTCTAGAAGTCGTGGGTGGTGGAGGTCATGGTTGCTTTGAGTGGGTAATGTGGGAAGGGGTATTGCTGAAGTAGGGTCCTCATCGAGAAGGTCGTCATCGTTAAAAGTGGCTTCCGGAGGACACACGATTAGATAAGGATAGTTTTCAAGGCTTTCGGTTCTCCACATCGTGCCTGGCACATGATGGTAGATAAGGATAGTTTTCACGGAATGCAATAACAAAAGTCTCAAGGAGGTTGGTTAATATTTTAGCATAGGATCCTATAGTTTTGGGTGCTGAACATGGTTTTGTGGTTCTGGATCATTGAGAACAGTCCTCACGGAGGGGGAATAGGTCGAGCTATAGTTTTCTATGGTAGGTTTTCCTATGTAGGGGTATGGTAGATGAATGGGCAAGAGGGTGTGTGGTTATTTAACTACCTTATTAGAGGGTAACAGAGTTTTGTTTTTGGGTTGCACCTTCTTGGGTAAAGGTGATATGGGTGTACGAGGTCTATAGTGAAAAGTAGATAGAAACATCTATACAATCATCTCAACAATATTCGGTATCTACAAGGTGATAGAAACCCATCCTAAAATTCTTAGCAATATATCCCTTGATATCAAAGCAATTTCTAGGCTTGAAGTGATGAAGGGTGAGAGGAGCAATGGTTCTATCAATGTTCTGAGCATCCAGGGTTGTCTTACATGTATAATTTCCCAAGGTGATAGGGAAACGGATGTCAACAATCTTTTTATCTTTGCAAGTCCTATGAAGTTTGTCCAATTGTCTACAAATCTCAACAAGGGCCATTTTTCATTACAAAACATAGGAAGCTTTAGAGGAAGGCCTTTAAAATGAACAATCTAGATGTATGAAAACTTTCTAAATTGAGTGAAGAAACTCCCATATTTAGATATCAAGGTCTTTGCTTCCTCGGAAAATATTTGAGCAATATTTCCTTCCAAAAGCCTCATAATATACATGGTGAAAGTGTCATTGACTCTCCTAAAGTGATGATTTTTGACTTTGAGAGTAAATTGAGGACAATATTCATATATAGGAGCATCCTTCTTATCTTTGATGAAAGAGAAACCAAGCCATTCCCTGGATGTTGCAATGGTGTACATGAGATAGGAGGACATGTAGAATGTATGAGTTCTTTAAACATTGATCAGCTGTTCCATTAGGTTCTCACAGATTATTTCACCCCAATTCAAATTCTACTTCCCTTCACAAATGATATTGATATAGGGACACATCCAAAAGTGAAACTCATTTGTAGAGGGTATTCCCATGATCCTAGCAAGAAGAGTGATAATGTCTGAAATTTATTCCTTAAAATCAACCATGAACAATGAATTAGAAAGTATTGATGCCTCTTTCTTAGGGTTCTTTAGCCATAGCATCGGAATCTAGTCATGCAACCACTTCACCATGGATATCAACAATCTCCTTGGACTCTGGATTGAAATAGGCCCAAGCGAGAATGGTATCAATGACACTAGACAAACATAGGGAAACCTCAGGCAAATTCAATTCCACTTTCTTTAATTAATTGGGTGATGGGAGTAGGGTTATTGCATCCAAGCCTGCTCCAAAAGTCATCAAGGTTGAGGTGTTGAGCTTCACTATCCCCGACATAGGGCATAGAGGTTTCTAACGAGGAGATATGCTCATGCCCTTTATATTGAATCTTCATTGTGACAGAGATAGGGAGAGAAACAACCTTCGATTGAGTGTATCACAATTCAAACAATCCCCAGTAGGAGAAAACATAAAGGCACGAAAAGTGAACAACGGTCTATTTTTCAAGAACGCGAGTGGGAGATAATGAGCAAGAAAGTGCATGAATAAAATAATTGTTACACTCCCTTAAATAGCCATGAATTCAAATGGATGGATAGAAAATACAATGAATGTGCAATAAATGACTCACATGCCAAATCAAAAAGGTGAAATGTGGAAAAGGTGGAACAAATTGACCCCGAGACGGTTCATGGGATGTAGGGTAATGAGGGACATGCGGGACATGTGTAGCTGATTTAACCAATGGAAAATAAATGTGGGTAAAGCAGAAAATAGGTGAATAGGAGACCCACTTGTACTTTGGACACGCGGGACAAAAATGTCTGACTTAGCTGCAAAATATTAAAAAATGACCCCAAAGACTGAATTTTTCTAACTTTTGAACTTTTCCCTTCACTTAAACACTTCCATTGGACACTTCTTTAAAATTTTGAAAAATTTCTTGAAGAAAAAAGGAAAAATTTGAAAGGTAAAAACAAGAGCCATCACAAAACCTTAAGATCTAAGTGAAAAAAGAAGTCACGGGTAACATCTCATTTCTTTAGTAGAATTTTTGGTGACCAATATGTATAAATTTCCTTACTAAATGCTACAAAACCTATGAAAGAAATGACTTAGAGTGACTATGAGATGAAAAAATATTTCATTGGGTCAAACTACACATGAGGGTGATGCACATATGTTCAAGGAATATTCTACCCACATACTTTCTTGAAACAAGGAGTATAAGCAAGAAATAGAACATTTGGAAGAGCATGTGAGAACTCTCATTGTTTATATGTAAGAGTTTTTAATATTTATGTAGTATCACCTCCTCCCATGGAAGCTATCACTCCTATAAATAGATTTGACCCCAAATAAATCAATATATCTCAAGGTTACTCAATGCAAGGAAGGGTCAATGAAAGGTGGATTGAAATTATTCTTGAAAAAGGAAAAGAATTATTTTCATAGGTTTTCTTTCTATTCAAATATGTTATTATCACCATTTCAAAAGTGAATAAAACAAGGGAAGAGATTGAAAAAGAGAAGGTCCATCGGGATGATGTGTTACCAATTGTGTCTAAGATGAGTTGACATAACTCCCACACTCTCATGAGTAGGAATGTGTTTACATCCGTTGTTAAGAACTTGTCCCTAGTTTGGATCCACACTATGAATGTTAGATATGACATGATAAAAGATGTCATCTCTGAAATTGAATCTAGTGAATAACATGCCTTCAATATTTTGGATGATGTCAGTAACTATGTTTAAAAGCTTAGATACCTCCTGCTCACTGAGAATTCATCATCGGAGGAACTCATCGGTTCTTTCCAAGATTTAGTCAAAAATGAGGTAAGTGATCCTCTCTCCTTCTTTAAGGATACTTTAGAGTCTGTTGCTATGATCGGAGGCTCTATTTATAACATTTAAATAGATTATAAGGAATGGTTTAATCATTATAAGGATATTAATGATGTTCCCAAGACATGAATCAAAGTGTTAAGCTATATTCGTATTCCGAAGAAGAAAATGTGGCACTTGCGGCACTCTGTTTTAGTAGAGAATTCAAAGGATAGGAGCTCATTCTAGGAATTATTCCTCAAGGATCATGAATGGCTAGTTCTTCATCAAATAAAGGCTTCATCTTCATCATATTATTCAACCCTTCTCTCTCTTTCTATCTCTCTCCTTCTCTCTCCATATTCTAATTTTCCATTAAGAATGTACTTTTTCTATTTCATCCTATTCACTTAAGTGACCTCCAACATTAACATTGTAAGAGTCATTTTTCACTAATAAGGAAAAGACTCACTTTTGTATCCTAGGAATATGAAAGGTCACAAGTGATGGGGATAGGTGAAAATTCATGTGGGGGGTAGATGAAGAGACATTTTTGTATGTTATAAATTGGAATGGATTCTCCATTCCAAAGGGTTGGCAATTGTTGATTGATTGTATGTTGTTGAGATTTACCACTACTACATCAAGCAATAAAATTTGTATTTCCTCTATTTCTTTGTCTATGTTCCTCTACTCTCTCTCCCTCTAATTTCCAAATTTGTAAACATGATGATCTTGTAAAACCAAGAAAGGTGTCAACTCCTTTGATAAATGAATCAATAGAATTTTGTGTCTATGATTTGTTAGTCTTATCATTGTTAGCATTGTTGTGTTCTTCTAATTGAATGTGGACCTACTTTGATTGATGTATGTGAATTTTGTAAGCCTACTCACAATATTAACCCTCTCTCTCCTTATTTCCCTAACTCCCCTTTACCTCTCCTAAAAAAATTCCTCCCTTATACTTTGTACAAGAATTTTGCGATAGGTTTAGTGGAATATTCATGTGTGATCCTCAGCCTCACATACACCCCATAGTTTTAGGTAGTTTATATTCAATAATGGGAACCTCCTCATAAAAAATAAGGAGGGTATTATCCCCATGGCCATTGGTGGAAACCAATAATTTTCACTGCGACAAATTATTTCACTAACAATAATCAAACACATTTAATAATCATAATAAAATATATTAATTAATATAGATTTATCTATCATTATAGATTTATTTTTTCATACATTTTATCTTGTATAGTTTACTTCTATTATAATGTAAGTGAATTAACCATGCATGAAAATTCGACTAAATTTCTTATGTGATTTTACATATAATGTTTCACCTAATTAAACTAATTCATTGCAATTAATTCATTAAACATGTGCATACATTCACTCCATTCTATTTACATGAAGAATAACATTATACGTAATAATTTCATTTAGTTACGTCCATCTAATTACGTAATCATAAATCATCCATCTATTTTAATTTATAATTAATCCTCTTATTCACATATTTGTTTCAGTATACCAAATTACGTACTTCTATTTATTCATAATTATTATATAATTACATAAGTTTTCATCTCAAATACTAAATCATATTTTATTATACATGAAGTATTGACCCCCTTTACATAGTTTGTGATACATAGTAGTTCACATAATTCAATATAAAATGTTTACAATTCCTTTTCTTAATATACAATATAATATATATCACCAAATACAATTATAATAATCCATTAGTGTGACACAATTGTTGTCTTTCATCGATATCCATCCTAATTCCAAACTATGTTATGAGAGAAAGAGTATCATCATAGCACTTTACTTCCAACCACGATACTTATGGATCCCCACACACCTCCTAGGATGTTATCATCTCCTTAACCTTCATGAGAAATAATATGCAAGAAATAAATAATGTAAGAGATAATACCATGTGTAGCGCAGTCACTCAAAAAGTGGTATACCTATGAATAGGGTAGGAATAAAATATCCTAGAAATAATAGTAGTAAGGAATATCATTTTTTCAAAAATACTTGTGAGAAAAAAAAGGTACACATTCCAAATCAAATCCAAAATGTACTAGGGAATGAAATAATCATATCTAATCAAGAGGAAAGAACTTGAGTCTATTTGCATTCCTCCCCTAACCTCTAACACTTGTCATGTGTGAAAAAATGCATTAGGTTATCTAACCCATCCATACAAATCACTCCTTAGTCCATATACACATCTCTATAAACATTTCCTTTTTCCAATAAGAATTCACAACAAGACATCTCTATCTCCATACAATAACAACTCAAAAAACCTAAAACTAGAACATAAATAAAACTAATCTTCACAAATCTACCATTTCACCCAATCATGTTAAGGATATAAGGATCCTAATCCCAATTTGTGATAACCAAAATAGTTCAAAACAAACCATGAATAGGACGTGAGAAATCAAAACTCCTTAGATGTCCCAAAGCACCCAAGATTTTTGTTATTGTGGGAATCATAAGCCTAGTTTTCCATCACATGAAAAAGACTACAATTTTCCCTAATTGTTTCCATATACATTTCCAAGTTTTACATATTTAAACATTTGATAATATTTCATATAAGGTTTTATATTATCTAAAAATCATAAATATAATCATCATCTCACCATGTTGATATTATAAGCATAAAAACATATTATTCCATGTTTCTCATAAGTTATGAAATCCTTGTCATAGATATTTATATCCTCGAGCTTAACAATATATTTAATATTATGATTAAATCATAATACATGATAAAAAATTCATAATTCACTTATCCCTAAAGTTATTATAGGTTTAGGAATCATTTCCTCATTAGGTCTTATATCTATGTTCCTTATCTAGATTCTGATTATATTCTTTTGTTAAGACTCTTTTATCAAACACTTTTGTTGCCCCGCCTCTAGGTTCTTTTGATCACTCAGGGCCAAAGTCGACTAAGTATGAAAATACCCGTGGAAGTCTTCCACGTGTCCCATTAGCGCAGCTCCAAAGATGGAACATCAAAGTAGGTTCTCCGCCTAGCGCAAACTCTCCACGTGTCTATCTCGGTGCATGTTTGATATAAGCATGGGAATAGAGGACCCTGAATGAGTGCAAACCCTCCACGTGGAAAAAAAGAAAGCTTCACCAATCAGAGACTCAGTAGAAATACCAAGTAGGGGGTGGATACATGAACTCCTATAAAGGGGAAAATATTTATTCCAGATCTGAATTAAAAACAATGACAGTGGTAGCACTGCATTTAAAATATTTGGGGGTAGGAGCCAGAAGGATAAGTGTAGGGCCTTATCAAAATTGAAGGCAAAAAGGTGGTAGCTGAGAGTGATAGTCAAAGGAGGTCTTTAAAAGCAGGTAAGGAAGAAGACTAAAAAAAGAGGAATTTTGAGCCGAGAAGGAGGAAAAAGTGAAGAGTTTTGTATGCTTTGTAAAATCTAGCCTTAGTAGGCCTCTGTCATAGAAGAGAAGTGTAATATGTGCTTTCATGAGCCTTATGTACCATTTCTCTATATGAATAAAGAGTTCTTATTCTGTGCAATTGGATTTTTGCATGTTCTAAACTTTTGTTTCTTTTATAAGAAGTAGTTCTAAATGAGTCAGGAAATTCATCGTGCTTGATGCCCTTAGGATTTCCCTGTTTCGTTTATTATCTATAAATCAATCATTTTAATTCCTCATATTTCTGCATTATCAGAGTAGTGGATCATGTTGTTCATCCCTTCAGCTATTCTAGATAAAGATCTCAAGTTTTCTATCATTTTCATTTCTCTTAGATCGACGCATCGCCTTTTATTTTAGTCATTTACATGCTTTCCTCTAACCCTACCCCAACCACTAGAGAAGAGCCAACTTCTTTAAAATCTGAGGTCACCTTAGGGCACATGTCTCACCAACCTAAGGTTTCCTACAACTCTGATAGTTCATCCATAAGGATTATCATCAACAATTTTCCTGGCACGCCTAGTGGGACATTAATTCTTGGATTGAGCAACATCAAAATCTATCAACTAGAGTAAGGTCTAGCTCACCCACTTGAAGGAACAAATGAATGCAAATGAGGGCAAGAGAAAGGGAAGAGGGTATGATTGACTATTTACAGCTATCTCCCCCATGGCATAGAAGGGGAAGACAGTTCAGAGGTCCCCATCCCCCCAGACCGAGACTCTCTCAACCCCTCCACCAGGGAGGCCTTTTACATAGTCAACTAGGACCCTCAGACCTATCATTATGGATCATCTTCAGCCTCCACCTCTGAGACCATTTATTTCATGGGATCAGGGAATCCCACTCATCATCGTCCCCGCACCCTCGAAAGTACAGAACCCCATTCCAGCCAATGCATTAAAAGCATTACCCAAATTCAGTGGTGAGGATTTCAAAACCCCCGAGGAGCATCTCCAAACGTAGCGATATATATGCGACATTATATAAGGGAAGAAGATGTTTCCTTACATCTGCTAGCCACCTCTTTTAAGGGAAGGGCCCTGGAATGGTACCGATCTTTAACCCCTAATACTATTGGTACTTGGGACCAATTAGGGGGGTCGTTTTGTGACAAGGTTCAGTGAAAAGGGAGACCGGTCATCACTCCTATAGAAACTAATTGGTATTAAAAAGGGTCCACAAGAATTGATGATAGATTTTAACACCTAGTTCCATAAAACCTGCAAAGGATTCTAGCCTTGGCTAGACCACCTGCAGGTATGGCTATTGTCTTTTACCTAAAAGCCCTAAATTCAGATATTTCGGTAATGATTCAATCATTAGGAGGGGATTATTTGCCACATGCCTATAACATTGCGGTCCAAGCTGAGAATAATCTAATAGATGTCGGGAAGCTCCCTCCTGAACTCTTTTACTAATAAATCTAGAGATATCCCCATTCCACAAGTAAAAACACCGAGCCCATCCTCAACCCCTACATCTTTATATAATTACCCCCTACTATTACAGCTTCCTCTCTCTGTAACTACATCCTCATCTTCCTCTCCCGAAATGGAGGAGATGAGGAATATCCTGAGAAGTTTTTCTAATGAAATAGTGAACCTTAAAAGGAATTAGGCAGCCTATCCAAGGAAAAATTATCAGATTTTCCAAGGTAACCGACCCGCTTACCCCTCTACATACCAGAATACTCAAAGGCCACCAACTACTCAACCATCAAATCAAATAGTCCCTGTACCAATGCCTCTTCGAATCATTCCCCCAATAACGAAGAGAGCTAGTCCCTAGACAAAACCATCTGGCTGAGGAACCCAATGCCTGGTGCTTCCCTTGTAATAATTCTCATATGCTGAGAGACTACCCCCAAGGGAACTTGTAGCTAAGGATAGCCAAGAAATGATCAAGAGAAGGTTATGAAGCATGTACAGCTGGACCTCACTAGTCTGAGGGAGCCCAAAGTGCCACTTTCACCACCCAGATGCAAGGGATGTCCCTAGAACAAGAGGTAAAGATTACACTAGAGCATGCCCTTTTCTCTTGGTTAGAAGGGGAGGAGTTTGTCTTCATAAATGAGGTATCTATTCCAAATCCCATTCATTTTAACTACAACACCTGCTTTAAGAAAAGGATCATTGAAGCAGATGCACCAGCTCTAACTTCAATCGACAAGGTGTACAAGGAGCCTCTGATTATCATGAACATACCATCACCAAAAATAAAGGAAGCTCCAAAACCAACTATACATGATCAAGAGGTCCATCACCTTGATAAGGAAAGAACAAAGCATCAGCCACCTCTCAAACCATCACTGGTTGGACCCATCAACGTAGTCCAATAGCTGAAAAAGGCACCAACCATTGCATCTTTGTGGGATCTTCTAAGAATTCTGAGCAGAAGGAGTTTCTCCAAGAAGCGCTAAAATTAGAAGGGGATGCGACCAAGGTGGGTCCCTCGAAAGGATGGGTCAAAGATGCTCGAGTGCCTACATAAGCTATATTGCTAAATCAACAAGGAGAGGTGGGTAAGCCGAGGCCCAACCCCTTCTTTTTAACTCTTATTATAGGTAAGAAGTTATTACATAATTCCATGATAGATTCTGGTGCAAGCACTATTGTCATGCCTCAGGCAATAGTAGATGCTTTAGGAATTCAATATGAACCCTTGAAGAAAGGAGTTATGCAACTGGATGGGAAATCTATTCCAACCATAGGAATTATCAAGGGACTCCCATTACAGCTCTATTCCTACCCAAATATAATTTTTGCCAAGATATCGTGGTGATTAATGTCCCACCGATCTTTGGGCTCTACCTCTCCTAAGATTTCATGGCTAAAATCGGTAGGTATATGTCTTTGGATTGGTCCCATTTAATCCTATGAACCAAGTATGGGTCTAAAATTAAGGTCTTGTCAGAACCACTCTCCAAAGAGCATATAACAGACCAAGCGCCTTCTAGTTTTGAGGCCTCCCATGTTATGATCACCAGAGAAGAAGAAGCTGTATGTAGAGGATAAAGAGCCCCAAGAGGGTGATCATCTATCTAATCTTCCCTAGGAGATCCTTTTGGGAACTTTAATTCAATCGGCTTAGGAACTTACATCATCTTTGACGAAAACCCCACAATCCCAAAAGTAAAAGGAGAAGGTGATGCATAACAAACCAGCTTTCCCAACGACCCTCCAATATGGACCCTATATTTCAATGGGGCTAGAAGCAAAAATGGATCGGGAGCTAGAGTTTTCCTTGAATCTCCTGCCAGTAGGAAGATTCTCTAGTCAATTCATTTCTAGTTCTCTTGCACTAGTAACGAGGTAGAGTATGAGGCCTTGGTGCATGGTTTATGCACCACCCAAAAGGAGGGTATCAAGAAGCTAAGGGTATTCGGTGATTTGGAATTAGTGGTCACACAAGTAAGGAATACCACCGCCACTAAGAACCCAAGGATGAGATCCTACCGGCACCAGGTATGGGATTTAATAGATGATTTTGAAGCTTTCAATATTAAGGTAGTTCCCCGTGATCAAAATACAGAGGCGGATAGGATGGCTACCATTGGGTCTCAATTTGACCCAACCTAGGATCTACTTAAAAATAAAGATACCATAAAGGTGATCATTCACCCCTCTATCCTTGACAACATACACCATTGGCAGGTGTTTGATAATGACCAAGATCATACATTTCCTCCAGCAGTCTGATCAATTCACAAATCAGCTCCATCCTAAGATTGAAGAAGCATATGGGGACCAGATAATACAACTAAAGATGAACAAGCTCCCAAGAGGATTAATTACTCTTGAAAATATTTTTGACTCAGATGATTCTAGTACAGATCGGAGAAGGTTCGAGGTTGTAAAAGAAGACTATGTAGAACTAGAAATAGCTAGGGAAAACTACTCAAAGTTAGAAATTCGGTGACCCAAAAGGACAGAAATTGACTTGTGGCCTTGTGTCACAAGTATGATAAAGTAATGGCCTGACATATGATGATCTCCATGGTTATGATAAGGACATTATCCAACACACCATTGACCTGGAGGCAGGGACTAAGCCCATGCGTCAAAAACAAAGGCCCGTGAACCCTAAGGTAGAAGCCCTCATGGCTGAGGAGTTAAGAAAATTATTGGAAGCCCGTATCATTTTTCCAATCAAACACATCATGTGGGTCTCCAACCTAGTTCCAGTAAGGAAGAAAAATGGTGAAATACGACTCTGTGTAGACTTCAGAGATCTAAACAGGGCCTCCCTGAAAGACCATTACCCCCTGCCCTCTATGGAACAAATTTTACAGATAGTCGCGGGCTCTGAAATGTTTTCTCTGTTGGATGGTTTTTCGAGTTATAACCAAATATGGCTTGTGGAAAAGGATCAGCATAAAACTACCTTCACGACCAAATGGGGAACCTTCGCCTACGCAAAAATGCCTTTTGGGATCACAAATGCAGGGGATACTTTCTAAAGAGCCATGGACACCACGTTCGGGGCATTGATAAACAAGGTAATCCTCATATACCTTGATGACCTTACTGTGTTTACTAAAACGGTGGAAGAGCATTTTGATGCTTTAGAAGTTGTGTTTAAAAAATGTCAAGAGTTTGGAATCTCTCTGAATCCAAAGAAATGTATCTTTATAATTCCCCAAGGAAATATCTTGGGACATGTGGTGTCAAAGGAGGGAGTTTCCATTGATCCTAAGAGATTCAGGGCCATTTTGGAGCTTCCCCTTTTGGTCAACAAGAAGGTTGTTCAATCCTTCTTAGGAAAGATCAACTTCATCGGCAGGTTTATATCAAATTTCATAGGAACTATCTACCCAATCACCCTCATGCTGAAAAAGGACCTAGTTTTCAAATGGACTGAAGAGGGTCATCAATATTTTGAATCAATAAAGGAGGCTATTGCATTGGCCCCGTACTCCACAACCCCAACTTCTCAAAGAGTTTCATTATGTATGTATATGGTGGGAAAAGTAGCATAGCATCTGTGTTAACTCAGAAAGGAGAACGAAAGGGGAGGAACACCCAATCACTTTCTTTTCAAAAACCCTCCATGACTATGAGACAAGATATAATTTTGTGGAAAGGTAAGCCTACACTATAGTCAAAGGTCTAAAGAAATTCAGACATCTGGTCATACACAAAAAAATTAGGTCATGGTGGCTCACCCCAGTGTCAAAGAGTACATAATGGAAGGCGAGATAACTAAAAAAAGGGAAAATTGGATAACAAAGATCTTGGAATATGACATAGAATTAAAACCCATGAAGCTTGTGAGAGGTAAGGGGTTGTGTCAATATTTAACGCAGAACCTATCCCCAAAGTGAATGGCAAATCAGAGGCGATAATGTACCTCCAAGAGGGAAGACTGAGGGATGGGTCTCTGACAGAATCCATTTTATGCAAACCGGAGAGTACCTAGGCCATCTCCCCTTGAAAAAGAGGAGATATTATAGGAAACAAGGGACTCATTTTTCTATGATTGACAATTTCCTTTTTAAGAGGAATTTTAATGGGTTAATGTTAAGATGCCTAGAGGATGAGGAGGCCAAAAGAGTCTTAAGGGAATTGCATCATGGAGACTTGAGACGGTCACTTTTGGCCCAAACCACAACTATAAAGATATTGCAAGTAGGATATTTCTGGCCTAGTCTATTTGCTGATAACTTGACGAAAACAAACAAATGCAAGGTTTTTCAAGTTTACACAGGTTTTCAGAGAAATGTGGCATTACCCCTCATTCCCATTCTAATTGAATAACCTTTTGCATAATGGGGTATTGATTTTATTGGAATGGTTAACCCAACTTCAAGTTCTAGACATCAGTGGATTCTCACAAAGGATGATTATTTCACTGGTGGATGGAGGAATCTCCACTCAAGGAGTCCACTAAAAATGTGATCCTATGACTCTTGCAAGATATCACCACATGTTTCCCTCACCCCCACACCATTATATCTGACAATGCCAAAGCTTTCCTAGGAGCTAAAGTGTTTGATTTTGTGGTCGGCACAGATATATCTAAAGACATCCTCCAACTATTACCCCCAAGGAAACATCCCTGGGCAGAGTCTACAAATAAGAATCTGATAAGACTCATCAAAAGGATGGGACATGAGCATAAAAGGTTATGGCACGAGCATGTTAAAACAGCCTTATGGGCCGATCAGATCACTCCAAAACAGATCTTGAAAGCTTCACCATATGAAATAGTCTATGGGAAAAGTGTTGTGATGCCAATTTCTTTGGAGATTCTGCATTACAACTACTAAAAGGATTTGAGATAGAGGAAAATGGAGTGATGCCAGTGAGGCTCACCAAGCTGGTTGAACTCCAGGAAAGGTGTGAACTCACCCACAAAACCATGATCAATCACCAACAAATAGTCAAGACATGGTTCAATCAAAATACATCAGAGCCAAACTTCCAAGTCGAACCACCGTCCTAAAGTGGGATGCAAGAGCAGCCAAGCCCAGGAACCATGGGAAGTTCAACCCCTTGTGGACTGGACCATTCAAGATTAGTGCATGTAAGTAGCATAACTCATTTGAACTTGAAACCATGGTGGGAGATCCTTTGGCTATCCCAATGAATGGGATTCACTTGAAGCCCTACATTTAGGTATCCTCGAAATTATATCATATGTACATATTTGCTTCCCTTTTATTTTTGTGTTGTTCCTTCATTATTATTTAGGGTTTTTGCCTCGTGTTCTTCTGCCCCTGTCTACGTCTCTTTTTTATTTTTGGGGAGGCCCCTCCCCCTGTCTTTTCTCGCTTTGAAGTCATCATCAAGGGTAAGGCCCCCTTTCTTAATGAGGAGATCCACAATTAATGCAAGATCTATCAAAAGTCACCGAGTTCGGTGCCGTAGGTATCTCACCTGAAAGGAACGTTAATAAGATGTAACATTATCATTTTATACATTAGAACAAGTCAAAAAAATTGATAAATGCTTCCGGTTCTAAATACATAATTTAGAACTCACAAATCAAATAACCATTCATATAACTTGAGATAACCATATGCGATTGTAATGACTCGGAGTACCTCCGATCTATTCATTCCATGACTTGGTAATCCACCGATCTATTCATGAGTAATAAGAGTTGGCATTTTTATTTAACACATCACTCTTGCAGTTCTCTTCCCTATTCGGGATTCGAATGCTCATCCAGGAACCTAACCGAATAATCATTACCATTATTCATCGGCATCTCATCCCTTACACCAGGTGACTCGGACAACGCAATCGGTAGCTTGCGATACTTTGGCCAAAGATTTGAAACATACGCTTATGTCTCGTATTCCTTAACGGCATACTCGTCAATGGGAATACGTCCTTCACCCCATTCTTATGTTATGTAGAATGTCTTATACCAACTTCAGTCCCTCCTATCCCGGTTAATCACTCGAATGGATTAGTAAGGTGACAATGTTATATGGATGCACTCGAGGACTAGGGATAAGATGACATACTTTGGTCAACTCTAGTTAAACCAAAGGTGTCATGATACCCCGAGTCTCCTAGGCAGCCATATAATGTGACCACATTCCTAATCGGTCCCAAAGTAACTTACTCAATTTAAAGGTGTAAATCTTAACGATTAATGCAAAGGGTGTCGTCATAAGTCACCTGCATTGTTGTATCTTCGAGAAGATCCTAATCTTCTCGAAGGTACAGCCCTGCAGTTGACTTGTGTCGTCAACCTTTAAATCCGCCTTGAAAAGATCTACTTATTAATAAGCGTTACGCGCATTGAGTTAAATTATATTAAAAGACGTTCCCTAAGTTTATCCTTTCCCGATCCCTAGATTCCTCATCTTTGAATGACCTTTCACAATAAAACCCATTACACATAGAAGTTATTAAGGCCAAGGTCTCATCGAGGAGTTCATAGAATATGCATAATTCTAAATCAACGAAATTGGACAATAACTCATAAACTTCACACGAGATTGCCAATGAAACCCCTTTTTGGTTTATTTCAGTTCTCATTCTTTGAATTTATATCTTACTTATAAGTATCAAAATATGATGATTAAAAATCCAATTAAATGTTGTCTGGCTTAATCAAGACTAGGATTTAACAATTTAATTCAACTTGTTTAGCGTCTGCTTAGGTTTATTTTAACCCTAGTTTCCAAAGAAGACAGTGATCTATATTTAAATTTAGCTTTAGATAGAACACACTAGAATTGCTAAACAATCATAAGTACTCACACATATTCTTGCAAGCTTACATTGATAATCACAAAGGTCTCCAAATTATACAATAATAACAATGCTCTCAAGATATTTGAACCGAAGAAGGTCAAACTATCAAGATAAGAATACAAACACATAAGTAACAAATATCAATTTCCATTCCTTTCGTAACTAATCAAATACATTTTTTTTTTTTTTTCGCATTCAAAGATACTTGATACAACACTCTACGGAAAAAGAACATCTTCTCCCATCTAGTACATTTAGAAAATCAAGTCAGTATTTTAACTTAAAATCAAATTAAGCAATGATTATCCTATCAAATCTGTGTGCTTTTACCACCTACGACATCCATCTATAAAAATTGTCAACATGGGTTAGTTCGATGAACCGAGCATGATAAGCACTAACTCTTAAAACAATTGCAATCCATCAATTGTTTTCATTAAACACCCTATTTAAATGAGATCAATTCACCCAACAAGTAAACATATATCATCAAAATATAAGGGATCAAGAACAACGAAAGTATCCGAGACAACTATCTATCCGAATCCCGGGACATCAAACATCAGACAGATCATTACATTCATCATAGTAAAGTGAATATCATAACAATCCATGATTCCAGCAGTAGTTAAAATAGTTCCAACAGTTAGATAAAAATATATATCAACATATACTTTACAACAGAAGAGAAAGAAAACGAGTCATTCGTATTTCCCTTCCAATCATGCTCATGACTATACCGTCTCCTTAAGAGTACGCACTCACCTTATACGCATGTGAATAAGTCAAATGAGACCAAAAGAAGAACCACGCTTTGTTAGAATTGGATTAAAACAACTTCCTTTAGCCTCTAAGAGATACAGTAGATTTTGCACCAAGACAGTAATGAAAATCAATTAACAGACCCACATAACCTTCCATACAATCAACAAATGAGAAGAGTAACCAATGTCATCGCTTGTCGAGGTACAAAATCAGCTCTTGAGTTCAGTCAAGCTCAAGACTGGATATTCATAATCTTAGAAGACGTAACTATGCACAAGCATGACTACAAATCCACCCAAACGTACAGCTTAATCTCATCCCAACTAAAACTCTGCGAGGACTTAGTTTCCAGGGCCGTAATCAAAACAACCTTTTTATCACAGTCAACCAAGAGGCTCAACAACATTAAAACAAATGATGTTTTCCCTATGCCTATGTAGTGATATTCGTACTGAATCCACACAACACGCACAACCTCAAAAACTGGAACAGAATTTAAAATAACACAACCATGACTAACAAGGAGTCTTTTTCCAGGAAACAATTTCAACAAGGTCTCAACCAAGTAAGTTATGAAAAGAAAACTCTTCCTTTACTTTCCCCAACAACAGACAGAAGGAACACGAGAAATTAAAATAAGTGTCCGAACGTTATACATGTATAGCGAAGGTTAAATCGAAAATCAAGCCACTTCGCATCATTTCAATTCTCTAACTGTATCCATACCACTAATGCTCTAAACAGGTTTATACTGAAATTGATTTCATGAGACCACGACTCAAGAATTTCACAACAGTATTCACAACTGAGAAAATTCAGAAGGAAAACATAATATACGCCTCCAGGATAAAAAAGAGGTCTTACCCATGTGATATTTTACAAATAAACTTCTACAGAAGCCGCTATACAAGATGAATGCATTTTAATGATAATATTCACTGTTCAGGCCTATACAGAAGCAAAATACTGGTTAAGTAACAAGGATTCCAACTGAGCCCACAAAAACAATGTCCGCTCTAAGTTACACAGAGAGGAAAACATATCATATGCATCTATGGTTTAAAATAAGCCGAACCCAAGTAATATTCTCCATCAGAAACTCCTTCAGAAGTCAAAATACTATCAACTCAAGTATTCAATAACAAGATGCATTCGCAACTGTACTTCCTCAGAAAACGAGACGTAATTTTGTTTAATGAAGTTCAACAGCATCAATAACGTATAATACCCACGACATACAATATACAGAAGTTGGTATATCATGCACCTTCAAGAGTTTCAACAGTATCCGTCTCAACAAGTGAAAACAACAAGGTATCGACTGAATCAAACAAGAAAACAATGCATGAACTCCCACAAGCCGAATTCGTGTATTTTTCCTTGAAAGCATTTCTTCAATTCTAACCGAAATGCAAAACCCAACAAGATAGAGCAACAGTAAGCATTAACAACAAGTATCAACAAGAACTGTACCCATCAAGAGAACAATTCATGGGCTCTCACAGAGCAAGCCCATTACACATTCTTGCATATATATATTTCACAAAATAAATCCGGAATGCAAAACACCAAGAAACATTGCAACAGTTCGAAAAATAAAATACACCCATCAAGTTTTAAATTGAAAAATCGAACCAGCGAGAAGATACAGTGACAAAATCACACAAGGCTACCATATAAATCATCTAATTCCAAAAATCATCTGAACAGAGTTGTTCTAATGAAATCATTTGAAAGGGAGAAAGATTTTTAAAGGTTAGGGCCTAACATGCCTGGTTATTTGCTTAAAATTTCGAAGCAGACCACTGAAAGAGCTCGAACCTTCTCCTTCTTTTCCAAGTTAGAGCCACCAACAAAAATTTGCTATTTCCATGACTTATATATTTTCCTTGCCAGAGGAAAGAGCTAGTTACGCTCATACTTGCCATGCAACACCAAGAAGACTGGTGCGAAGAACCAGTGAATAGACAGAAGGAAAACCGGAGCGCATGCAAAACCCAATAAACTATTAACTTTCCATTTTGCATGCTTCCCCATGAAATCCGAGCTCGAAGACCGAGTCCATAAATGGCATTTACTCCCAATTTCCCGCTCAATCTCCACTGCCACCGACCGCCATAGTTGGCGATGGACAAATGCACACCAAAGACCATATCCAACTTTGGCGACCTGCCACGTCGGCTCTAGTTAACCATTTTAAAAACCTCCACCAAATTACCTGTCCCTCATGCTTATCCATGCATTTAATAACATAGAAACTGCCATCCATGGTTCGCACCTTTCCATATGTCCCCTTTTCTTGCTCAATAGTTAGGTTAGTAACTTAGGTTAGGATTTAGGATAACACCTAGTCTAACCTCACAGCACATAGATACTAACTTAAAACATTAGCTCTTAGCCTAGGTCTAGGTTAGATTAACACTAATCTTACCCTAGGTTAAGTTTAGTTTTAGGTTACTAACATTAATAATTCCAGTTAGGTCTAACATTTCATATGCTCAGAAAAAGAACCTACAACATGCATTCTCGAACAGGGTTCACTCCTGTACTACCATTAGGCTACAGAATTATATGTAACTGAATTATTACCTGGTCCGCGATCAAGACCTTCCAGATATATCACGATATCGGGAACCAATCCATTTAACACGATCAGCCTGAGTTATACTCCGGACTAGCTTATTCAATGCATCCAGACCTTGCAACCTGCATAAGGTCTATAATTTTAATTCATCATGAATAAACTTAAAGCAACACTTGGATCAATTCCACTGATCCAAGGCTAGGTCTTATAGATGGATAACTCCATAATTCATTCCGAGATCAGATTAAACTCAGGTGTAAAATGAAAGAAATAAAAGAGTCCAATCATATTCCGACTCAGTCAAAGATCTACAATCTGCAAAGAAGATACAGTACATATCAAGCATGACTTCTCAATCAAAGGAACACATCCTTTTTACAAAGAAATCACATATCAACACTTGTATGCTCAGGAAGTAACAACAGTTCAGGGTGTTACATGCTTCCCTCCTAAAAAGATTCATCGTCCCGATGATTACATATTCAATTAACCTTCAGGTCAACCAATTTATTAGTTCACAAATCAATGCGACTATTTTCCAACTTGAATAGTTCCAGAAATCAATGTCACAACACATTTTATTCAGCTTTCAATAATGTTTTCCTTCATCTGGCTTTCATAAATACTTAAAAAAATAAGTTCATAAAAGAATGTTTTGTCAACAGATTTCATTCTGTTGAAAAAGAGAAGGAAAAGCAATTTTCATCTCTTCCAGATTTTCCCAAGTTGCACTTTCTTCGTTAAACTGGTCCCACTGGACCTTACATTGTTGTATTTCACGATTTCTTAAATGCAATTGGCGAGTTTCCAGCACTCGTGTGGGTTTAACCATGATTATTCCTGGGTCTTGGACCTGCAAGGAATTCCAATTTAAAACATGTGACAGATCTGAAACGTATTTCTTAAGCAAAGAAATATGGAAAACATCATGCATGCGAGATAAAGCAGGTGGTAATGCTAATCGATAAGCTACAGGATTGATTATTTCAACAATTTCGAAAGGTCCCACGAATCGAGGTGACAACTTGGCAGCCTTGCCAAAAGTTATAGAACTCTTTTTGGGTTTAACATGAAGAAAAACCTTCTCACCAAGCTCAAACCTTCGATCAACCCACTTAAGGTCAGCATAGCTCTTCTTTCTATCCACTGCTTCCTTTAATCGTTCACAAATCAGCTTAACTTGCTGTTCCATTTCTGTGAGAATCTCTGGTCCAATTACCACTCTATCCTCAACACTATCCTAGCTAACAGGAGTTCTACACTTTCTTCCATAAAGTGCTTCAAATGGTGCCATTTTAAGAGATGAGTGATAAGTGTTGTTGTATGCGAACTCAACTAATGGAAGATACTCTTCCCATTTATACTGTTGATCCATGCAATACATTCGTAACATGTCCTCCAACACTTGATTTACCCTCTCGGTTTTTCCATCCGTTTCCGGATGATATGCAGAACTGAATCTTAGTTTCATTCCGAGAGCTGTATTAAGCGTTTGCCAAAACCTTGACATCATTCTTGGATCCCTGTCAGATATAATCAATTCTGGTACACCATGCAATCTGAAAATTTCATGTACGAATCTTTTGGCCAGCACTGGTGAATCATCCTTTAGATTTCCAGCGATGAAATGAGCTACCTTAGTCATTTTATCTACAACTACTAGGATAACATCATGTTTATTCCTGGACATGGGTAATCCTTGTACAAAATCCATGGTTATTACTTGCCATTTGTACTGCGGTATGCTATGAGGATATAACAGTCCAGCAGGGTGCATATGTTCTGCCTTAACCCGCTGACACTCCAAACAATGGGTCACAAAATTTATGACATCCTTTTTCATACCTTTCCAAAAGTATTGTTGTTTCAGATCAGCAAGCATCTTTGTGATACCCGGGTGTCTAGAGAAAGGTGAATTATGAAATTCAACTAACAACTTCTTTCTCAAATCGTTCAACATAGGTACATATACTCTGTTTTCATAACGCAAGATTCCTTCATTATCAAAATGAAAACCTTTATACCTTTCATCATTAGGTTCTGCAGCAAGCGCTGCTTTTACTTGCTGAAAGTATGCATCTGATTCTGAGGCACTTTTTACCTCATCCTTAAACTGAGTTCTTAATGTTATAAGAGCAGAAATGTGCCTCCTACGACTTAGAGCATCAGCTACTCTATTCTCCTTCCCTTTGATATAGCTAATATCAAAATCATATTGTGATAAAAATTCTAACCACCTTCTCTGTCTGGCATTAAGATTAGGCTGAGTAAAAATATATTTCAGCCCTAAGTGATCGGGCCAACTCAAAAGGTTTCCCAAGTAAGTAGTGTCTCCAGACTTGAAGTGCATGAACAATGGCAGCAAGCTCCAAATCATGAGGGGCATAATTCAGCTCATGTAACTTGAGTTTTCTACTTTCATATGCAATGACTTGATCATTTTGTAGCAAAACACCTCCAAGGCCTTCCCGAAAGCATCCGTTACAACAATAAAACTCCCATTAGGGTCTGGTACAGCTAATATAGGTGCGAGAACTCAACCGGTCTTTCGAATTTTGAAATCCGCTTCGCACTTATCATTCCATATGAATTTCTTATCCTTCTTTTGCAATGAAGTTATTGGTGCAACTACTTTAGAAAAATCCTTTACAAATTTTCTATAGTAACCAGCAAGACCCATGAAGCTTCTTACTTCATGCACATTCTTTGGTGCAGGCCACTCAGTTATTGCCACTATTTTTGAAGGATCTACAGAAATTCCTTCTTTACTTATGACATGACCCAAATAGTGAACTTCTGAATCAAAGAAAGAACATTTGGATAACTTACCATACAACTTTCTTTTTCTCAAAATTCCCAAAACTATCTTTAAATGCTCATTGTGCTCCTCAACGCTTTTAGAATAAATGAGAATATCGTCCAAGAATACAAGTACAAACTTGTCCAAATATTCTTGAAAAAATATTGTTCATTAAATTCATAAAGGCTGCAGTGCATTAGTTAATCCAAAGGGTAGAACCGTGAATTCATAATGTATGTATCTTGTTCGGAAAGTTGTTTTATGAATATCTTCCTCTCTAATCCTTAATCGATGATAGCCGATCGAAGATCTATCTTAGAATAAACCGCTGCTCCACGCATCCGATCAAATAGATCGTCGATTCTTGGAAGTGGATATCTATTCTTGATTTTTTCCTTGTTCAACATCCGATAATCAATACACAAATGACCTAAGTGTTCCTTCCTTCTTTTTCACAAATATCACAGTGCACCCCAAGGTGAAACACTTGGTCTAATCAAACATTTTTCAAAAGT
This sequence comes from Taxus wallichiana var. yunnanensis, assembly GCA_018340775.1. Classification (NCBI taxonomy): domain Eukaryota; kingdom Viridiplantae; phylum Streptophyta; class Pinopsida; order Cupressales; family Taxaceae; genus Taxus; species Taxus wallichiana. The sequence continues at coordinate 131,836,351 of CM031234.1, forward strand.
TCTTGCAATACCTTAAGCTCGACTAACTCTGTAGTAGTCATCCGATAAGTTGCTTTGGAAATAGGTTCTGTTCCTGGTTTGATTTCGATGGTGAAGTCAAATTCCCTTTTAGGTGGTAACCCTAGTAATTCCTCGGGAAAAACATCCCTGAAACTTTGTAACAGAGGAAATTGTTTCATACACTCACCATCTTCTTCTGAAGATTCAGATATATTTACTACATAAAGGGTACATCCTTTATTCTTAGCCTTTTTAAGTTGCATAGCTGACAGTTTTCTAACTGAAATTTCCCGTTTCACACCTTGAATCTCTGCTGTTTCTAGCTGATCATCCAAACATTTTATGTTCTTTTCATAGCAATCTACCTTTGCTTTATGGTTAGCTAACCAATTGACACCGATGATAATGTCATACGATCCTAAAGGTGTAACATAGAGGTCAACTTCCGTGGAGAAATTAGGTAAGTCAAGGACTGCCCCAAAAAGACACATACTCACTGTATGAACAGAGTTATTACCATACTGTATAGTCCAAGATTTATCCATTTTTCTAAGTTTTCTTTTAAGTTTAGAAGCAAGTTTATTAGAAATAAAACATTCAAGAGTAGCTCTGTATCAAAAAGAATAGTGACATGTGTGCCAAATAACTTACCTTAACTTCTATAGGTGTCACTTGCTTTTCAGCTTGCTTGTTTACATGCGCTCTGCAAGCAACATGTATCTTATGCTACTGATTCCGATCATCCTTCTTCAAAGGGCACCGATTTACGTAGTGGTCTTTTCCACAATTGTGGCAGCCTCCTACAGTCCCTTTTTAGGCTCAAATTGCCTCCCTTTGTAATTGTCACGTTGTCCTCCATAGGGCTTCTCCCCATTGTTATAATTTTTAGCAAAATTATCCCTTACGTTTCAATGAGGCTTATTTACTCTTCCGCTTTCTTCTTGTTATCTCTTGAAACTTACTCTTGTTTCCAAACTTTTCCATGGTCCCTTTAAGGTGCGAGAGAGGTTGAAGAAGGATTTGCAGCCTTCTTCCGCACTTCCTCTTTATGAGCAGAAATAGCCTTTAATTTCTATTCTTGCCTTATGGCCTTTTCAACAACTTCTTCCATAGTGGTTAGACTGTGAACATCGACCTCTCCCCCTATCACGGGATTCAATCCCATGATGAATTTCCGTATTCTGAACTTCTCTTCAGTTTGATACTGCGGTACATACTTGAGGAGTTTTGTAAACCGCTCCCAGAATTCAGTTACCGTTAGCTTCCATTGAGCTAAGTTCTGGAATTCCGTCATTTTCTAATCATAGAAAAGTTGTGGCAGCCAACGTTGCCTAAAATAGCCTTTAAATTGATCCCAAGTAATATTGGTCTCATCAATATTTAGTTCAACTTTACGGCTATCCCACCACGAAGATGCTTCATGGGAAAGCTGATAGGCTCCCCAAATAGCTTTGGTTTCCTCTGAGAAGTTCCTTATTGCAAAGTACTTCTCCATTTCGCTGAGCCAGTTCTCAGCTCCATCTCCTAATGTGGTGCCATCATACTTAGGTGGGCTTATCCTTTTATATCATTAGTGAGTTCTACTTGCCAATCTAGCCTTTTTGTTTTCTGGGTTGGACAGTGCATTCCCAGCATTAACATCAACACCCATATTGGGGTTGTCCTCAGGAGGTTGATGATTTTATTATCAGCTTCTTCATCCTCCTCATTTCCCATCACCTAATGTTCAAGTACAACTAAATGATCTCTTGTGTCCAACAGGGCAGCAAGGATCTCATCAAGTTTCTGGGTTGTTTCCGCCCCTCCATCAGGTGGAGCATTATTCACAACATTCCCCCTTGTTCTACCCATTTTCTGTTACAAGAAAATTCAGGTTCTCATCAGATTATGGACACAATAGGCCCAAGAGCTGCAACCTTCAGCTCTGATACCAAGATGTAACATCCTCATTTTATACATTAGAACAAGTCAAAAAAAAATTTGATAAATGCTTCCTGGTTCTAAATACATAATTTAGAACTCACAAATCAAATAACCATTCATATAACAGATAACCATATGTAGCTGTAATGACTCGGAGTACCTCCGATCTATTCATTCCATGACTCGGTAATCCACCGATCTATTCATGAGTAATAAGAGTTGGCATTTTTATTTAACACATCACTCTTGCGGTTCTTTTCCCTATTCTAGGATTCACAATGATCTCATCCAAGGAACCTAACCGAATAATCATGTTACCATTATTCATCGGCATCTCATCCCTTAGACCGTGTGACTCGGGACAACGCAATCAAGAAATTGCGATACTTTGGCCAAAGATTTGAAACATACTACTTATGTCTCGTATTCCTTAACGGCATACTCGTCAATCTGAATACGTCCTTCACCCCATTCTTATGTTATGTAGAATGTCTTATACCGACTTCTGTCAGTCCCTCCTATCCCCAGGTTAATCACTCGGGAACGGATTAGTAAGGTGACAACGTTATATGGATGCACTCGAGGACTAGGGATAAGATGACATACTGGGTCAACCCTAGTTAAACCAATGTGTCATGATACCCCGAGTCTCCTAGGCAGCCATATAATGTGACCACATTCCTAATCGGTCCCAAAGTAACTTGCTCGAGTTAAAGGTGTAAATCTTAACGATCAATGCAAAGGGTGTCGTCATAAGTCACCTGCATTGTTGTATCTTCGAGAAGATCCTAATCTTCTCGAAGGTACAGCCCTGCAGTTGACTTGTGCCATCAACCTTTAAATCCGCCTCGAAAAGATCTACTTATTAATAAGCGTTACGCGCATTGAGTTAAATCATATTAAAAGACGTTCCCCTAAGGTTAGCCTTTCCCGATCCCTGGATTCCTCATCTTTGAATGACCTTTCACAATAAAACCCATTACACAGAGAAGTTATTAAGGCCAAGGTCTCATCAAGGAGTTCATAGAATATGCATAATTCTAAATCAACGAAATTGGACAATAACTCATAAACTTCACACGAGATTGCCAACAGAACCCCTTTTTGGTTTATTTCAGTTCTCATTACTGAATTTATATCTTACTTATAAGTATCAAAATATGATGATTAAGAATCCAATTAAATGTTGTCCTGGCTTAATCAAGACTAGGATTTAACAATTTAATTCAGCTTGTTTAGCGTCCTGCTTAGGTTTATTTTAACCCTAGTTTCCAGTAAGACAGTGATCTATATTTCAATTTAGCTTTAGATAGAACACACTAGAATTGCTAAACAATCATAAGTACTCAGTCACATATTCTTGCAAGATTACATTGATAATCACAAAGGTCTCCAAATTATACAATAATAACAATGCTCTCAAGATATTTGAACCGAAGAAGGTCAAACTATCAAGAAAAGAATACAAACACATAAGTAACAAATATCAATTTCCATTCCTTTCAGAACTAATCAAATACATTTTTTTTTTTTTTGCATTCAGCATACTTGATACAACACTCTACGGAAAAAGAACATCTTCTCCCATCTAGTACATTTAGAAAATCAAGCTGTATTTTAACTTAAAATCAAATTAAGCAATCTGATTATCCTATCAGATCTGCGTGCTTTTACCACCTACGGCATCCATCTGCAAAAATTGTCAACATGGGTCAGTTCGATGAACTGAGCATGATAAGCACTAACTCTTAAAACAATTGCAATCCATCAATTGTTTTCATTAAACACCTGTTTAAATGAGATCAATTCACCCAACAAGTAAACATATATCATCAAAATATAAGGGATCAAGAAGAACGAAAGTATCTGAGACAACTATTCATCTGAATCCCCAGGACAACAAACATCAGACAGATCATTACATTCATCATAGTAAAATGAATATCATAACAACCCATGATTCCAGCAGTAGTTAAAACAGTTCCAACAGTTAGATAAAAATATATCAACATATACTTTACAACAGAAGAGAAAGAAAACGAGTCATTCATATTTCCCTTCCAATCATGCTCATGACTATACCGTCTCCTTAAGAGTAAGCACTCACCTTATACGCATGCGAATAAGTCAAACGAGACCATAAGAAGAACCACAGTTTTGTTAGAATTGGATTATAACAACTTCCTGTAGCCTCCAAGAAATACAGTAGATTTCGCGCCAAGACAGTAATGAAAATCTATTAACAGACCCACATAACCTTCCATACAATCAACAAATGAGAAGAGTATCCAATGTCATCGCTTGTCGAGGTACAAAATCAGCTCTTGAGTTCAGTCAAGCTCAAGACTGGATATTCATAATATTAGAAGACGTAACTATGCACAAGCATGACTACAAATCCACCCAGCAACGTACAGCTCAATCTCATCCCAACTAAAACTCTGCGAGGACTTAGTTTCCAGGGCCGTAATCAAAACAACCTTTTTATCACAGTCAACCAAGAGGCTCAACAACATTAAAACAAATGATGTTTTCCCTATGCCTATGTAGTGATATTCGTACTGAATCCACACAACACGCATAGCTTCAAAAACTGGAACAGAATTTAAAATAACACAACCATGACTAACAAGGAGTCTTTTTCCAGGAAACAATTTCAACAAGGTCTCAACCAAGTAAGTTATGAAAAGAAAACTCTTCCTTTACTTTCCCCAACAACAGACAGAAGGAACACGAGAAATTAAAATAAGTGTCCGAATGTTATACATGTATAGCGAAGGTTAAATCAAAAATCAAGCCACTTCGCATCATTTCAATTCTCTAACTGTATCCATACCACTAATGCTCTAAACAGGCTTATACTGAAATTGATTTCATGAGACCACGACTCAAGAATTTCACAACAAAGTATTCACAACCGAGAAAATTCAGAAGGAAAAACATAATATACGCCTCCGTGATAAAAAAAGAGGTCTTACACATGTGATATTTTACAAATAAACTTCTATAGAAGCCGCTATACAATATGAATGCATTTTAATGATAATATTCACTGCTTCGTGCCTTTACAAATGCAAAATACTTGGTTAAGTAACAAGGATTCCAACCGAGCCCACAAAAACAATGTCCGCTCTCGCCATTACACAGAGAGGAAAACATATCATATGCATCTATGGTTTAAAAATAAGCCGAACCCAAGTAATATTCTCCATCAGAAACTCCTTGAAGTCAAAATACTATCAACTCAAGTATTCAATAATAAGATGCATTCGCAACTGTACTTCCTCAGAAAACAATACGTATTTTCTTTAATGAAGTTCAACAGCACCAATAACGTATAATACCCACGACATATCATATACAGAAGTTGGTATATCATGCACCTTCAAGAGTTTCAACAGTATCCGTCTCAACAAGTGAAAACAACAAGGTATCGACTGAATCGAACAAGAAAACAATGCATGAACTCCCACAAGCCAAATTCATGTATTTTTCCTAGCAAGCATTTCTTCAATTCCAACCGAAATGCAAAACCAAACAAGATAGAGCAACAAAGGCATTAACAACAAGTATCAATAAGAAACTGTGTACCATCAAGAGAACAATTCATGGGCTCTCACAGAAGCCCATTACACATTCTTGCATATATATATTTCACAAAATAAATCCGGAATGCAAAACACCAAGAAACATTATAATAGTTCGAAAAATAAAATACACCCATCAAGGTTTAAATTGAAAAATCAAACCAGCGAGAAGATACAGTGACAAAATCACACAAGGCTACCATATAAATCATCTAATTCCAAAAATCATCTGAACAGAGTTGTTCTAATGAAATCATTTGAAAGGGAGTAATATTTTTAAAGGTTGGGGCCTAACATGCCTGGTTATTTGCTTAAAATTTCGAAGCAGACCACGGAAAGAGCTCGAACCTTCTCCTCCTTTTCCAAGTTAGAGCCACCAACAAAAATTTTCTATTTCCATGACATATATATTTTCCTTGCCAGAGGAAAGAGCTAGTTACGCTCATACTTGCCATGCAACACCAAGAAGACTCAAAAGTGCGAAGAACCAATGAATGCAGCAGAAGAAGGAAAACCGGAGCGCATGCAAAACCCAATAAACTATTAACTTTCCATTTTGCATGCTTCTCCATGAAATCCGAGCTCGAAGACCGATTCCATAAATGGCATTTACTCCCAATTTCCCGCTCAATCTCCACTGCCACCGACTGCCATAGTTGGCGATGGACAAATGCACACCAAAGACCGTATCCAACTTTGGCGACCTGCCACGTCGGCTCTAGTTAACCGCTTTAAAAACCTCCACCAAATTACCTGTCCCTCATGCTTATCCATGCATTTAATAACATAGAAACTGCCGCCCATGGTTCGCACCTTTCCATATGTCCCCTTTTCTTGCTCAATAGTTAGGTTAGTAACTTAGGTTAGGATTTAGGATAACACCTAGTCTAACCTCATAGCACATAGATACTAACTTAAAACATTAGCTCTTAGCCTAGGTCTAGGTTAGATTAACACTAATCTAACCCCTAGGTTATAGTTTAGTTTTAGGTTACTAACATTAATAATTCCAGTTAGGTCTAACATTTCATATGCTCAGAAAAAGAACCTACAACATACATTCTCAAACAGGGTTCACTCCTGTACTGCCATTAGGCTACAGAATTATATGTAACTGAATTATTACCTGGTCCATGATCAAGACCTTCTAGATATATCACGATATCGGGAACCAATCCATTTAACATGATCAGCCTGAGTTATACTCCGGACTAGCTTATTCAATGCATCCAGACCTTGCAACCTGCGTAAGGTCTATAATTTTAATTCATCACGAATAAACTTAAAGCATCACTTGGATCAATACCACTGATCCAAGGCTAGGTCTTATAGATGGATAACTCCATAATTCATTCCGAGGTCAGATTAAACTCAGGTGTAAAATGAAAGAAATAAAAGAGTCCAATCATATTCCGACTCAGTCAAAGATCTGCAATCTGCAAAGAAGATACAGTACATATCAAGCATGACTTCTCAATCAAAGGAACACATCCTTTTTACAAATAAATCACATATCAACACTTGTATGCTCAGGAGGAAGTAACAACAGTTCAGGGTGTTACATAAGAAGTGACTCTAAGAACGTGTGAGCTTTTACTCCCTAAGTAGAAATGGCTATTAAAGGTTCCTCGAGCTATTCGAAAGGTTCATTCTGAAGCATCTAAAATTTTCTGAGTTAATTGATGAATATCAACGTCTCCAAATTCCTAGAGTCATTTATAGATTCAGAGATACCATGGCCACCTCCATTTTGTTCATGCAACAAAATCCTATGCAGGGCAACCCATTCCTCCTTGACATCACTAGCCTAAGTTAAAATACCCAAACCCGTTGTCCTGATACAATGACCCTTCACTGGTCATCAACCCAACCGATGATATATTCGACCCCAGTCTCAAAAAAAGGCCTAAATATTTAAGAGAAGCAACATGTGCTAGGTTCAACCTTCTGGGAGACTCTGAGTCATTCAATTCTAGGACCTAGAGCACAACTCTTGCCCAATATATGGTTCCTCTTGCACACCCATGTGCAAAACTCATACTGAACATGTGTGGCATGTTTCAACTCGAGATAACCACATAATCCAGGGCCAAAATATAGCTGTAGTAATTACACCAAAGGCTATCAGGGACATGTTAGCCCTAACCTATGATCAAACGGTCAGTTTCTATAATATAGTTAAACTTTGAACTGTATGGACCCAGTGTTAAACAAAGGCCACTTTCCTCACCAAGGATTTGAGGCTTGTTGGTTATGGATCCTAATAGCGATGGGGGTTGCAAGGAGGGCCACATTTTATATGTATTTATGCATTGTGAAATCTAGACCATTCCTTATTATGTCACAGATCTAACGGGTGGTTTTCTATGTTTCCCTGAAATGATAAAAAACCTAATATCTTTAAAGGGTCGTTATGTATGAGGCTCATTGTATTAGTGGCGAACTCTGAGAGAGTGTTTAGCTAGACTAAATAAAAGGATTGGATTTTTTTGGTGGACGTAGCCAATTTTGGATGAACCACATTAAATATGTGTCTCTTGTTCTATTGCATTCTTTTTTGTTTTATCTTTTCTGCATTATTCATTGGATGCTTGTTTATCTTTACAACTGGTATCAATCAAAGCAAGGTTTGAGATTTATTTTTGGTAGTATAATCATAGAGGGATTTCTTTTTAGTGGGAGAAGTAGAAATGGCATATGATAACAAGTTCAAAGTTGATAAGTTTGACGGACAAAATTACCAACTATGGAAAATGCAGTGGAATATTACCTGTATCAAAAGGATCTATACCTACCGTTTGGAGGTGAAGAAGTAAAACCATCAATCATTTCGATGAGGAGTGGAAGGTTCCAGATAGGTAGGCTCTCGGTGTGATTCGATTGAGTCTAATATTGTCCATAGCTTCAAATATATCACGGGAAAAGAGTACGATAGAGTTGATGAAAAACCTAGCTAATTTATATGAAACACCTAGTGCATCTAATAAATTTTATTTAATGAAAACATTTTTAATCTACAAATGCAAGAAAATATATATGTATCTAGTCATCTTAATGATTTCCACATATTATAAATCAGCTAGATTTAGTTAATATCCCATTTGATGAGGAGGTTAGAGAATTATTATTCTTGTGTTCTTTGCCAGAAATTTGGGACAACTTAGTAATGGCAGTTAGTAATACATCATCTACTTCTCTTAAATTTGAAGATGTAGTCAGTGTCATTTTAAATGAGGAAATGTGCAGGAAAAGTACAGGGGAAAATTCTTCTTCTGGAAATGCATTGAATATGGAGAGTAGAGGGAGGAGCAATGAGAAATCAAAGAGTAAGGCTCATGGGAGATCTAAATCAAAGATGGGAAGATCCAAATCTAGGAGTAGAGGCATTACTTGCTGGAACTATGGAAAGAGAGGACATGCCAAAAGGATTGTTGATTCAAAGAAAATAAAGAAAACCATCCTACATGTATTAAAGAGGAAAATACAATAGGTAATATTGTTCGGATGCTCTTATAATTTCTCTTGATACTAGAGTAGAATCTTGGGTTATAGATTCGGTGCCTCTTTCCATGCAACCCCTAATAAGGGCTATTTTAAAGAGTATGTCTAGGGAAATTTTGGATGAGTTTATTTGGATGATGATGAGTCGTACAACATTGTCGAGAAAGGTAATGCACACCTGAAATTACAAAACGGAAATACATGGATATTGAGAGACGTGAGGCATGTACCTAGCCTCGGAGAAATATCATCTCTGTAGGACAGTTGGGTGGTGAAGGTTGCATAGTCACATTCACTTCAGATTCTTGGAAGGTTTCCAAGGGTTCCCTGGTAGTGGCACGGGGTAAGAAAGTAGGCACTCTTTATTTATCTACTTGTATATCTAATTCTTCTACCATATTGTCTACTTTAGATGAGGATGCCAACATGTGGCACAATAGATTGGGACATATGAGTGAGAAGGGCATGAAAATTCTACAGGAAAAAGGTAAGCTTTCTAGTTTGAAGCAATTGGACTTAGAGTTTTGTGAGCATTGCATTTTTGGGAAACAAAAAGAGTTAGATTTCTCAAGGCAGGGAATACCAAGAAAGAGTAAAAGTTCTGACTAGTTCATACTGAGACATGTGGGGACCGGCCCATGTTGCATCTCATGGTGGATATTTGTATCGTATCACATTCATGGATGATACCACAAGGAAGGTATGGGTATATTGCATTAAGCATAAGTCGACGTCTTTGATACATTTAAGAAATGGAAAGCACTTATTGAGAATCAATTTGGTTCTAAATTGAAATATTTAAGATATGATAATGGTAGTGAGTATTGCAATAATAAAATTAATTATTATTGTTCCTTGAACAGATTCGTAGAGAGAAAACATTTCCCAGGACTCCACAGCAAAATGGTGTTAGTGAGAGGATGATTAGAACAATAATGGAGCATGCACAGTCAATGAGATTACATGTGGGGCTACCTCTTCTTTTTTTTTTCGGTAGAGGACATAGATATTGTTGTGTACTTAATCAACTGTGGGCCTTTGAGTGCAATAGATTGAGGAATACTTGAAGAATCTGGACCAGAAAGAGGTAGACCTTTCATTTTTAAGATTATTTGGTTTAGAGGAATTTGTGAATGTTAATAAAGAAAACAGGAAGAAATTGGATTCAAAATCCAAATGTTTTACATTCATAGGCTATGGCTCCAATGGTGATTATGGATTGCAATTTTGGGATCTAGATGAATCTAAGATAATTAGGAGTCGTTATGTTGTTCGGTGTGAAAATAGAATGTACAGTGATCAAGTACATGATGAAAAAAACCCCAAGGAAGAATTGGTTGAGGATATAACTCCTAAAAATGAAGTCTTGGGTGGAAAATATCCACCTACAGGTAACAAGGTTGTGATTGTGTAGGCCGAGCACGACAGTAGTTTCGGCATCGACACCTATGTCATAAATTCAAGAAAATGTGCAGCAAGAAAATAATGATCTCGTGACACCTCTATATTTGGTAATAAGGTCACAATGTATTAGTAAACCTCTAGAAAGATTTTCCCCTACTTATTTGTTACTAATATATATTGGTGGGCCGAGATAGCTTTGATGAGGCAATGCAGGTGGAGTCCACTAAGGAGTGGGAGTGTGGCATGAATGAGGAGATGAACTCCTTGGAGAAGAACCAAACATGGGATTTAGTCAAATTTTTTTGCAAAGAGAGTACTACCAAAAAAATGGGTTTAATGTGTGAAAAAGAAGGTGGATAGAAAAGTTACAAAGCAAGGCTTGTAGTGAAGGGGTATGAACAAAAGAAAGGTATCAATTTTGATGAAATTTTTCGTCTATTGTAAAGATGTCTTTCATTCGTACTATATTATGTTTAGTTGATGTTGAATATTTACACTTAGAGAAACTTGATGTCAAGACAGAATTTCTCCATGGTGACTAGGAGGAGGACATTTACATGTAGCAACCACTTGGATATGAGGTGAAGGGTAAGGAGAAATTGGTTTGCAGGTTGAAGAAGAGCCTATACGGGCTCAAACAAGCTCCCCGGAAATGGTATCTAAGGTTTGATAGTTTTATGCATGAGCATGGTTTTACTAGATGTCAATCAGATCATTGTGTGTACTTTAAATGGTTGGATAGTGGGAGCTACATTATTCTTCTGTTATATGTAGATGATATGCTTGTAGCAGGGTCTAATATGTAGGAAATTGCAAAGCTTAAGGAAAATCTTGCACAAACATTTGCAATGAAGGATTTGGGTAATGAAAAAGGAAATCCTTGGTATGCAAATCAAAAGGGACAGAAAAAAATAAGAAATTGGTTTTGTCTCGGGAGGACTATGTAGAAAAGGTGTTAAAGAGGTTTTAGATGCGAGAATGAAAAACCAGCTTATACACCGTTGGTGGGCATTTCAAATTAAGTAAAGATCAATTCCCAACAACACAAGAGGAAAAATATTATATGGCACGGGTTCCTTATTCTTCAATAGTTGGGAGCCTCATGTATGCCATGGTTTGTACCAGGCCAGACATTTCCCAAGTAGTGGGAGTTGTTAGTAGGTATATGGAAAATCGAGTAAAGCACACTGGAAGGAAGTCCAGAGGATTCTCAAGTACTTGAGAGGGACCAGTAGTAGGAACTTGTGCTTCAGAGGGTCATATTATACTTTACAGGGATTTGTGGATTCAAATATGGTAGGAGATGTGGATAGCAGGAGGAGCACTACTGGATATGTGTTTATAGTTGGTGGTGCGGTAGTGAGTTGGATCTCAAAGTTTAGAAGGTAGTTTCCCTATCTACTATAGAGGTAGAATATGTTGCAACGAATGAGGCAAGTAAGGAAATGTTATGGATGAGTAGGTTCATAGAGGAGTTTGGTAAGGAACAAGGGGATTGTAAGTTACATAGTGATAGTCAAAGTGCAATTCACCTAGCAAAGAACTCGGCCTTCCATTCAAGAACCAAACACATTCAACTAAGATATCACTTCATACAACAAGTGTTGGAGGATGGGAAGCTTGAGTTGGTGAAGATTCATACAGATGATAATCCTACTGATATGTTTACTAATCCAATGAAAAAGGAGAATTTGGATTTGCATTCAACTTCTATGGGTCTTCAAGATTGATCTTGAAGTGGAAGAAACAAGCTAAGAAGAAAATTCCAAGCAGGAGCTGTAGTGGTGGAGTTACAGAAATCAGTCTCCAAGTGGGAGATTGTTGGTTGTGGATCCTGATAGTGATGGGGTTACAAGGAAGGATTCACCCCCTTATAGGGTATGGGGAGGATGGCCCCCCGACGGGGTTCGGGGCAGCGTGCCCCAATGGGGGTTCGAGGGCAGCACCCCCATAAGCCACATTTTATATGTATTTATGCATTTTGAAATCTAGACCATTCCTTATCAAGTCACAGATCTTACGGGTGGTTTTCTACATTTCCCGAAATGATAAAAACCCTAATATCTTTAAAGGTTATTTATGTATGAGGCTCATTGTATTAGTGGTAGAACTATGAGAGTGTTTAAATGGGTGAATAAAAGGATTGGATGTTTCGGTGGACATAGCCCATTTTGGGTGAACCACATTAAATTTTTGTCTCTGTTTCTATTGCATTATTTTTGTTTTACATTTTCTACATTATCCATTGCATGCTTGTTTATATGTACAACTGGTATAATCCTAAGAAGGCTTCTAGACACTAGTGCTTTAGGGATTTCAAGTTTCCCCATTCCCTTAAAATCTCTTATGCCTGATGCTCAAGATGCATGTTCTATGTTGGCTTTTATTTTTAGGCAGGACTTTAACAAAGGCATTGAGGATTGGTAGATGGCGGCTTTGTTCTAGATGAGGATTTTTATCCGTAAGCAAACATATAAATTTGATTTCATGGAGGTCATCATGGGTTCAATTTGTGAGCAACTCAGTCATTTCTCAATGGCATCCACCTTTAGGTATTCGTCTTTTCTTTTCCATCTCATCTTATACCAAAATGCTCAATATTTTGGCCAGTTTATGACTCTGACCTTGTGGGATACGAAGTAAATCCCCAAAATATTATCTTGATATCTATGTGGACCCATGTATTGTCTCATTCTTCAGATGTCTATGAATTTTTCAATGCTTTTGTGGAGCCTCTTTTGCTAGAGCTTGATCCTGAAGGGATAAATAACAGAATGAATGAATCTACATGGTCTATCTTCTCAGACCCATTACACCCCTTTGACTACTTCTTTTCTAGAGGTCATTCCATGATTCGGGTCCACGGATTCAGGGGTGAATCCTTCATGCTCCCAAGGATTCTCACACCATGGATTGTAGGTCTCGAAGTCACCAAACAACTTGTACTCTAGACACGGAGGTCGGCTCTATTTGTAGACACCAAATTTGTGTCTTACGACACCGTGTGCCCCGCATCTCATTTCGCAACCTAACCTCACCACCTAAACCTTGCACAATTATTTATTAATTACCTTATAATTAATAAATCCACATTTTCAAACCTGCCACCTCATTTTGCCACCTCATCATGACCTAGCCCTAATCCTAAACTAACCTAATTAAGACCTATAACTTGGTCTACATCCACACCCATGACTAATTACCCCTCACCCACACCAAAACCAACCTAATAATGACTTGACCAAGCCCACAACTAATCTCTCGGGAGAAAAGGAGGGAAAGTTGGCTATTTTACTAAAAATAGCCCACTTTGACTTAACCGACATCGGTTCCTACTCGACCGCCGTCGGTTACGTAACCGCCATTGGTTCCCTGTAAATGACCTCCCCCAACCAAAAACAAAGGATCTGGAATTCATTTGGAAAAACGATCCGAAATTCACTTGGCAGAGCGGAGACAAGTGAAGAAAAGAGAAGAGCATCGAGCCGAAGACTGCAACCGAGCCACTGGATTATCACCCCTGTTCAAGCATTGGAAAAGACTGAGGATAGCTTCATCAGCTCGTTTTCCAATACCAGATCATCCCAACTGAGCCTTACTGTCACTACCACATTCCTTGGACCTGAATCTTCATCAAGGACGAGTAAGTAGTGTCTGGTATGTTTCTAAGCACCATTTCTTGAGCCTTTTGATTGATAGTAATTATAAGCTCACTCCTAGATCTACCACCTGCCAGCACCCTGCACTTAACCTTCATCCATACATCCTTGTATTGCCCAGAAGATAGTTTTATCACACTCTGAGTCTTCCCCGTCATCTCACTATTCCCCTCAGCCATCCACCAGTCTTAATAACCCCACAATCACCCTGCAACCAACCTCTATCTAGAAGTGCCTAGATTACTGACCCTACCGGTGTCGGTTATCCCCTACCGGCAGCGGTTCTCTAACCGCAGTCGGTTATCCAGTGACCGGCATCGGTCACTGTGACTTATACCCAAAACCTTCCTCTCACCTATTTGTCTCCTAACAACCTCAGATCCAGTCTGGTTTATCCCTGTAACTCGACCTGAATGTATCAATGACCATTGACCAAACAAACAACGTGACGTTTTATTATCGGTAGTTTAGTCTCTATTGCTTGGTAACGAGGTACCTAAATCGTGATTTCACAATAGCTTCTTTATTATCATTTGTGTTAATTCGTATTAAAAGGGGAACTGACCACCTTCGAAAGGAAGTCTAATATTTCCTGGGCCCAAGGCAGTTCCCTCATTTATTGTCTAACTAAAATCTGGTGGTCTTGTATTCTTACTTGCAGGTAGTCCTTCCCAGACAAAAAGGAGTTCTTTGCAATCGATCTGATCTCTCTCTCTCTCTGATCGCGCACACCCTCTCAACATTCAATAGGTATTCCTCCTAGCCCTAACCCTTATCTGTTTCTCAAAAGAATGAAAGGATAGAAGCAACTCTATTCCAGGAATGGAAACATTCTGTGTGAAACATTTTGGCACGCCTGGTGGGACCCATTTTGGGTTGCTTTCTTTCTTGCTTGCTTTCATATAGGGAGCACATTTGCTATTTTTTTTATTTTTTTTTCTTCTAAAATATTCACAAGATATTTTGTTATTTTTGGTAAAAGAATTTTTCTTGCTTTCACATCTTTGCATTAGTGAAAGTCATCTTCTTTGCTTCATCGAATATCATTTTCGATTTGGGTTTAAAACATGTGCATCACATTCTTGCTTGTTGTTTTCAATTCTAGTGAATGTAAATTAAGTAACAGGTTGTACATGTGGGGGTGATATCCACGGTATTGACAAGAAATTAATCTTACTTTCACTGCACAACACATACCGAATCACATCATAATTAACACAACAGCTCAAACATCCCCCTTTTCTGCGGTATTCCTCCGCCCGATTGAGGTAACCTTATAAGCCAAAACAAACTTGACATTTCCCCTAGGTATTTTGTTTAGGATTGACATCATTTTACATCTAAGGCATAAGCCCAAAGTGATTAAAACTAATCCTAGGGTTAGTCTGTTAATTTGCTTGTGCATCTTGCTTGTTTTTAGTTCTGTTTCTCTGTCATACACTGTTTCGTGATCACTTGAACATTTTGGTAGGTATACTAATCATTATCAATCCCAAATCAAGAACTTCTTACACTTCTTACACCGGTCCTATTCTACCGACATCGGTTGACTTACCGACGCTGGCTCTGATCGACCGACATCGGTTACTGACCGATATCGGTTTTGTCTTACATAGTTCCAAAACCAACAACCTACCAATTCCAACGTTTTGTTGCTGATTCTGTTCCATTCGATAGATTACATCCTGCTATGTACTCTTGTCCATGGTTGTTATCACTTGAAACAAGCCACGACCATGGTTTCACATGCCTACTCCATACATTTTCCCGAATCACCCCTTTACATCCTATGGGAATCCTACGGACACCAGCGAGGTTCCCAAAATCCTTGTCGGAGATAAGGAATTTGTGAAATTTTTGGACGTTAATCCTAGCGCCTGTATAGTAC
Source organism: Taxus wallichiana var. yunnanensis (assembly GCA_018340775.1). Taxonomy (NCBI): domain Eukaryota; kingdom Viridiplantae; phylum Streptophyta; class Pinopsida; order Cupressales; family Taxaceae; genus Taxus; species Taxus wallichiana. The sequence continues at coordinate 131,852,313 of CM031234.1, forward strand.
TATTTGTCTCATGCCCCTAACCGTACACCCAATGGGAAACTCCTTGTTGGCATTCCTATTAGTATATCCACTCACTTAGCTCCTTCCCCACCCGATAACTCGCCTTGCCTTCTTCATCCTTAGCCCCGTCTCCTAGCTCGGTGGCTTCGGGGTTCATACGGCATGATTGGCTTTCCTTTGGTTAACTGGGGCCCAAAATATCATTACCGCTTGGCTTGCTCCTACCTCGTCTCTCTCACAGGCTGCTCCTTTCATAACTTTCTCTCTCCCCGCCACCTATCCACACAAGCTTTCCTTCTCAAGCTCCGCCCACCTTTTCATTTCCACACACATATCCAAAGTGACTTCAACATCTTATATAGGACATCCCTATTCGGTTGTCTCAACATATTCATACTCAATACCTTATCAACATTTAACCCCACCATTGTCTAGTGGTGGCCCTTGGCCCAATCCTCCTCCGTTTATGGCAACCGCACCATCATCTCATCCAACCACCGATTTAATCAAACAAATGATGGACAAGATGAAAAATACTGGAGGCTTCGTTTGAGAAGTCGTAGCACCCTGACATACGAACAAGTTTGTTGGGAGCCTATTCATCCTTTTTTTCCCCTTCATTCATATCCTCCTTAATGGGAATTACCAAAATTTACTCGTTTTAATAGTAAGGAGGATCCTCAACAACATTTGCGATCATTTAGACATGCCTGTTACATGATTGCTCATGACGATGCCTTACTACTCCGCACCTTTCCCATGTCCTTATCAGGACCCACCTTGGAGTGGTACAGTGCTTTAACCCAGCACTCAATCTTCTCTTTTAACTAATTAGCCCAATCTTTCTTGGATCATTTCTCCATTAACATTCCCAAGAAATTATCTATCACCAACCTCTATGCCATCCGACAATTTGAAGACGAATCTATCGCAGATTTTGTTGGATGATGGCGGGGCCTTATCAACCAACTTACTTATGCCTTACCTCAGGCTGAACTTATCGAACTCTTTACACGGGCCTATGCTAAGCACATTTCTCCTACCCTCCAAATTCAAACTTTCCACACCTTTGATGAGGCCTTTACTATGGCTCAAAACTAGAGATTCGAGCCTTAGAGGAAGAGAAATTGCGGTTGTGCAACAAAAACCCTAATTTCCAAACCCAAGACTCCACCAACAAACCTAACACCACCAATCCTCATGCATCAACTACTTCGAAATCAAAAGGAGTTGTACACGCGGTGATGGTCAAATCCCAAACACCATCTAATACCCCGCCAAAAACCACCTATAAGTATAAAGTCGAGCCCATCAATTACACTCCCTTGGGAGAAACTTATGGTGTCATCTTGGAAAAATTGCTCAAAGCAGGAGCTATTACCTTACCTCCTATTAAACCTCACTCTGGGTTTGATTCCACCCGCTATACCTTCTCGGTACAAGAAAATGACTTCTGTAACTTTCACTGCGTGAAGGGACACAGTCAAGAAAATTGTAAGATGTTGAAAAATATAGTGCAAGAAATGGTTGATGCAGGGGATATAACCCTTGATAATCCTAATGCCCCTGTTAACCGAAATTTGAAAATCTTCAACAAACCATTCCCGAACCACTCATCTAACAGTAACATAAACCAAGATATCTTAGCCGAGGAGAGTGTTCATGAAATCCATGCGGTCTTCAACTCCCAACCAAAATCTTCTATTGAGGAAATTCTGAATCAAGCCTCTTCACTAATGTAGGGACCCGAACCCCCTTCACCACCATCAAGACAAGACAAAATCCTTTCCATTCCTTTACCCATAAAGGAATTAACCACCCAGAGTTCTCTTCTCACAGATGAGCCTTCTTACACCACATCCTTGCAAGACTATGAGCAGATGTTATCTAACTTATCTATTTCCCAAACATCTCCTTCTACCACTCTTGTTGTACAAGAGGAAGGCTTGCCACTTTTTTGTCATCCTTAGATGAGAAACCCCTTGAACCGACATCACCAAATTCTTTAATCATGATGGATCCTCTCAAACATGCCCTCCTACCTATTAGTTCTTCATCGCCTAAATCTTTTCAGCGACAGTTGACCTCTTAACGCCCATTGATACAATGCCTCATTTACCCCCGTATCACACCCACAGTGGACCAGAATCACAACCCACCTTTCTTCCATACAAAAGTTCCTATTCACACGTGAGGATTGTCGCACCTCAGAAGATAGACGAGTCGTATGGGAATGTTTGAGTACACCATATTCTACTCAAATGCAGATGACCAATCCAGACGCCTCTACCATATACCCGAAGTGTTTACAAAATCTCAAAATGCCTATGTCCTCATCTTCACCCTCCTCATCTCTACCAAATACCTCATCCACCTTTACTAACCTAACCAAACCTTTCCCTACGCTTGGGACTCTACCAATACTCACCTAACACACCCACCTAAACGGTTAGATTTATCCAAAAAAAAAAAGTCATCCATCCACCTAAGAGACAAACTCGATCCCCTAAAGCCCAAGTCCAATCTATGCCTCTGTCACAACTAAAACCCTTGCCGTCACACTGCCTTCTATATTAGGACCTCACCCCTCCACCTTCCCTCAATACATCATACCTCTTGCATTTTCTTTAAAATGACCTGCATCTTCTACACCCATACAGAGATCCATGGGTGTATCAACACCGTCACCCCAAGTATCCTGTCCACCTATCAACCCTAAACAAACTCCATCATCAAAGGATTTATTTACTGTCACTCCTCTTTCTCCGTGGTTGTTTTCACTGCTACCCGTCATCGACTAGCTAAACATAACCTGTGCTAAAGAAGCCACGTTTAGTTAAATCCAATTATCAAAACCCTTGGCTAAGCCACCACCGCGTGCGAATCAACCATACCTATTCATTACCGAAACCCACCCAGTCAATAGCCTCATCTTCCTCTGACTTTGACCCGCTCAAAGGGTCTTACGCCAAAATCCTTGCTATGTTGGTGGAGAATGCGACCATTTCCCTACCCCCACTTAGACCCTATGATCCATCTAAACCTCGACCTATAGGTTATGATGAGTCTAAAATCTGCGCTTACCACCGCACACCAGGACATGATGTAGAGGGATGCAAAGCGTTGAAATCTATACTTTTCGTCAGTCACCTCTCTCGGATAGAAAGGTTAAGAAAGACAACTTACGAAGGAGAAACCTTTAGCTTCAATCCCTCTCCTATACCACATGTCCCCTCCTCACCAAGATCTATCATTATTACAACCCCACCTTGTAGATCAAGAATTTCGCGCTTGTTACCTGTCCAAGTTAATGCACCAAACTAAACACAAAAAACCTGAAAAACTCCAATGAAATTGATACCTGATGGACAAGATCCGAAGATGTAGATGGATGAGGAAGCCGATGTAGATAAGACGGGCGCACACGAACAATTCACACAATAGATCCGAGTAACCTGCAAGACACCGATGCTTGACAGAAAAAGACCACGTTAAAAGGTATTTAGGTGGACTGCCCGAGAAGTGGGTCCGGGAAGCGATAAGCTTCCTCATGGATGTCAGTCCACATTTTTAATTAAGCAGAGAAGCATACATGATAAAAGATGTACGTAAAGACTAGATTTTCTGATTACAGTAATGAAACAGAATCTAAACAAGACAGAAAGCAATAGAAAATAGGAAACTATGAAATAAAGCTGGATTTGTGTTACCTGTGTCCTTTTACCTGTCTGCAGGATGATCGGCGTCGATTATGTATAATCGGCGTCGACTGATGTGATCGGCGTCGGTTATGAAGAATCGGCGTCGACTGAATAAGATCGGCGCCGATCGGAAGTAGATCGGCCAATCGGGGACAAAGTGAAAGATTCAAAATCGAAAGTGAAGGCCGATCGCCAACGTCTCGCATGGATGTGCCGGTTGGTGAGATACTGGAACAGAGTCACCAGAAGATCGATGGATACGTGCGATGTTGATGTGATAGGAGCAGAGTAACGGTGCTCCTCTCAGGGATTGATTCGGACAGGATCCGCTCTCATTTGATACACTTGATGCTAAAAGATCTCTCTTTCTTACAACCTGTGTCTCTGTGTCGCGATCTGTCTCTTTCTCTCTCTCTCCATTCGTGCGTGTGTTCTTCCTCCTCTTTTCGTCCCTAGAACTGAGTTCTGAGCTTCTATTTATAATCGGCGCCGCTCCTAAAAAATCGGCGCCGACCGTACCGGTCGGCGCCGATCGCGGAATAGACTCCCGAGATGGCCAAAATGAACGATTTCTAGAAAGATAAGAGTTACCCCAAATACGGGAAATATCCCGCTTGGGGAAGAGGAAAAATAGGGGTGATACATAGATAGAATAAATTTGGGGTAGATAAGTGGTTAAGATACATGTGAAGAGGCGTAATTAAATAGTTAATATTTAATTACTCACGGGTAAGATACAATGGGGTGAATTAAACTTAGAATAGGTGTTTAAATCACAAATCGGATAATATCCCAAGGGGATAGTGGTGACATAAACGTGCCCCAGGTTATCTGAGCAGGTAAACGAATGTGAGGGACACTAAATTGAGTAACCAATTTTAAGTGTCTACATTTTGCCCCTTTTTGTCAAGTAACTTGCGATAAGCAAGGTTATGAGACAAAAACAAGGAGATGGAAGAAGTGAAGAAAAAGTGATGATGTGATCCCCCTCAAACTAGGGATGGGATGGGTGATAGAACAGACGATCCCAAGTTTGAAAGAGGTAGATGAAAACGCAGGATGCCCCAGTCGGATGTCTGGAGTAGATCTGATCATTGATGACGCATAAAAATAAATAAAAGGCAGCAACCTAAGGAACTCACATTGGTAGGGCAAACTAGACGGTCTCCTCATGAGACGACGTTAGTACCTACAGACCCATGAGTGTAAGGAGGGCTGCAAAATGGTTAGCATCTAAAGAGAGACACATTGGTAGGGATAACTAGACGGTCTGCAAGGCAGACGACGTTAGTACCTACAGACCCGTGAACCCTAAGCGGCCAAAAAAGGTGAGTGTCCCATGCAAAGGGAACAAACTCGAAATGGATTGTAATATCGATAAGATGTGCCGAAAGGCAATATTCAGCGCACAATAATGATCAGATGGATAAATAAGCCAAGCATCAACACTATGGCAAACAGATATGGAAAATCGGTGGCGATCACAGTAATCGGCGACGACCAAGTTAAACGGCGTCGATCAAAAAATCGGCGCCGACCAATCGTAGCACATATAAATATGCGAACGGAAAACGTAAACGATTTATTTTCATCGTGACGATTGATTCAGAGAGAGTCAATTTGATTTGAGCACCATGGAAGCCTCTGGGAGCGGTCAGAAGCGCAGGAGGACACGACCTGGGGTAAGTGGTTCTTCTTGAACCCGTTGTACTTAATTTTTTTTTTTTTTTTTTTTTTTTTTTTGTGGGAGGCCAGGGTCCGATTTATGTCCGGACAGTCAATCGGCGTCGATTGGTATAATCGGCGTCGATTGTTGTTTGAGCGGCGTCGATTGGTATTAATCGGCGTCGACTGGAAATAAACGACGCCAATTTTATTAAATCGACGCCGATTGGAATAGATAAAATTTTTTTTTTGTTTTGGATGTTCTGATTTGGGTAAATACGAGACTAATATTGCTCTTTATTGTGTCATGGGTGCAGTACGAGAGGCTCTACACATGAGGGATGCTATTCCCAGTTATTAGAGACTATTCTCCCGATGTGACCGATGCAGATCGCGGCATTTAGAGTTAGCCGGCCTGGGGCTTTTCCGAGATATTGCATTTGAGTGCCGCGAGATGTAGAGCTGATGCGGCACTAGTGCGACGGTGGGATAGCCATACGTGCACTTTTTGGTTCAGGACGGGTGAGATGACCATCACCCATGAGGATATATATAGGATTTTGAGACTGCCGATCACTGGGGACCCGATAGAGATTACACCGCGAGAGCAGCAGCAGAGGGCCCTAGTTCGATTGTATAGAGATAGGGCAGATGATTCAGAGATAGTGTCTGGGCAAGGCGGATAGCCTTTCACAAAGATAGATGGATAGCCCCTGAGCAAGACGGATAGTTCTGATTCAGATGGCGATATCCTATTTCGCTCTACCAGATTCGGGAGGTGGGAGATTTCCACTATTATTATTAGATCAAGCCATGACATTCTCGTAGCTCAGTGTGTATTTGCCTTTGCTGATGCCTTGATAGCTCAGATATATTACGAGCTATGGATGTACACCACCGGCCGGAGGACAGGTATTGATGTCAGTTTTGTGCTCCATTGCTGGGCATATGAGCATATAGCGGTGATCAGGCCATCCGGGCTTCCTTGGATGCCAGCAGCAGTGGGAGGTATTGATTATGGATTCCGGCGATGGCGGGCTGACATGGCACTGGGGGATACAGGGAGATCGGCCGATTGGTATACTGAGCGTTTCAGGACGCTGACACCGGATCAGGTCATCTGGAGGCCATATCGGGTATTTCCGACATGGGCTGGTCAGGATGCTCACTTGGTGGGATTGAGACGAGTAGGGGGTTAGGGGGCCGCAGCCGGATATGTGGGAGCGAGTCCCGCTTTGTGTGGGTATTGAGACAGCTCGCCTAGTGCAGATAAAGGTTTACTACTTACACGCCTTATAAAGTAGATAGCAGGAGACCGATCTGCCGATTTTGATCCCTAGATCCATTGAGAGAGGCCCCACCCTCCACAGACAGTGATGATGACGCAGGGGTGGATGATGGTTATGCAGCATGGTATGATACAGAGCTACCACGACATCTCCCAGCATCTATAGATGCCGACGAGGAGGACATAGCTACGATGCTGGATAGACTGGAGGGAGAGCATGCCACCTTGACACGTACACATCGTGTGCTCTCGAGGAGACTGTGGCTCGGCAGAGGAGAGGGATGCCCTAATTTTGGAGAGAGACACCGCTCGCCAGGAGCGAGATACAGCGATCCAGCAGAGGGATCGCTATTATCGACATAGGGAGGCCCTCAGGGCCAAATATGGGGAGACAGGTACCATGTCGAGAGTCTGGTACACAGGGTACGACCCTAGGAGGAGCACCACCAAGCAGCAAAGAGCCCCAAAGAAGACCAAAGAAGACCATTACGAGCACCGGTACCGTGAGCTTGAGCACATATCGCCCTCTCTCGCCGAGGTGAGATACTATGAGGATGCCTTAGCGCAAAGATGCCCCGATGTGCCTCTGGTACGGGCGAGGAGGAGATCAGCGACGCCACAGCGAGCGGGGCCTCAGGTGGAGGGAGCACCGGGAGAGACCGAGGTGGGCAGAGACCTCCAGCAGCAGGTGCGTCTAGCTCGATAGGCGGCGGCCAGGAGAGACAGCCTGGTCCAGAGGAGGGTGGAGGAGATAGTGTCCTCCATGCATCGATTTTACTATATAGGGATTGATATATTTTGTATCCGTGTAGTGATGTAGCCTCGATTGGAAGGCATTGTATAGATGGCTTGATTGAAAGCCACCCATTTTTGTTGTACAGACACACATGTATATATAGATTCATCATTTCATTTGTCATATAATTGTTCTCATGCGTTTGATTTTGATATACATGGATAGATGTAGCGTAATTGTGATGAATATAGATATAGACTGATAGATGATGAATAGATGTGATTGGATAGATATAGACTGATAGAGGATAGAAATAGATGTGATTTGATGTGATTGATATGTGGATATAATTTTGATGAAAAATAGAGATAGATAGATGTAATGTAACTTGGATGTACAATTTTTAATATTTTGATGGATAGATAGATAGATGTGATTGATGTATGGATTTTATTTTGATGAAAAATGGATATAGATAGATGTAGTGTAACTTGGATGCACCAGTTTTTAGATATTTTGATGGATAGATGATAGATGTGATTGATGTACTCGGCATGTTTGAGATGTTAATTTAATTTTGATGAAAATAGATAGCCAGATCCACATGTGTTGATAATACATGCTTTGATAGATAAGATGAAATTAGATAGAAGGTAAATTTTGATTGAATTAACATGTGAAATGTCAATTTGACTGGATGAAAAACAAAGAATAATGGGGAATACTCTTTGCAAGAGCCAAGGATGTAATGAAAACGACCTTGACTAGAAATAAAGAAAATATACCCGGATAAGAAAGAAAATGATAAGTTGGACTCCCAATCGACCATAGATAGAATCTAGATAGGAAATCACAATATCATGCATGTAAGGCCCTATATGAGGTTAAAATAAACCTGACACTAACTAGCCGCAAAATAGATTTAGGAGGGAAACGAAAGGAGCAGTAAGTAAATATCTTGTCGGAATGTACAAGGGACAGAATACATGTCCATAGTGGGAAAATAGGATTCTCCATATGATCGACAAAAGGTCCTAAATCTCAGCTTCATGATTTTGGCAGAAAAGCAAACTGATCAATGCGGGAAGTTTGCTTGATATGGAAAGACTGATCAATACGGGAAGTCTTTCAGTGATGCTAAAAAGTGTATAAACTGACTGAAAGGCTGATCAATTGCAAGAAGCCTTGAATATTTCTTTGAGAAACAACCGTCCTTCAAGGGAGCGGTCTGTATTTTGAATTTTAATGATAGCCATCCTTCGAGGGTATGGTCTATATTTTTCGAATTTTGATGATAGCCATCCTTCAAGGGCATGGTCTATATTTTTTCTTTTTGATTCATTTGATAATGTATGGATAGCTGTCCTTCAAGGGATCAGTCTATCTTTTTGGATAGCATCTTTTTTTTTTTTTTTTTTTTTTTTTTTTGGAAATCCTTTTTGGAAGAAGCTGAGTTTAGACCTAGATAGATCAGATGGAGGGGAAGAGAACATAAAAGAACATGCACTCATGCCCCGAGTAGATCCGATTAAGATAAGCACTTGGGACAGATGAAGTGGTGATTAAGGTATTCCTACCATGAGGAGGAACATATCCAAAAGAAACATGCAATGAGTAGAGCCGCGATACTCATATTTAAGGTAAAGGAGGCAATAGGCGGAGAACCACATAGTTTCGAATCACCATGAAAGTAGATGACTGGTTGTTTAGACGGATGAAAGATCTGTCTTGCATGACTAGATTTGTGTAAGATAGATTTTAACAGTAGAAGGGCCATAGATGCAAGGCATTAAGAGGTTCCACTTCAGGTATACCATCCATGGAAGATAAACGATAAGCCCCAGACCCATATTTATGAGTGATAATGTACGGGCCCATCCAGTTGGGAGCAAACTTACCACGTTGACTTCTTTCGAGTGTAGTGACATTTTGGTTTTCTTTAAGAACAAGATCACCAATTTTGAAGTCACGGTGCTGCAAGTGTTTGTTATAAGCACGTTTGACACGCTCAAGATAGACTTGATGATGTTCAAGAGCGTTGAGACGCCGCTCATCTAATAATTCAAGTTGTGCTAGACGATTTTGACGATAGTCCTCATCGGAGACAAATTCTCTAAGAGAAACACAGAGAGATGGGATTTGGACTTCCAAAGGAAGAACAAATTTCAGACTCCATAGACGAGAGAGAAGGGAGTAGCACCAAGAGGAGTACGAATGCTAGTCCGATAGGCCCAGAGAGCAAAAGGGATATGTAAATGCCAATCCCTACCAAATTCGACTAGTTACCTCATGAGGATATTACGCAAAGTTTTATTGGAAGCTTCGCCCCACCATTAGCTTGAGGATAGTATGGAGAAGAAAACTGAGTTTGATATTGAAAGCGCTGCAGAGGTTCTCGCAAATCAACGCTTGAAAGACTTACCATTATCTCGTGATGAGTTTGTGTGGAACACCAAAGCGACAAATGATGTGCTGATAGACAAAATCAACTATGGGTTTAGCCTTTGTTGAAGAAAGAGGGATAGCCTCCACCCACTTAGTAAAGTACTCAAAGGGCAAGTAATGATAGAATGATGACGCCGTGAAGAACGGGATTGATGAGACCAATAAGATCAAGACCCCATTGCGAAAAAGGCCACAAATCCGCTGTAGGTTGCAAAGCTTGACTAGGGATATGTGTGAGATTGGAATGTTGTTGACACTTGACACATTTCTTAGTGTATTCACAACAATCTTGATTAAGAGAAGGCCAATAATATCCCAAACGTAAGATGCGTTTAGCTACTACAAATTTGCCACTAAAATGTCCACCACAGATACCGTCCATGGACCTCCCGGATAGCTTTAGATGATTCATGGGTTTTGAGGCACCGAAGCAAAATACCATCAAAGCCGCCGCGCTTGTAAAGAATCCCGCCTAGAATAGTATAGCGATTAGCACGTTGATAAAAGATCTTCTACCATCGGAAGTCGATCCGAGGAAGCACCGAATGAGATAAATAATCAACAATGCATTGATACCACTCATCCCGAGTATGGGTCAGTGACAAAGATGGATTGAAGTTAGTTGCCCAAGATGAGATGGTTGATCTAATCGCAGACAGCCACATAAAGTCGCGAGTCTTCGGTAAAAGGTGGGATAAGTGAGGCTAACGGCCATCAGATTCGCGAATCGATTTGCAGCAAGGCGAGGATAGCTTGATAGTGAATTTATCGAAAGATTGGAGTTGAACGAGAACGATATCACGATATTTTTGAAGGATATCATTCTTGCATTGATAGACACCCGTGACTTGATTAACGATGAGTTCAGAATCACCAAAGATGTCAATATGACGAGCGCCGAGATTAATGGCATTTTGAAGACCCAAGACAAGAGCTTCATATTCAGCCATATTATTGGTGCACTCAAAGTTCAATTTGTGTGCGACTGGGATAGGCGTACCCCAAGGAGGAATCATCACGAAACCCGCACCTCCCCTTGCTAGCATTTGGATCCATCAAAGAAGAGCTTTACTTTAAATGGAGACAGACCAAAATCAATTTGTTGGATATATTCATCGGGGAATTGAGCAAGGGGGTCTTGAGTGTCCGGAAGAGGAGCATCAGCTAATTGATCTGCAATAACCTGACCCTTGATAGACTTTTGCGGGATAAACTCGAGGTCAAATTCTGTCATAAGCATGAGCCAACGAGTGATACGATCATTATGATAAGGTTTGCATGAATTGTCTTGAGTGGATTGACACTTGTGACAATGTAAGTTTTGTGATTAAGGAGGTAATGACGAAGCTTAGAAGTTGCGAAGAAGAGAGCACAACACAGCTTTTCAGCTTCGGAATAACGTGTTTCATACTCATGGAGGGTGCGACTGATGTAATAGACAGCTTGTTCTTTACCACAAGTGTCCCGATGCGAGATCATGGCTCCCAGAGCATGGTCACTCACAGAGATATAAAGATAGAAAGGCTCCTCTCGCGTGGAGGTAAGCACAGGGGAAAGAAGATAAGCTTTGAGATCATCAAAGGCCTTTTGGCAATGTTCATCCCATTCAAAATGAACATTCTTACGAGGAGATGGTGAAAAGGTTGACAACGGTCCGACAATTGTGAGATAAAACGACGACCGATCAAGACGCCCTCGAGACTCATGGAGTTGCTTTAAGTTAGAAGGGGGAGGCATCTCAAGGATAGCTTTTATTTTTGCGGGTCTACTTCAATACCCCGATGGAAATGATAAAACCTAAAAGTTTACCAAAGGAGAACGCCAAACACGCACTTAGATGGATTTAGACGAAGACAAAAGCGGATAAGCCTCTCAAAGAGAGGTGCAAGGATGAAAAGATGATCCCGACGACGTTTGATTTACCGAGGAGATCGCCAACGTAATCTTCCACGCTTTTTGTAAGAGATCATGGAAGATGTAGGTCATTGCTCACCGATAGGTTGCTCCCCGTGTTCTTAAGACCGAAAGGCATGACGCGATAACAAAAGGTCCCCCAAGGAGTTATGAAAGAAGTCTTATGTTGGTCTTCTGGTGCGATGAGAATTTGATTATATCCAGAGAAACCATCCATAAGAGAAAGCATCTCATGACCCGCAGTTAAATCCACGAGTTGGTCGATATTAGGTAAAGGAAAATCATCTTTTGGACAAGCAAGATTAAGATCCCGGAAGTCGGTACAAATTCAAATTTTCCCAGTAGCTTTAGTTACGGTACTACATCGAAACCCATTGTGGATAATCGATGGGTTGGATGAAGTTAGCCGAGAGCAAGCGCTGCAATTCTTCTTTAACAAGAAGGGCTACTCTAGGGTGCATTTTACGTAATTTTTGTTTAACTGGTTTGATGTTGGGAAGAGTAACGATATTGTGGACCACAATATCGGGATCGAGTCCTGGCATATCCTCATATGACCAAGCAAAGGCTTGACGATGGTTGGAAAGAAAAGTGGTAAAATCTCCTAACTCCCGTGGATTAAGAGACCGCCGACCTTAATGATGCGAGGGTCTTCGAAGTCCCTATATTAAGGTCGATAAAGGGCTTCGCTGAGAAGCGAGACGTGTCGAAGGAATAGTCTTGGGAAGATATGAATCCTCTCCCCTCGCATAGGTGAGGACAGAATCATCATCCGCACAAAGGATAGTGTTGATAGTAGGAGAGTCGCTCTCAACTATTTCAGGGAAGATTAACGGTATGGAAGTGGACTCATGTTAGTCTTATAGGCTAGCGGCCCTAAGGAAATGGTATTGATCAAAAAAAAAAAAGTTAGGCGGGATGGAAATGTCATCATCCACATCGAGTGATGCTTCTGACTTAGCGGGAGAAGATGGTTCCTCAATAGGAAGAGGCTCATCGAGAATAGTGACGGTGGCTTTTGAAAGAGGTTTAAATCCTAAACCAAATTTTTGATGTGGCATGAGAGTAGGAATGGATGTGAGGTCATGCACACCTTGTTCATATTTTCCTAGGCCAAAACCCTTCCACGCGCATCGATATAAATAAGTTTTTGCAAACGTGGGATTCTGTAGATAATCGAACCCTGTTAAGTAAGGTTTGGTCCTAGGAGGAGAATCTGGGTGATAGTGAGGCGTATCAAGACCACCGTAGATGAAATTAGTCTGTTGATTGGGCAGACCAATGGTGACGATGCGACCGAGACCTGGTTGATATTCAGGTTGTTTGTCTGGTCTACCATACTCACTAGGTTTGAGATGGGCGTCGAAAGAAAAGAGAGGAAGCTCTCCCAGTGAGAAACGCTGCAATGTCTCTTCTAGATTTTGTAAATCCGGTAGTTTGGTTGCAGGTATGGAAGAAGATGAGGCCCCGTCAGGAGAACAGCATTTTCCTTTAGAGGGGCAGACCTTGTGGTCATGTCGCATTGTGTGGAAGGAAAAGGATCTCCTGGATGAGTATATATTTTGCCCTCATATTGATATTTTAAGCATCGATGGAGGGTGGATGGGACACAATGCATCGCGCGAATCCAGGAGCGTCCGAGGATCATATTATAGTGGAATTTTCCTTCGACAATGTAGAAGAGTTCGTGAAGCAACTTCTTACCTACTCGAATGGGTAAGACCACAGTTCCTAAAGTAATCAAGCTGATCGTTAAATGATCGAAGGGCTGAAAGGCGGGGGTGACACTACGCTCTTTTTGGTAACTTAAGTTGCTCAAATGTGTGCGAGGAGATGACGTTGAGTGCAGCTCCACTGTCGATCATAACGCGTTTTAATGTAGTGTTGTCGATTTGGACTGTGATAAAGAGGGGAGCCTCCAAATCCTCTGAAGAAAGAGGAGGAATTTCCGAATCTTCAAAAGAAATGGCGGTTGATGGTCTATTCAAACCAACAACCAACTCGAAGGGTTGGGGCTCATCTGAATTCACCGCGATGCGACGCAGATTATCAATCAGAGCCTGGCGATGTTGTGGAGAGGATTGAATGAGGTCAAAAAGAGACATTTTGACCGGAGCCTGGGTGAGTTGTTTCATAACACTCTCCTCAACTGACACGGGAATTTGAGCCCGAGGTGCAGCACGAATAGAGACCCGAGGTCATGGGGCTAATGAGGAAGGAGGAACTCCTTCGGGGCTGCAGAAATGACAACCCGTGGTCGAGATGCTGTAGATGAAGATGGATTATCATAGTGTTGGGTTCTAGTGGCGATATGGATTGTGTCAATTTGAGAAGGTGGAAGATCAATTGGAGTGGAATCACTAGAGGTCTGAGTGGATCGTTGGGGCTCAGATGGAGCTAAGATGACAGGAGATACTTGTTTCTCCTCCTCCAGCAAAAGATCACTTTCTTCCAAAAGGTTGTTGACGACAGATCGAAGAGCTTTACATCCCTCAGTATCATGACCCGGGGTACGATGGTAAGCACAAATCAGATCAGAGTTAAACCAGGTAGGTTTAACTCCTTTAGGGTTATAGGGTTTAATCGGAGGAAGAGATATGGATGAAGATTGGATAAGTTGGCGGAGGATTTCGGTGTAGAACCCGGTAGACGAAGATGAGGACAGAGATGATGAAGGCGCTTCTTTTACTTTAACAGACTGCCGAGGTAAAAGAACCTGCATGTTAGGTTTGACAGTCTTTTTAGGGATCATCTTATTTTTTTGGACATCTGGAGGAGCAGTCTTGGGCACTTGAGATGGAAGTAAGTGAGACATGATTGATTTTGGTGGAGGGGGAGCCCCTAAAATAGATTTTGAAGATGATGGAGATGTGACAAGTGTTGTGGTCTTTAAAGATAAGGGAGGCTGCTTGGTCGAAACTAATAATGATTTAGATGATGTCGATTTAGATGAGGGAGAAGCTTCCAAAGTAGGTGTAATCGGAGGAACATAGGGCGCCTTGGTTTTTGGTAATGAAGATGATGATCCTGATAAAAGAGGTGACGTCCTTTTAGTAGGTAAGTCCACTTTTCGGGGTGTTGGTGAAGAATGTGTTGTAGAAGAAGATGATGGTTTCGATAAGTGTGTAGAAGAAGACGCCTTCTCAGCGGGCAAATCCAATCTTTTATGGGGCGTAGAGAGAGATTTTTGTGGGAAAGCACCAAGGGTCTTGATGGTTCGAAATATGGGCTTTCCTTTTTCAGGGATGGTGACAACTTCAACGGCATAAGGTGATTGTAACCTTTTCGGAGGAAGCAAATGGGGGGTACTGATGGCGCAACGTTAGATTTTGGTTGTCTCGGTTTAAGTTCGGGAACCGAGTGTATAGGTGTCGGTGCTACTTCTTTTGATTTTCCTTTAATGGGGAAGCAACATTGTGATGGAAGGAGTGAGTGATGAAGAAGCAGCCTCGCGAAGGACTACTTCGTGCAAGAATTATGGGTGAAACTACCGTAGGAAAGGAGACAGAAGAGTCAAAATCAAGACGCTCCATCGCAGTCGGCACAATTATAGGTACGTTCACCAGTGGCATAGTTGCAGCGAGAATGGGAGCAATGTAAGTAGATGTAT
Organism: Taxus wallichiana var. yunnanensis; assembly: GCA_018340775.1. Lineage (NCBI taxonomy): Eukaryota > Viridiplantae > Streptophyta > Pinopsida > Cupressales > Taxaceae > Taxus > Taxus wallichiana. The sequence goes on from CM031234.1 coordinate 131,867,672, forward strand.
CTCGCAAAGGGAAACTCAAGGGATGTAATTGCCTCGAGCATTGAAAGAATGTTTGATGATGAGACAGATGAGGATGACACTGTCTCGGGTATGGATGGAAGGTCAGACAAAGGAGCGGAGAGAGATGAATCCGTATCTAGCAATGTAGGAATATTCAAAGACGGGCTATCTGAAGATGGTGGAATTCCAGTGATTGACGAAGTGGAAGGAGGTTCTGATTCGGTCGATGTGTTTGCAGATGGCTTGGTTTCAGAAGAAGATTCTTCAGTAGAGATGAAGTTGATAGTATGAGTGTTTGGTTTTTGAGACTCTGAAGCATTATGGTTCGGGGAATGATTGGGAAAAGGTTGTTTAAAAACATCCAAAGGCTCCGATTTGGGGAGCATTTGGGTTATCCAGAATGAGCTCGCCTTTATCAATGAATTTCTGGACAAGATTTTTGAAAGTCTGACATCGTTCGATGTCATGACCTTTGGTTCTATGATAATGACAGAAATCATTTTCCCTATACCAGAATGGACGTTCTTGGCTTTCATCAATATTCCTAATGGGGGGAAGTTCGATCATGCGAACTTCCAACATTTTCTCTAAGATAGAGGCATATGATTCTCCCAACGAAGTGAAAGATCGAGATGACGAGGACCCTTTTCGAGAAGATGAGGAGTCTCTCCGTGGTGTTTGATTAGAAGTATTATCGGCTCGTGATGTTTTTAATACGATAGCGTTGGTGGATCCCTGATTCTTGTCTTTAGAAGGGGAAGAATTTGGTTTGGTAAACCGAGAAAAATCTGGTTTAGATTTAGAGCGAAGTTTTAGCTTCCCTTGTTCAATGGCGCGAGATTCAAGTTTGCGTGCCATCGTAAAGGCTTCTTCAAAGGTGTGAAAAGTCTGGATCCTTAAAGTGGAAGAAATGTGATTAGCACAAGATCGAGTAAATAACTCGATTTGTTGGGATTGAGGAAGAGAGAAAGACAATTGGTTGATTATCCCTCTCCAACGAGCGACAAAGTCTGCAATAGACTCATCATCGAATTGACGAATGTTATAAAGATCTGTAATCGAGATCTTATGCGTGATATTTATTGAAAAGTTTTCAACAAACATCTGGGCCAATTGAGAGAAAGAAAACAAGGAATGTTGAGGAATGTTATTGTACCAGTCTAAAGCAGGACCCGCTAGCGACATAGGAAAAGTACGGAGCATAAGCTCCTGATCCTGGACTATGAGGTAGCAAGCATGTTTGAATGCTCGCAAATGTTGTTGAGGGTCCTCTCGACTATGAAATTTTGAAAATTTAGGAAGTTCCCATTGGGGAGGATAAGGCTTAAAAGCCACTGAGGGATGAATGGGTTCATTACACACTTCTTCAAAGGAGTATGAAGGACGAGCCCCTTTTGTGGAGGCTTCCAAGTCTCAAGATTTTCTTGAAAAGAATTTGAACCACGCCAGATTGAGGAGGAGGCACACTGGCATGTCCTACATAAGAAGCAAATGGTGGATGTTGTTGAGGTGTCAACGGGGGATTCATCTGTTGATTGATAGGATGATAAGAGGAATAACCAGGCGTTCTGGGTGACACCTGGTGGGGTATTTGTTGTGAAGGAGCCTGTGTATAGGCAGTTGTGAGATAATAAGTGGTTGAGAAAATGAAGGTCGGATGATGGATGGAGCCTGTGATTGGTGGACTCCTATGCTTGTTGATTAATCGATGAGATTGAGGAACATGAGTGCCGGTTTGATTGGACATATTGGGGAACAAGACCTGAAAGAGGCTTTCTACTGCCGGATTAGGCATTAAGGGTGCCGATGCTAGAGGATGGGCGAAGGTCACCGCACGGCTGAACATCGGAAGAAAGACCCACCGAGGACGAGAAGCAGAAACCAACCGACTATTCGGAGGGGGTTGGCTCATGAAAGGGGTACCGACTTGGGACACGATGGAGGGCATAGATGAATTAACAAAGAATATGCGGGTGCAGCACGCATTCATTATAGCCAGGGCAGAGGACCTCTCAGAAGTAGGTTGTGGAATATTCGAGGTAACTGCAGTGTTAGGAATAGGTAAGACTATTTGAGAACTAGTCGATATGGCCGGTGGAAGAGAAAAAGGAGGCACAGGGGCCCCGCCCTTCTCCGTGACTCGAGGCGAGAGAGATGATGCAAACTGTTCTACAAAGGCCTGGGATGGTTCACGAGAATAATCGTACACTTGCTGGATTGGTGGTCCTTGATCAGATATTTGAATAGACTTGTGTACTAGGTAGTCCATGAGGGCTACCGGATTGCGATCGAGGAACGCCTGAAATTCAGGATCCCCGCGAGGAACATACTCTGAGTCAGAAGTAGATGATATTTCTGAAGGACTAGGGGAAGCTGGACGTGATGGGGTTGCTTTGGCTTGATAGAAAGGATTATATGACCAGGATGGGGAACCAACTAACAGCGGTCCCGAGGAAGATTTGGGGGGTGCCGAAACATCCACACTAGTGGTAATCTCGGAAGAAGAAGGGGCCAGTTGAGCCATTCTTCTAGATTGTAACCGAGTGATGACCGTCATAAACACGCAGAAAAGAAGATTGACCTAACTAATGCACAGACAATTCAAGCAGCGCAGGTGATTATCTCCTTTAAGTTTTGATGCTTTTAAGAAAGAAAATATTAGGGAAGGCTTTTTAGAACAGGAACTACTCAGATAGCCAAACTAAGGATGGTTTGGGGAATGTTTGGTGAGGAGTCCCGAAGGCACTTCAGTAAAAGACCGGTACGTGGCTTGATATAGGGGCCTACCCCCGCACTTCACACACCACCGCGATAAGGAGTCGGGTGCTTTGCCAATATATACCGTAACTTCCGTGAATTTATAGCGCGGCCCGAGTACCACGTGAGGCTCTTCCTCTCGATGTCACTTCCAAGTAGGTGAGGCCAAGGAAGGAATTTTTGTTTAAATGCTTTATACCTAGTGATTTTGGCTTTGTGTGCAAGGGTGAAAAATAAAAATCAAATAGTGTCACTACCGATTTTGATCAATTTTCCAACCTAATTAAAACTAGATGAGAAACATGCAGCAGCAATGACAAAGAAAAAGTTCTTTTTAAGCACTTAAAAATGAAGTGTTTGATTTAGATGAAGACAAGTCAAACAAATCCTTTCCCAAATGCGATTAAATTCCTTTTAAGCACCAAACATTGAAATGTTCGAATGTGAAAGACAACAAACAAATTTTTTTTTTTTTATTTTTTTATATTTTAGTTCCTAAAAAGGAGAAAACACCGTAAAAGAGAAATACCTGTAGATTTAGCTCCCCAAGGTGTGTGGACTTCAAAAAGCGCGTTGTTGAGCTCTTCCCCTCGAACAATCCCACGAACAAGCAAAGTGCTCCGCAAGAAAAGGTTAAGCAAACACCAAACAAAACCCAGAAAGATATATCCGGATAATGGTGAAGCGGAAATTTCTATTTCAAGGAAGTAGGAAAATTTCAAGGAAATAAAAATTTCACAAAAAGAGCAAGATTAAAGCGATGAAAGGAAATGCTCAAGCAGAACTGATAGAAATCAGTGAAGAAAAAGAACAAAGCTCAAAACTAGAAAAGAAATGAACTTGCCAATAAGGGACTTTGGTTAGGTCCCACCGGGCGTGCCAGAATGTAGATCAAGAATTTCACGCTTGTTACCTGTACAAGTTAATGCACCAAACTAAACACAAAAACCCTGAAAAACTCCAATGAAATCGATACCTGATGGACAAGATCCGAAGATGTAGACGGATGAGGAAGCCGATGTAGATAAGATGGGCGCACATGAACAATTCGCACAATAGATCCGAGTAACCTGCAAGACACCGATGCTTGACAGAAAAAGACCACGTTAAAAGGTATTTAGGTGGACTGCCCGAGAAGCGGGTCCGGGAAGTGATAAGCTTCCTCAGCGGATGTCAATCCACATTTGTAATTAAGCAGAAGAAGCATACATGATAAAATATGTAAAAATAAAAGACTAGATTTTCTCGATTACATGAGAATGAAACAGAATCTAAACAAAGCAGAAGCGCGTCAATCGACGAAAGCAATAGAAAATAGGAAACTATGAAATAAAGTCGATTTGTGTTACTCGTGTCCTTTACCTATCTCGATACAGATGATCGCATCGATTATGTATAATCGGCGCTTTCTCTCTCTCCGATGTGATCGGCGTGATTATGAAGAATCGGCATCGATCAATAAGATCGGCCAGGATCTAGAAAGAAAGAGATCGGTCAATCGGGAAGAGGCAAAGTGCGAGAAGATTCAAAAATCGGAAAGTGAAGGCGGATCATCAACGTCTCACGCTGGATGTGTCGAGGTTGGTGAGATACTTTGGAACAGAGTCACCGAAGATCGATGAATACGTGCGTGATGTTGATGTGATAGGAGCAGAGTAACGGTGCTCCTCTCGTGGATTGATTCGGACAGATCCGCTCTCTTTTGATACACTTGATGCTAAAAGATCTCTTTCTTACAACCCATGTCTCTCACCCGTGTCGCGATCTCATTCTCTCTTTCTCTCTCTCTCCTTTCAAGGCGTGTGTTCTACCACTTCCATCCCCCACGTTGTAGCAAACCGTCGCTATCAGTTTCTCTCGAAGACGAAATTGTTGACTTTGGTGCGAAGATCCCGACCCCAATCTTTTCATCTCGGCCACGCACGCTCCGGGACATCCGAGTACGGCGTGTTATGATTGACGAGGCACTAGCTTAAACATCATCTCTTCCAAAGCCTTCCAACAAATGAATATCCCTTCTAGTTGCATGTGTGCCAACCCCACCATGTTGCGGTCATTCAATGATGCTATTACTTCTACCTTAGGCACCGTGATCCTTAACATTCATGTAGGGCCATGTACTTTACCTGAACTCTTCTATGTCCTTGAGGGAGAATTCCAATACAACATGTTGTTAGGCCGCCCTTGGATCTTGGCTATGGGATGCGTTCCCTCCACCTTACATAGATGCATAAAATTGAGTATGAGGGGAAGTCCTACACCGTAAAAGCTGACCCTCCCCTTCAAACCTACAATATGTTATATCACCCTAATGTTGTGCTTGTACAGTCAAGACACCCATTCATCCAACCCAACCATCCACTTCACCACACCTCAACCATCCACCTCAACCGTACCTACACCTTCAACCAATGAAACCGCCGTCACAAATACCACTTCCTTTCCCCGTGGTCAACATACCAACCTCGATCCCTTAGTAGATGTTTTTCAACGCCTTACGCTGGGGATTATCACCTATATAACGTTATCACTTTCCATACCCCACAAGAGTAATCTTGCTTTCACACGAGAATGTTTCTGGCTCTGCAGAATAGACTTGCTTCTATCCTATCATTCCTTTGAGAAACAGATAAGGGATAGGGCTAGGAGGAATACCTGTTGAATGTTGAGATGGTGTGCGTGTACCGTAGAGAAAGATCAGATCGACTGCGAAGAACTCCTTTTTGTCTTGGAAGGACTACCTGTAAGTAAGAATACAAGACCACAAGATTTTAATTAGACAACAAATGAGGGCTCTCGCTTAGGCCCAGAAATATAAAACTTCCTTTCAAAGGTGGTCAGCCTCCCCTTTTAATATGATTCAACACAAATGATAATATAGAAAGCTATTGCAAAATCATGATTTAGGTATCTCGTTATAAAGCAATAGAAACTAAACTATCAATAATAAAGCGTCACATTGTTTGTTCTGATTCGGGGCATTGATACGCTGTGTCGAGTTATAGGGATAAACCAGGCTGAATTTGGGGTTGTTAGGTGGCTAATAGGCGAGCAAAAGGGTTTTGGGGTATAAGTCACAGTGACCGACGGCGGTCACTAGGTAACCGACCACGGTTAGAGAACCGTTGCCGGTAGAGGATAAACGATACCGGTAGGGGCAGCAATCTAAGTGCTTCTGGATAGAAGTTGGTTATAAGGTGATTGTGGGGTTATTAGGATTGGTGGATGGCTGAGGGGATGATGGGAGGATAGGGAAGACTCAGAGTGTGGTAAAATGGCCTTCTGGGCAATATCCGGGTGTGTGGGTGAAGGTTAAGTGCAGTTGTAGCTGGTAGTAGATCTAGGAATAAACTTATGATTACTATTAATCAACAGGCTCAAGAAAATGGTGCTTAGAAACATATAACATACTACTTACTTGCCCCTGATGTAGATGCAAGTTTCAGGACTGTGATGATGAAGACAGGACCCAAGTTGGATGCAGTTTCCTCCTCTGATGCTCGGATGAGTGTTACTGGGCTCTGGTTATTCAGTTGCAGTCTTGGGCTTGATGTCCTTCTCTGCAATCTCTTCTTGTTTCTTCACTTGTCTCTCGCTTGACGCCTAGCGAAATCTGATTCTCTCGATGATTTCTCCTTCTCCCGATCAAATGAAAATCTGATCTTTGTTTTTGGTTGGAAGTGGTCATTTACGGGAACCGATGGCGGTTACGCAACCGACGGCGGTCGAGTAGGAACCGGTATCGGTCCGGTCAAAGCAGGCTATTTTTGGTAAAATAGCCAGCTTTCCCTCCTTTTCTTCCGAGGGATTGGTAGCGGGCTTGGTCAAGTCATTATGAAGTTGGTTTTAGGTGCGGATGAGGAGTAATTAGTCATAGGTGTGGAATTGGACCAAGTTATAGGTCTTAATTAGGTTAGTTAAGGGTTAAGACTAGGTCATGATGAGGTGGCGACATGAGGTGGCAGGTATGGTGATGTGGATTTATTAATTATAAGGTAATTAATAAATATTTGTGTAAGGTTTAGGTGGTGAGGTTAGGTTGTGAAATGCGATGCGGGTCACAAGGGGTCGTAAGACACAAATTTGGTGTCTACATTAGCCCCTTATTGTCGTGTAGTTTGTTTTGTAAAGCTACACGGACAATAATAAGAAGTGGTTACTCCTGTTAAGGGTATAGGTAATCCCCCTCAAATCTATCACAGATTGAGGTAGTGTGAAATCAGGGATGGGGTTGATAAAGGGTAAATGGTGTTGAGATGAGGGTGAGATGGTGGGGTAGGTCCAAAGAAGCAGACGCACATTGAAATGCAATAGTGCGACTAGGGTACATGATTTGACGAGCAAACCAGCAATGCATAGGCAAAGGTCGATAGTTTATCCAAACAAGGGTGATATAATCCTGGTATCCAAGGCATAGGAAGTAGCTCGGGGCATATAATGTAAGGTACAGGAACGTTTAGGCATGTTCGGCAGTACCAAATGGTTGGTTTGGTTGAGATAAATGTCACGGTCTAGGTCTTAGGAAAAGTTGGTCGACAGATCAAGTCAAGGACCCTAATCATGCTAAAACATGAACAGGTGCGCTGGATTGAACAAAAGGCTACTGGGTGGATAAAAGTGTATGTTGTTGATGTTGGGTGAAGTAGTTAAGTGGTACGGCCTTGGGTCGGGCTAATTGATGAGTGAGGGCCGTGGGTCGGGCCAAGTTGTTGGGTTGCGGCCGTGGGTCGGGCCAAATGGTTGGGGTGAGGCCTTGGGTCGGGCCAAGTTGTTGGGTTGCGGCCTTGGGTCGGGCCAAATGGTTGGGGTGAGGCCTTGGGTTGGGCCGATGGTTTGGTTGCGGCCTTGGGTCGGGCCAAATGGTTGGGTTGCGGCCTTGGGTCGGGCCAAATAGGTTGGTTGCGGCCTTGGGTCGGGCCAAATGGTTGGGGTGAGGCCTTGGGTCGGGCCGGATGGTTTGGTTGTGGCCTTGGTCCGCCAAATGGTTGGGTTGCAGCACTGGGTCGCCAAATAGGTTGGTTATGGCCTTGGGTCGGGCCAAGTTGTTGGGTTGCGGCCGTGGGTCGGGCCAAATGGTTAGAATGGTTGCAGCAAAGGTTGATATAGGCGATGTGGGTGAAAAAAGGGAAATAGTAAATAAGGGCAGAAATTGGGGGCAATTTGGAATAAAACCGATGTCGATTCTATATGACCGATATCGGTTATGGGACCGATACCGGTTCCTAGGGCATAATAAAACCGATATCGGTTATGGGCGAAAAACCTATAAAAAGAAAAATACGGCCTGTCATTGTCACTTTTGCAATTTGGAAACCAATTTGAGTTGTCTGACGTGGAGAGTTAAGATTGGAGCATTGGTTGCGTGAGGTGGCGTTATTTGACTGGAGGAGTTAGTTGTTAGTGGGCCCGAGTGAGGAGGAGGCAAAGAGCAGTTGATTGGTGGAGGACCCAGAAGAGGACATTTGAAGCTATGGCACAACCAGGAGGAGCAGGAGGGGCTGGACCAACTAGACCACCACCACCCATCCCTCCACGATGACGTGTCGTCATACGGGTAGGTTCGAAACCCCTCATTGTGTGTATTTTATTGCATTATGCTATATTCGAGGTTTGGGTAGGAATGTACATTTTTTAGGAAATAATTAGAAAATGGAAATGATTTGAAAAAGAGAGAGGGTAGATAGGTGAAATAAGCCAAGGCGGCTGGGTGGGTAGGTTTTTAGGGTATTTGGGTGGGTAAATTGGTAAAAAAATGAAAAAATGTAGGTGGGGGGGCCGCGCGGGGTTCGGCTCCGGGAAGTTTCAGCGACCGATGTCGGTCGCTAAGCGACCGGCATCGCAAAAATTTCGTGGACAAGGTGTTTTCGTGGACCGGCGTCGGTGGGAAGGGGACCGCGGTCGGTTATGGGTGACCGCTACCGGTCCTTAGTGATTTTTAGCTATTTCTGTTGGTTTAGGTTATGTTGTTGTTTTTGAGTTTTTGGTAGTGATTTGGGTATGGTTTGGGTTGGGGTGGGTTGTTTGTTTGGGTGTGAAGAGGGAGGGGGATAGCGTAGAAGTTTTTAGGGTGAGATAGATGGGCGTAGACGTGTGGTATGGAGTCGGGTTGTGGGTAGGTGGATAAGAAAGGGGATATAGAGAGGTAAAGTAGATGTTGTGATAAAGAGTAGGGCTAATGTAGTGGGTTGGTTTTGCAGGCACGTCAGCAGCTGACGATGCGGGATAGGATGCCCCCACTATTGAGCCGGATGCGGCCACACGTATCCGCAGCACACTGGGGTATCATGCGCGAGGTGGGACTCGGCGGAGTCCAGCGGTACAGAGCGATCGATAGGGATCATAGTTTGATGGTCGCCCTCATCGAGAGATGGGATCCGACGACCAATGTGTTCCATCTCCCGACTGGGGAGATGACTATCACATTGGAGGATGTGTATCGTATCCTTCGACTGCCGATTGAGGGAGAGGCAGTCTTTCAGGTGGACGCAGAGACTGCCATGGACAGCATCCTACAAGTTTTCGGGATGCAACCGCGCTATTGACGTATCACAGCGCGAGCATCGGTATGGGGATATGTACCGTGTGCATCGCCATGAGACACGGCTTGCCGTGTTGATGATGATCAAGATCAGCCGCTTTCCATGGGCGCTGATGGGGGTTCTACACGAGATGGTGGAGGAGCACACCTGTTATGCTTGGGCACCAGTATACCTGGTACAGTTGTATCGAGAGCTGTGGGGCTATCCACGATGAGGCGATTCGGGATTTGTTTGACATTTTTGCTGCATTGTTGGGCATATGAGCACATCATATGCCTTAGACCAGTAGGGCTGCCCCAGCAGCCAGGGCCACAGGTCATATATAGATACGGCTTTCAGAGGTGGTTGGGGGTCGTGGGCCAGCCACGAGCAGTGCTTGCAGGGCGGGACGTCACTTATTACAGGCATTTATTAGAGGGCCTGACAGCGGCAGATATCGTATGGAGACCTTACAGAGGTCATCACCCGCGCAGAGGAGCCCGATTACAGTTGCGCTTGATCCAGTACACTTTCTGGATAGCAGGACGGAGGCCGGGAGAGTATGAGAGGATACCCCTAGAGAGGGTACGCAGTAGATGGGGCTGCGACAGACAAGCCACCTCCCTTCCCTCGCACTGAGGATGATGTGAGGCCCCACCGCCACACCACAGCCCTTGGACCCAGTTGGGTTCTTTGAGAGGCCAGCAGATGACACTGTAGATGATGCTAGTTATACGGGAGAATATATGGTTTGGTGGGCTGGTCAGAGAGCAACGAGGATAAGATACACCTGCACAAACCAGACTTAGCAAGCAGTGGTGCAGCAAGAGAGCGAGATTAGCTCGAGGCCGAGTGCATAGTTATTACAGGGCAGGCTTGCTACTACATACAGAGACACGACGATAGGTGTTTTACAGGCAGCTAGCTCAGTGCTCAGTACGAGCACAGCACAGTGTACCACCACCAAAGAATGGTGCACAGCCACGGCCCTCTGTAGCACAGCACGTACCACCACCAAGAATAAGAAAAATGACACGGCCCGAGCATAGGTACAGGTACCACCACAGCCACAGGCACCACCAGCGGCACCAGCACAGGCACAGGGGGCACTGGTAGTAGGTGTCAGGGGACCAGCCCCAGCACCTACGGTGGCTCGAGAGCGTTACATGGAGGCTAGAGCGGAGGCCCGATACTATCAGGATATTCTTGATGGTACCGGGCTGATTATCACCCTATGCGGCACATAGAGCGAGACCTCTGAGCCGCAGGTCTCAGGGAGGTGCAGCCACAGCTGGTGGGTCTCGTCACAGGCAGGAGGTGAGAGGTAGGACAAGGGACCAGCAGGCAGATAGGCAGAGGGAGGTGGAGAGAGCTGAGGGGTCCCCTGCACATTTTGTATATTGACATGGGCGCCTGGTCTCGCGAACCAGGTTGTGTTGATAGAGGCCTGCGTGCCTATTTATTCATTTATTCATTCATTTATTTATTGTATATACTGGCCTGCAAGGCGAAAGTACAGTTGACAATTGATACCGTCCTACGAGCCGAGTATGTTTTTGATATGAGAGACCGGCCTGCGAGCCGAGTTGAGTTTATTAATGGTTATTGCGACTTGCGTGCCGGCTTTGTTATATTATGAGATTACGGAGGCCCCGATGGCGCAGGCACATTGTATTTTGAAACTTTTATATATATAGATATGATGTTTTGACTCACATGTCATATGAAATGCGTTAAATGTTTTGTCGATGGTTTGTGATATGTGATTGATTCACCTGGTGTTATATATTAATGATGTTGATGTCTTTTGTTGATGGGATGTATATAGATATAAATGATGAGTTTAATTGACATGTTATAGTATGAAATGTTGTATGTTTTGGCTTTGTGACATTGAATGTATGTAGCTGTTAAGTTGGATCCAAATGGTGTATAAATTGATGGTTTTTGATATCGTTTATTGATGGCTTGTGTGTTTTTGTAATGTAGATAGATGATGGTGATGAAATTGTAATGAGATGTGGATTTAATGAAAAATATGGATAATAGTGTTGTGCATGCAGGAAAAAGGGACGGGCGCCACAAAATTTCCAAAAATGAAGAGACGACTTAGGTTTAAGCAACAAGGGGTGACTTGACCGATGTCGGTTATGTAACCGATGTCGGTAGATATATGACCGGTATCGGTTAAGTAACCGATATCGGTTATGCAAGAATTGTTTTCCTAAAAATAGAACTGCTGGGTTGGCAACTTAAGTTCTTATTTTAAGCATTCTTATTTTTAGAGACATGAAACACGTTAAATATGCGAATGCGACACTATTTGACAACTGCTACAGGTAATTGCATGAAAGAATTTGAGTGATAAGGAGGAAAGAGACAGGTGAAGTGAGCATGGGCTGAGATTCAGAGGGCAGAAAGACAAGTTATATTTGAAGAGGGTGGTGAACATGGCTGAACAAGGAGAAGCATCCAGCAGGCAGGGACGAGGGGGAAGACATGTTCCGCCCCAAGCTGCTGCATCCGGAGAGGTAAATTGTTTGGTTGTAATTTGATTTTTGCATGTTTTGTGAATAGGATGAGAGAAGTGTAAGTGGTTAGATATGAGAAAGAAAACGTGATAGTAAGGGTTGGGGATGGTATGAGTGCTACGGGGCAGGTACACAGGGTGGGCCTGTATGTTTTTAGGTAAAAATAGGAGTAAACGGGCTTCATAAATATCGAAGGTGTATGTTTGAAGCAGGGTAGGTATATTTTGATAGTGACCGGTATCATTTATAAATAACCGGTATCGGTTAACCAACCGGTATCGGTTATGCATAACCGCTATCGGTTACTGTAAGGGTTTCCAGATTTTGAGAAAAAACCCATAGAGATTTGTTCTTTTGAGTAATTATGTGTCGTTTTGATGTATGCAGGCAGAAGCAAGGTTAAGGATGAATGATATTGTGCCAGCGTTGTTGTCACGAATCCGAGTGGATGTAACACCAGCTGAATGGGCTTTGATAAATCGGTTGGGGTTAAGTGGAATCCGCTATTATTCAAGAATCACGCGTAACCATGCTATGTTGCAGGCGTTGATTGAGAGATGGAATCCAGAAAAGAATACCTTTTATCTACCAACAGGAGATGATGACAGTGACTTTGGAAGATGTTTTCCATATTCGAGACTCCCAATGATAGGAAAAACAAAGTGTATCAAAGCGTTGCCTGCCATGCGGGCGAGCAGCGATAACAATGCAGATTTGGGTCAACTTGCATGAGATTTGACACAGAGAGGTTTATCATTTACGTATGGTACAATGTATGCAACACACCACGAGGAAACAAGGTTGGCCGTGCTATTAATGATAGCATAGGGGTATTATGCATTTCCCAGGGCGAAAGTGGAAGATTTCCCAAAGCATTGATGAGTGTTATTTGGGAAATGATAGAAATGAGCGTGACATTCTCATGGGCACTGCATATCTCGGCAGAGTTATATAAGGGTTTATGGGCATGTAAGCAAAAACACGGATGACACCGGATTGTTCGTATTTATTACATTGTTGGGCCTATGAGCATATTGTTTGTGTACATCCAATAGGCCAACCCATTGAGTCGGGAGAGACAGGAGTGCAAAGGTTGGGATTCAGACGATGGGTCCAGATAGAACAAGCAGCGAGATCCCAGGCCGTGATAGATGACATCGAGTATTATAGACAGGTATGGGAAATGGTGACGATTGGATATTTGTTGAGGCCGTCTGACGGGAACTATATGGTGACAGAGCACATAGCCGAGGAGTTGAGGGTGTAGAGTGATTGAGGTGGATCCTGGGGCATAGGCCAAGAGTACGAGAGGATTCCTCTAGATGCGTGCGCGACGATAATTTGGGTTCGTTCAGGATATTCCTATGACATATAGACCATACATGAGGATTGACGCCGAGGCAGCATTCTCACCTCCCCGGCCGACACCTCCAGAAGGGCCAGAAGAGATAGCAGCCGATCGTAGGGTTATGGATGCGGGAACGACGGAGGCCTATAGAGTATGGTGGGTAGCAGAGCTGCGAGGTGCACGTGAGTGCCCTGACATAGCTGTGATTATAGCGGAGAGAGATCGTCTGTAGGATTTGGCTCGCCAGCTTCAAACACAGGTGAATGAGACAATGGGAATGTTAGAGGCTTCACAGTTATGAGTGGAGAGACTGGAGGCAAGATTCCTCCACGCGAGAGGACGTATTCGTATGTTACAGAAGGCATCGATGATCACGATCACCACCGATTCAGGAGGAGGTGCAAGAGTCTAAGTGGATTTTATAGGAATATTAGAATAAATAAGGATGCCGACCTGCGAGTCGATGATAGAGAAGATGTATTTGGTTAACATCTAAAATAAAACTAAAGATGTATGTTCTTTTGAGTGATGATAATAATAAGAATGGTTGTGTTTTGAATGTTGTTTGTGTTTTGTTTGAAAAAGGATAAAGATGAATGTTGTCAAAATAGAAATACACAAAAATATTTATATTTATAACACATGATAGGGTATGGTAGGGGATGGTCGAGCTAACCTTGGGAGACCCCATGTCTCCTAAGTGCTGCCTACATAGCCCATTGCACAAAGCAAGGAAGGGCCTCAGACCGATGTAGTTCTCCCTTAGGATCAGGGAGAGGTGAATTCAGGCAATTTGGTTGTGGTTAGGCAATTTTGTTGGTTAGTAAAAATTTGATGTTGGTAGGGTAATGTTGTTGGTGTAGGTATGGGTGAAGCGAAAGTTAGCATACCCAAGTAGTAGGGAATCATGTCCTGATTAAGGTCAACACACAATCCTAGAGCCGAGCAAAAGAGGCAAGAGTGTCCCGTAATTGAGAAGAGCTAAACAAACCACATATTAATGTAGGATGAGCTTGAATCCCTAGGTACCTTGCATAGGCGAGAAGTCGATAGGTGAAAAGAGTGGTATAATCACAATATATCGGATATACGTCACATCCCTTGAGTTTTGTTGTTTTGACAAATGATAAGGTGAGGTGGTTGATGTGGCGAGGTGCGAGAGAACTTATTATAAGATGATGATTCTGACAAAAGAAAACCAAACCTAAATAGACAAGTCCATGACTCAAAAGTGCTTTGAAGTACTACTTTTATTTTATTTTTCTGGATATAGACTGATCGATGCGGGAAGTCTACATGGGATACGTAGTTTGTTGTTCTTGAGGTCTTCACGAAGCTGATCAATGCGAGAAGCTTCTAATAAAGGCTAACTGTGTATAGTTTTCCTTCAAGGGAGCAAATATTTATAGTAGTAGATGCAACGGTTTTATGTATAGCGTCCTTCGGGGGAGCAGTCTATTTATAATAAGAGCAATATTTTGGCCTATAGCTGTCCTTCAAGGGAGTAGTCTATTGTATAAGTTAGAGGTCTAGATGTCCGTTGGGCATGAAGCATCTAGTTTTTTGTAAGAAGTTTGACTCAAGAAAATCCCATAAGTGTGTAATTAAGAATGTGTCATTTTGATACTTTGAAGTCATGGACTAGACTAAAAAGGGGAAGGCATCTTTTAAGGGGAGGTGATAATCAAACCATGTGAGCTTGATTGGATTTTGAGATGTAAGAAACAAAGTGTATGCGGTGGTAAATGGGCTCAAGGGACGAGCGTAAGGTAGATAAGCAGTGATATAACACTAATTTCAACAGTAGAATGGTCGAAGATGCAAGGCATTAAGGGGCTCAGGCTCAGGTTTACCATTAAGCGAAGCTAAACGATAAGTGCTTGATCCATAAGTGTGAGTGATAATGTAAGGCCCAATCCAATTAGGAGCAAATTTTCCACGTTTACTCTTTTCTAGTTTGGTTACATGTTGATTCTCTTTGAGGACAAGATCGCCAACCTTAAAAGTACGCTCATGAAGCCATTTATCATAAGCACGCTTGATGTGTTTTTGGTAGATTTGAAGGTGATCAAGAGCCGTAAGACGACGCTCATCAAGAAGCTCTAATTGGGCTAACCGCTCTTGGTGGAAATCATCGTTGGTGAGAATATCCTGAAGAGATATTCTGAGGGAGGGTATTTGTACTTCGAGAGGCAAGACACCCTCGGTACCATATACCAAAGAAAATGGTGTGGCATTAGTGGAGGTACGAATGCTAGTATGATAAGCCTAAAGGGAAAGGAATGTGATC